>CM028327.1:39610516-40210516 GCA_016647705.1 Eucommia ulmoides | reverse complement strand
AAAAAAAAAAAATTGAGAAAATTCAACCCCCCCAACAAAAATTGAGAATAATTTCTTCTTGTTCTACTATATAAACTTTTTTTTGTGCTATTTTTGTTCCCTTTGTTTCATTCCTAAAATCTCATTCTTAGTGAATCAAATTGTTGAGTTTGGATTGCTACAAGGAAATTTCTAATTGAGATTGATTAAGTTCAATAAAGAACTAAAAGAGGGAACTAAAGAGTGGAAAAAGACAAGAGAGTATGAGCTTATAAGAGGGTAAAAGTTGAATTTGAGTGATACACGAGTGGAGTGATATAGTTTGAGTGCAAACACGTGAGGGAGTGTTTGTGAGGTTTGCTAACCTTGTTTTGCAGGTTACTAAACATGTCTCGAAAAACAAACAAAGGCTCATCCGATGAAGCACATGAAAGGATGGACATAATGGACGCAAAAGTTTTCTACAAGGCCTTGGAGCAAAAGTTTCAACAGTTGAACTTGCGATTTGATGAAGTGCATGAGCGGCTTGACAAAGTTGAGTCTAGTGCACAAAAGGGACGGCCACCGAGAGCTCCTAATGTGCAACGAAGAGAGAGGAATCAACCTCGGTTCGTGTATGAAGATGATTATGGGGATGACCTAGATGAAGATGATCGGGCCTCTAATGCAAGCTTGGGTAAATTTGGGAGTGGATATGGGAATAGAGGAGATAGACATAGGGAGTGGATTGATAATAATTTGGGAAGTATCAAGGTGAAGATACCCTCATTCCAAGGGAAAAACGATCCAAAGCATACTTGGAGTGGGAGAAGAAGGTGGAGTTGATCTTTGAGTGCCACAACTACTCCGAGGAGAAAAAGGTAAAACTTGCTGTGATTGAGTTTATTGACTATGCTATAATATGGTGGGATCAACTTGTGATAAACAGGAGAAAGAACCATGAAAGGCCTATCGTGACGTGGGCGGAAATGAAGGCCATCATGAGGAGGCGGTTTATCCCTAGTCACTACTATAGGGACTTGTATCAGAAATTACAAAGCCTTACGCAAGGCTATCGGAGCATGGATGATTACTACAAGGAGATGGAGGTCGCTATGATCCAGGCTAATATCGATGAGGATATAGAAGCTACCATGGTAAGGTTCTTGAATGGGTTGAATTGGGACATTGCCAACGTGGTGGAGTTGCAACATTACGTGGAGTTGGAGGACATGGTTCACATGGCCATAAAAGTGGAACAACAGCTTAAAAGGAAAGAAACTCGGTCATTTCAAAATTCAAGCTCCTCTAATTCATGGAGGCCGAATGGGAGGAAGGACGAAGGGGCTGTTTCAAAGTCCAAAACCAAACCCCCAAAAAGGAGAGATGATGTTCCAATTGCCAACAAAGGTAAAACCGAAACCCAAACTCATAACCGTGATATTAAATATTTTCGTTGTTTGGGAGTAGGTCACATAGCCTCATAATGCCCAAATAAGAGGACCATGATTGCACGTGTTGATGGAAAGGTGAAAACCGAAAGTGAGAGTGATGATGACCAGATGCCACAACTTGAAGATGCTTGTGATGATGATGTGGAGTACCCGGTGGAGGGAGAGTCACTTGTGGCAAGGCGTGCTCTAAGTGCCCAAGTTGCGGAGGATGACATGGAATAGCAAAGGGAGAATATATTTCATACTAGATGTGTAAAACACAAGTTGTAGAACATACGTCATAAATAACTGCATTATAGGACATTAGAGAATTTTAGGGTAAATAAATTATTAAATTACGGAAAAAAAAATGAAACAAAAAATGTTAGGGGCAAGGATTATAATTTTGAAACCTTTAAAAAATAGAAATATACTAAAACAGAAATCCTAAAGAAAATGAAGGGAGGAAAGTGTAATTTAATTTAATTTTTTTATATATACATGTGTGTATAAACACCTGGCACACCGACGATAAACCATCGGCCAAGGAGAGACGATTGAGGGGCAACGTGGAAGGCTCAAAATTGGTTTAAAACCACTAGTTGCATGCGTTAAATCACCTCTTTCGTGAGCTAAGATGAGAAATCAAGGAAGAAGGGGAAGGAAAATTGGGAAAAAAAATCTAGAGAGAGAGAGAGAGAGGAGAAAAACGTCGGGCCTCCGTGATCAATGTGCAGCCGGCGAGAAGGTAGAGCGTGTGTCCCGTGGCTGCCTGGGTATGTTCCTGTGGCCACTGCTGTGAAAGCGATCATGTGGAATTCGCAGTAGTTTGCTTGGCGGCCGTGGGAAGAGATGAGTTCATCAACGGCGTGACCGATCGCTGTTCAGTTCCATCGTTCAGTAAGTCTTTATGAGTATTCGGTTCCTATTTTTTTTCTAGTGGGTGATCGGACTTTGGTCACCGGCCGACAGAGGTTGAGTGGGTAGGGGATGCACGGGTCATCAGGTGGGTAGGAGTAGAGGGTCATCGGCGGCATTGTTGGGTCGCCAACGGAGGGTGTGTGTGCGTGTAGGGACTGTGTGTGCGTATCTGTTCAGATCGCCGGCGGCAGTTATAGGCGATAGCGATGGCCGGAGCTGCTACGACGTCTTGTTGACGGGACTCTGTGTGTGTGTGTGTGTGTATGTGTGTGTGTGTGTGTGTGTGCATGCTGGGTGTATTGACCATTCGCCGTTGGTGTAGGGGCTTCGGGTGTGTGGGTCATCCACTGTTCGTGGGTGGTGAGTCGCCGGTGAAGGAGGCTAGTGAGGAAGGGACTGTGTCGTCAGCGGTGGAAACGGGAGGAACCGTGAATAGGAAACAAAAGGAACGCAGAAGAAGAGAAAAGGAAAAAAAAGAAGAAAAAAGGAAAAAAAACTAATTACACTAACAACCCCAATAGAAAAATAAAAAACCCAATTAGGGACCGGTGAGTGATTCGGAATAAATAATGACTTCGTTGATTAACATTTTAAATCATTAATTATTATTCCCATCTAGTTAAATTGATGGCATTAAATTTTATACTTGTTACGATAATTTCGTAACCACTAATCTTAATAATATCGTATAGTTAATATGGATATAGAAAATGGGTATAGATAACAATTTTGTATAATTAACTCGGGACATAAGAAATATGAAAATTATGGTCTGCATTGTATGTTAGGTTATTTTAAAATATTAATTTAGACCCTATCATTACTAGATTCGCAAACGCGGGCATCTCGGTAGGCTTTGGACGGTGCAGTTACGGTAACACAAGAAGGGAGGTGAGTGTACTGTCTTCTTGTCAAACTTTTCTCGGTATTTATGTAATGACATATGTGTTTACTGATGCTATACGATTCCGCAAAAAGTGTGAATTATGTTTCTTCCCGTAAGGGGTGTGGATTATGTTTCTCCCCGTAAGAGGTGTGGATTATGTTTCTCCCCGTAGGGGTGTGGATTATATTTCTCCCCAGGAAGGGGTATGGATATTTCGTAGGAAGGCATTCCTATGAATGTTACGGTACAGTTGCAATTCCTGATCGTGAGATTAAAACGATCACTATGACTGGCCAGTGTGCGTGTGTGGTGGTTTGAAATGTGGTATTTATTCGTACTAGATGATTTACTACTTTATGGTAATGGTCAGTAGGATATTTACGTTGGGTAGTTTTGAAATGGAACCTATAAACATTGCTTTATTTCCATTATGTATATATTGGGAAGACTGCTGCACGTTATGTGACATCTGGATGTTTGTGCTTAAGTGATGTTTTTTTTATGATATATTGTTAGTATATGAGAATGTTTTACTAAAAGAAGGCAGTACACTCGCAGGCGAAATAGCTAGGAGTTGGTCCCCTGCTGGCACTGGGTAGAATCGGTCGGCGGTTTAGCGAACTGCGGTTATTTTGGGAGGTGCAGTCTGAGGCGAACCTAGCAGAGGTTCATTGTCGTTTTTTTTTTCCTTTTTGCTGTATTTAGAATCTCAGGGACGGGTGTGTCCCTAGTAGAAGAAACCGTTTTATGACCTGATTTTGTGATTGTATAAAAATGAATGCTTCCTGCCGCCTTCTGGTTTTTTTATATCGCCCGGGTGATGTCGTGTTTGCGTCACGCTGGCCCCATGGGTGACTGGCACCCGGGGTGGGTGTGTGACAATTTTGGTATCAGAGCCTAGGTTATAGGTTCTGTAGACTTACTAGTGCTTGTAGTGTAAGGATTGGGGGATAGGGAGACGTGTCGGTCATCTAGTCAGTAGGGGACTTTAAGATAGGGTGTCAATAGATGCTGTTGATACTTGCATAATAGTTAACTAGCGTATCTAAATTGCTGTCATTTCTTTGGTTGACCTAGCTAGTCATTGAATTAAATTTTAGAGCTGATAACAGGTATGGAGGGGGGAGATGAAACCTCTGGGAGTGTGAGACCTCAGGGGCAGGCGGAATCCCCGAGGCAAGTGGAGCCTCCGGAACGGAGAGATAGGGACCGGGAAAGTTTGCATATTGTGGAATCCCACACCCAGGGTGATAGGTTGCAAGGGAGCTTAGACGCGGTTGAAAGAATTTTGCAGGCCGCTGCCCGGCTGATGGAGCAGTAAGCGAGGATTATGGAAAGTCAAAAGGCCCAAAGTGATACTGCCGCATCTTAGGAGGTACGACTGAAGAGGTTCAAGGAGTTAGACCCATCGGCTTTCACCGGGACGGCAGGTCTGACTGACGCGGAAAATTGGATTAGAGGTGTGGGTCATGTATTCGAGGCGATGGGAATTGTCGATGATAGTCGAGTTTTCCTTGCTACTTTCCAGCTAAGGGAAGAGGCCAAGTATTGGTGGGAAGAAATGAAAAGGTTGATTTTTGGTTTTGGCGAGAAGATCACGTGGGGTCGTTTCGTTGCCCTGTTTAACGAAAAATATCTTCCTGAGTCTTATCGATTCCAGATGGAGGAAGAATTTATCATGTTGAAACAAGGAAAGATGACAGTTCAGCAGTATGAAGTCAAATTCGATTCCTTGTCCCGTTTTGCCCCTGATCTGGTAAAGACGGAAGAGGCAAGATGCAGACGTTTCCAGAAGGGACTTCAGTTAGAGATACGTTCCAGGCTGACAAGCAAATAGATTAAGAATTATGCAGAGTTGGTGAATACGACAAAGCTAGTGGAAAGAGATGTGTAGGAAGCCGTCGAGAGTCGAGAGCAGTTCAAAAAAAGCCGATTCGAGTCACCTACTAGATTTTCGGGTGGCACTTCGTGAGGGACGGGATTTCGATTGCCAATTGCTCGGGCCTTCTCGTTTGGTCAATCGGTCAGAAGCCGTGGTCCTCGACAATCATACCTTAGGCAACAACAAAGTGCATCGGAAGCAAGTGTGGGTCCGCAAAGGTGTGGGAGAAGTCAGCCGGTCACTCAAACTGGAGGAAGCAGATTCTATCAGTGTGGAGCACTGGGTCATTTAGCTAGAGATTGTCCCAGGGGAGGACTGATATGTTTTCACTGTCATGAGCAGGGACACATATCTATGCATTGTCCGAAACTTGCTTCTACGTTTGTGCCTCCTACGAGCAGTATAGGTAGTGTGGGCCCTATCACTGTCCAAGGGCAAAGCAGAGGATCAGTTGGTAGACCTCCAACGCGAGGCCGTGTGTTTGCTACTACACGACAGGATGCTCAGGCTACCCTAGATGTAGTCACAGGTATCATATCTTTATACGCTAGAGATGCTCGTTTACTTATTGATCCCGGTTCTACACATTCATTTGTTTCAGCAACCTTCATAATGCAAGTAGGTAGGTTTCCCATTCCTTTGTCAAATCGTATTGTTATTTCTACCCTAATAGGTGAGACGGTTTGGATCGATAGTGTGTATAAGGACAGTCCACTTCGGCTTGGTGATAAAGAGTTATTGGCAGATTTATTACCCTTGGATATTCACGATTTTGATGTACTTCTGGGGATGGATTTGTTTTCCGGATATCATGCCACGGTGGACTGTTTTAAGAAAGAAGTGATATTTCGATTCTCAGGCGAGCCAGCGTTCGTATTTGCTGGAGATAGAAGTATCACCCCTGTCAGTTTAATTTCAGTATTAGAAGCCAGGAAATTAGTGAAGAAAGGATGCCAGGGATATCTTGCGCACGTGATTGACACTAGTCGGAGGGAAATTCCGGTGGCAGATATTCCAGTAGTTAGGGATTTTCCCGACGTATTTCTGGAAGAACTGCCAGGGTTGCCCGTAGATAAGGAGATGGAATTCACGATCGAGTTACTTCCAGGCACTACCCCTATATCGATTCCACCTTATCGGATGGCACCCACTGAGTTGAAAGAATTGAAAGTACAGTTGCAAGATTTATTAGACCGTGGGTTTATCAGGCCCAGTGTCTCCCCCTGGGGTGCCCCAGTGCTGTTCGTGAAGAAGAAGGATGGCACGTTGCGAATGTGTATTGATTATCGGCAGCTGAATAGGGTGACGATTCGCAATAAATATCCGTTACCTAGGATTGATGACTTGTTTGACCAGCTCCAGAAAGCTAAAGTATTTTCCAAGATAGATCTTCGTTTGGGGTACCACCAATTGAAAGTCAGAGATAGGGATGTAGCAAAGACGGTATTCCGTACGAGATATGGACACTACGAATTTCTGGTTATGCCCTTTGGTTTGACAAACGCCCCTGCTGCTTTCATGGACTTGATGAACCGTATCTTTCAGCCTTACCTGGATCAATTTATTATAGTATTCATTGACGACATTTTGGTCTATTCCCAAAGCAGGGAAGAGCATGCAAAGCATCTCCAACTCGTACTGCAGATATTGCGAGAGAAGCGGTTATATGCGAAATTTAGCAAATGTGAATTCTGGCTAGATCATATAGTATTTTTAGGACATGTTATTTTAGGGGAGGGTATCCAGGTGGACCCAAAGAAGGTAGAAGCTGTTGTCCAGTGGGAAAGACCGAGAAATGCGACGGAAGTTTGAAGCTTTCTAGGATTGGCGGGTTACTATCTACGGTTCGTGCAAGGATTCTCCATTATAGCTACCCCATTGACTCAATTGACCCGAAAGGAATCCAAGTTTGAGTGGACTGACAAATGTGAGCAAAGTTTCAAGGAATTGAAGAATAGATTGATATCGGCACCAATATTGTCCCTCCCGTCAGAAGGGGGTGGTTTCGTAATTTATAGCGATGCGTCACATCAAGGGCTGGGATGTGTTTTAATGCAGCATGGCCATATCAGAAGGGGGTGGTTTCGTAATTGCCGGGATGCATATGCGATCACATGGCCATGCTGCATTAAAACACATCCGATGTACGATTTGGAGTTGGCTGCAATTGTGTTCGCCCTGAAGATTTGGAGGCACTACCTGTATGGCGAGACATGTGAAATATATACCAACTATCAGAGTTTGAAGTATTTGTTTACTCAGAAGGAATTAAATCTGAGGCAGAGGCGTTGGATGGAGTTGATTAAGGACTACGATTGCACCATCCATTACCATCCGGGAAAAGCTAATATTGTAGCAGATGCTCTAAGTCAAAAATCGGTAGGCTCGGTTGCCCATCTTCGTGTTGCCCATGCTAACCTGTATGCAGAATTAAGATCGATGCGAGTTCAGTTAGCGGTTGGTCAGACAGAAGCCCTGCTGGCAACCTTGACTTTGAGACCAACATTGATTGACCGCATTACTGAAGCTCAAAAATCAGACATTCACTTGGAGAGGATCCAAGATGAGGTAAAAAACGGCCACAGAACTGATCATTATATCAGGGAAAGGGATGGAGCTTTGATGTGTGGAAATAGGCTGTGTGTGCCTAACGATGTCGATTTGAAAAAAGATATCCTGGAAGAGGCGCATAGCTCCGCATACGCAATGCATCCGGGGAGCACTAAAATGTATCGGGACTTGCGTGAACATTATTGGTGGGCCGGAATGAAACGGGAGATCGCAGAATTTGTGGCCCGGTGCCTTGTGTGCCAGCAAGTAGAGATCGAGCATCAACGTCCAGGTGGGTTGCTGCAACCCCTACCTATTCCAGAGTGGAAGTGGGAGCATATCACGATGGATTTTGTTTCGAGATTACCCCGTACCCAAAAGGGGTATAATTCTATCTGGGTGATCGTTGCTAGGCTTACCAAGTCCGCTCATTTCCTAGCCATAAAGATGACATTTTCTCTTGAAAGGTATGCTCAGCTGTATATCGATGAGATTGTTAGATTGTATGGCGCACCAATTTCTACAGTGTTGGATAGAGATCCGAGATTTACTTCGAGGTTCTGGCCGAGTCTCCAAGCTGTTTTAGGTACCAAACTGAAATTTAGCACCGCTTTCCATCCTCAGATGAACGGACAGTCAGAGCGCACGATTCATACGTTGGAAGATATGTTGAGGGGATGTGTTCTAGAATTTCCTGGAAGCTGGGATGATCACTTGCCGTTGATGGAATTTTCTTACAACAACAGCTACCACTCGATAACTGTGGAGATGGCTCCGTATGAGGCATTATACGGTAGGAGATGCAGAACCCCTATTTGTTAGACTGAGGTGGGTGACCATAAGTTGTTGATGTCGGACCTAGCCCAACTGACAGTAGACAAAGTTGAAGTGATTCGAGAAAAATTAAAAATCGCGTAGAGTCGGCAGAAGAGTTATGCAGACAAGCGCCGGCGGGAGTTGGAATTCGAGGTAAGGGATCATGTGTTCTTACGTATCTCTCCATGGAAAGGCATAATGAGGTTTGGAAAGAAATGGAAGTTGAGTCCAAGATACATCGGACCATATGAAATCCTAGAGCGGGTTGGCACGACAGCGTATAGACTCGCGTTACCACTAGAGTTATCTCGACTGCACGATGTTTTCCATGTATCGATGCTCCGGAAATATGTATCGGACCCTTCCCATGTGTTGACCTCGCAACCAATCGAATTGAAAGAGCTGGTTCAAATCCTAAGCCGTAAAGATCAAGTATTGCGAACGAAGACAATCCTGTTAGTCAAAGTGTTGTCGTGCAGTCATACGGTGGAAGAGGCGACATGGGAACGAGAGGAAGAAATGAGGAACAAATAACCGCATTTGTTTGTTTAAGGTATATATATATATATATATATATATATATATATATATATATAATAAATAAATAAATAAAATTTCGGGACGAAATTTCCTTTAGGGGGGAAGAGTTGTAAAACACAAGTTGTAGAACATACGTCATAAATAACTGCATTATAGGACATTAGAGAATTTTAGGGTAAATAAATTATTAAATTAAGGGAAAAAAAAATGAAACAAAAAATGTTAGGGGCAAGGATTATAATTTTGAAACCTTTAAAAAATAGAAATATACTAAAACGAAAATCCTAAAGAAAGTGAAGAGAGGAAAGTGTAATTTAATTTAATTTTTTTATATATACATGTGCGTATAAACACCCGGCACACCGATGGTAAACCACCGGCCAAGGAGCGACGATCGAGGGGCAACGTGGCAGGCTTAAAATCGGTTTAAAACCACTAGTTGCATGCGTTAAATCACCTCCTTCGTGTGCTGAGATGAGAAATCAAGGAAGAAGGGGAAGGGAAACTGGGAAAAAAATCTAGAGAGAGAGGAGAAAAACGTCGGGCCTCCATGATCAACATGCAGCCGGCGAGAAGGCAGAGCGTGTGTCTCATGGCTGCCTGGGTATGTTCCTGTGGCCACTGCTGTGAAAACGATCATGTGGAATTCCCAGTAGTTTTCTCGGCGGCCGTGGGAAGAGATGAGTTCGTCAACAGCGTAACCGATCGCCGTTCGGTTCCATCATTCCATAAGTCTTTATGAGTATTATGTTCCTATTTTTTTCTAGTGGGTGATCGGCCTTTGGTCGCCGGCCAACGGAGGTTGAGTGGGCAGGGGATGCACGGGTCATCAGGTGGGTAGGCGTAGAGGGTCGTCAGTGGCACTGTTGGGTCGCCGACGGAGTGTGTGTGTGCGTGTAGGGACTGTGTGTGAGTGTCTGTTCAGATCGCCGGCGACAGCTGTAGGAAATAGCGGTGGCCAGAGCTGCTGTAACGTCATGTTGACGTGACTGTGTGTGTGTGTGTGTGTGTGTATGTGTGTGCATGCCGAGTGTATTGGCCGTTCGCCGTTGGTGTAGGGGCTTCGAGTGTGTGGGCCGTCCACCGTTCGTGGGTGGTGAGTCGCCGGCGAAGGAGGCTGGTGAGGAAGGGACTGTGTCGTCGGCGGCAGAAATAGGAGGAACCGTGAACAGGAAACAAAAGAAACGCAGAAGAAAAGAAAAGGAAAAAAAAAAAAAAAAAAAAAAAGGAAAAAAAAAAAACTAATTACACTAACAACCCCAATAGAAAAATCAAAAACCCAATTAGGGACCGGTGAGTGATTCGGAATAAATAATGACTTCGTTGATTAACATTTTAAATCATTAATTATTATTCCCATCTAGTTAAATTGTTGGCATTAAATTTTATACTCGTTACAATAATTTCATAACCACTAATCTTAATAATATCGTACAGTTAATATGGATATAGAAAATGGGTATAGATAACAATTTTGTATAATTAACTCGGGAAATGAGAAATATGGAAATTATGGTCTTCATTGTATGTTAGGTTATTTTAAAATATTAATTTAGACCCTATCATTACTAGGTTCGCAAACGCCGGCATCTCGGTAGGATTTGGACGGTGCAGTTACGGTAACACAAGAAGGGAGGTGAGTGTATTGTCTTCTTATCAAACTGTTCTCGGTATTTATGTAATGACATATGTGTTTACTGATGCTATACGATTCCGCAAAAAGTGTGAATTATGTTTCTTCCCGTAAGGGGTGTGGATTATGTTTCTCCCCGTAAGGGGTGTGGATTATGTTTCTCCCCGTAGGGGTGTGGATTATATTTTCTCCCCGCAAGAGGTGTGGATATTTCGTAGGAAGGCATTCCTATGAATGTTACGGTACCATTGCAACTCCTGATCGTGAGGTTAAAACGATCACTATGGCTGGCTAGTGTGCGTGTGTAGTGGTTTGAAATGTGGTATTTATTCGTACTGGATGATTTACTACTTTATGGTAATGGTCAGTAGGATATTTACGTTGGGTAGTTTTGAAATGGAACCTATAAACATTGCTTTATTTCCACCATGTATATATTGGGAAGACTACTGCACGTTATGTGACATCTGGATGTTTGTGCTTAAATGATGTTTTTTTATGATATATTGTTAGTATATGAGAATGTTTTACTAAAAGAAGGCAGTACACTCGCAGGCGAAATAGCTAGGAGTCGGTCCCCTGCTGGCACTGGGTAGCATCGGTCGGCGGTTTAGCGAACTGGGGGTATTTTGGGAGGTACAGTCTGAGGAGAACCTAGCAGAGGTTCATTGTCATTTTTTTTCCTTTTTGCTATATTTAGAATCTCAGGGACGGGTGTGTCCCTAGTAGAAGAAACCGTTTTATGACCTGATTTTGTGATTGTATAAAAATGAATGCTTCTTGCCGCCTTCTGGTTTGTTTATATGGTCCGGGTGATGTCGTGTCTGCGTCACGCTGGCCCCATGGGTGACTGGCGCCCAGGGTGGGGTGTGACAAGATGCCACGTCAACAACAAGGTATGTAGTATGATCATTGATGGGGGAAGTTGCACTAATGTAGCTAGCACTACTTTAGTAGAAACACTGAATTTACATACCTTGAAACACCTTAGACCTTATAAATTGCAGTGGTTGAATGATTGTGGGGAGGTTCGGGTAAATAAACAAATGTTAGTTTCCTTTTCGATTGGGAAGTACAAGGATGAAGTACTTTGTGATGTTGTTCCAATGCATGCGGGTCACATATTGTTGGGCAGACCATGGCAATTTGATAGGAAGGTTATTCATGACAGATTCAAGAATAGGCACTCATTCGTCAAAGACAATAAAACCATTACTCTTGTGCCGTTGACTCCAAAACAAGTGTATGAGGATCAAATGAAATTGAAAAGAGAGAATGAGTTGAAAAAAACTTGTGAGACCGAGAGTTCAAAAAAAAGATGAGAAAAAAGAGAGTGGAAACATAAAAGAGAGTGAAAAGCAAAAAAGAAGTGGAAAAAATAAGAGAAAAATAGATAAACAAGTGAGCTTTTATGTTAAGGCGAGTGATATCAAGGGTGTTTTGTATGCAAACCGGCCTATATTTGTACTATTGTACAAAGAGGCGTGTTTTAGTGCTAACGAATTTGACCAATCTTTACCTAGTGTTGTTGTTTCTTTGTTGCAGGAATTTGAGGACGTGTTCCCTAACGATGTGCCTTGTAGATTGCCACCTATTCGAGGCATTGAGCATCAAATTGACTTTGTGCCGGGTGCAACAATTCCTAACCGACCAGCCAATAGGAGTAATCCAGAGGAGACGAAGGAACTTTCAAAGGCAAGTAGAGGAGTTGCTAGCCAAGGGACACGTAAGAGAGAGCATGAGTCCGTGCGCAGTACCGGTACTACTTGTGCCTAAGAAGGATGGAACTTGGCGTATGTGTGTTGATTGCCGAGCTATTAACAACATTACGGTAAAGTATCGACGTCCCATTCCTAAGCTAGATGACATGTTAGATGAGTTGCATGAGTCATGTATTTTCACTAAAATTGATTTGAAAAGTGGGTATCACCAAATTAGGATGAAAGAAGGTGATAAATGGAAAACTGCCTTTAAAACTAAATATGGATTGTATGAGTGGTTGGTAATGCCTTTTGGGCTAACTAATACACCAAATACATTCATGAGGTTAATGAATCATGCATTGCGTGCGTTTATAGGCAAATTTGTTGTGGTCTATTTTGATGATATTTTGGTGTATAGTAAGAGCTTAGATGAGCATATTGATCATTTGCATTGTGTGCTTGATTTTCTGAGAAAAGAAAAATTATATGCAAATTTAAAGAAATATTCCTTTCGCTTGGACAAAGTTGTGTTTCTTGGCTATGTTGTTAGTTCGGAAGGGATTGCAGTGGATGAGGAAAAGGTGAAGGCTATCAAAGAATGGCCCACACCTAAGTCAATCACGGAGGTAAGAAGTTTTCATAGTTTGGGTAGTTTTTATCGTCGATTTGTTAAAGATTTTAGTACACTAGCCGCACCACTCACTGAAATTGTCAAAAAATCCGTGGGTTTTAAATGGAGTATGGAGCAAGAGCGTGCATTTAATGAGATTAAAGAACGATTATGTGGTGTTTCTTTATTAGCATTACCTAATTTTTCTAAAACTTTTGAGATTGAGTGTGATGCTTCAGGAATAGGCATTGGAGCTGTTTTGATGCAGGAAAATCGGCCAATAGCATACTTTAGCGAAAAGCTAAATGGGGCATCATTGAATTACCCAACATATGATAAGGAGCTTTTTGCGCTGGTAAGAGCATTGGAGACTTGGAAACATTACTTGTGGCCGAGAGAGTTTGTCATACATACCGATCATGAGTCCTTGAAGCACTTGAAGGGACAAAATAAGTTAAATAGAAGGCATGCCAAGTGGATGGAATTCATTGAAACCTTCCCTTATGTAATCAAATACAAACAAGGTAAGAAAAATATTGTGGCTGGTGCACTCTCCAGAAGATACGCCCTTGTCTCTACATTAAATGCAAAGCTACTGGGGTTTGAATATGTTAAAGAATTGTATGCTAATGATGATGATTTTTCTAGTGCGTTTGGTGCATGTGAGAAGACAGCGTTTGATAAGTTTTATAGACTAAATGGGTAATTGTTTAGAGAAAATAGACTTTGCATGCCTAATAGTTCTATGCGTGAGTTACTCGTGCGTGAAGCACATGGGGGTGGTTTGATGGGTCATTTTGGTGTGAGAAAGACTTTAGACATGTTACACGAACGCTTCTTTTGGCCAAAGATGAAACGTGATGTGGAGAGAGTTTGTGCTAGGTGTGTTACATATAGGCAAGCCAAATCTAGAGTCTTACCACATGGATTATACACTCCTTTGCCCGTACTTAGTGTGCCTTGGATGGATATTTCCATGGACTTTGTTTTAGGCTTGCCTAGGTCAAGGAAAGGTAGGGATTCGATTTTTGTGGTTGTTGATAGGTTCTCTAAGATGGCACATTTCATATCTTGTAATAAAACTGATGATGCGACCCACGTCACTGATTTGTTCTTTAGAGAGATAATACGTCTCCATGGTGTTCCTAAGAGTATTGTATCTGATCGTGATATTAAGTTCCTCAGCTATTTTTGGAAAGTCTTGAGGGGAAAGATGGGAACTAAATTATTGTTCTCAACTACTTGTCACCCCCAAACGGATGGACAAACCGAGGTAGTAAATCGAACTTTATCTACTTTGTTGCGTACTATAATTCAAAAGAACTTGAAAAATTAGGAGGATTATTTGCCGTTGATTGAATTTGCTTATAATCGGAGAGTTCATTCTACTACTGATTTTCTCCATTTGAGATTGTTTATGGTTTTAATCCACTAACTCCTTTGGATTTGTTGCCTTTGCTAGTCAATGAGAGGGCTAGTTTGGATGGACAAAAGAAGGCTGAGATGGTGAAGAAACTCCATGAAAGTGTACGACAACACATAGAGAAGAAAAATGAGCAATATGCAAAGAAAGCAAGTAAGGGCCGTAGACGAGTCATCTTTGAACCGGGTGATTGGATTTGGGTGCATATGAGAAAAGAAAGATTTCCAGCCCATAGGCGGACCAAGCTACATCCTAAAGGGGATGGTCCATTTCAAGTCCTTCAGAGGATCAATGATAATGCGTACAAGTTGGATCTTCCAGGTGAGTATAACGTTAGTGCTACATTTAATGTCTCTGATCTTTCTCCGTTTAATGTAGGCGAAGATTCGAGGTCGAATCCTTTTGAAGAGAGGGGGGATGATGAGAACCAACAAGCAACATCAAAGGACACATTGCATGTCCCAGTTGGGCCCATTACTAAGGCAAGATCCAAGAAGATCAAAGAAGCGCTTAATGGGCTAATTCAAGAGCTTTCGGCTGAATCAAAAACAATAAAGCCCAAATTAGGCTCAAATGACAATCAAGGTCTAATCCATCTCATCAAAGCAAGTGAATGGGTTTAGACATGAACTCAAATGGACCAAGGCTTGTGGACCACGAAATTCTTATCATATTTATTTTATTATTTTAAGTCTTTTAATTATTTTTAGGCTGATTTGTAAGCTTGATTGCCAAGTAAATTATTTCATTTTCCAACTAGGAATGTAAGGCAAATTAGGAAGCTTCCTTATTCTTTATTTAGCAATTAGATTTTAGGGTTTCCTTTTTCCTCCATGTAGACCCACGAATTTTAAAGTGTATTAGGGTTTCTTTTCTTATTCTCTTGGCCACCTATTTAAGAGGCTTTGTAGACCTACGAATTACACATTACTTTGATTAATAAAAATTGTGAGAGTTTTCTCTTTAGTTCTTCAAAGAACTTTTCCTGAACTTATCAAGAGTTTCTTGTGGCGTTCAAACTTATATCTTTGATTCGTGATTCATTATAATCATTGGGTCAAGATCATTATACCATTGGTTCGCGTTTCGTTCATAAACGTTGGGTCAAGGTAATCTATCTTTCAATTTTTGTATTTTTAGCTCGTTCAAAATCTGATTTAGTTTCGATCTTCGCGAAGAAACCCTATGTTGGTTTCGGGTCTCACTAATCCTTTGGTGAGGTTCGCATCATGGGCCCATTTGTAGAAGTTTGTGGGCCTTTGTCAGGCCTACAGAGAAACTGTTGGAGATAGTAGACACGTGGCTGGGGCTCAAGTGCTGACTCGATGAAGCCCAAAAATACCCTTATCAGTAGCTCCCTAGTCTTGTACGATGAGAGAAGCGAAGTGGTCAGGGATATCAATTTCTGGCTGAAACAGGCGTCCTGAGCTATGATCGACATTTTTCTAGGAGTTAGCTTATTCTGAGGAGAGAATTCGAGATAGGCCCCATACGAACGGGGTCCAGAGTCAAGTAGCATGGCAGGGCAACTGCAAATTTATTCAATTTTTGGGCGGCACTCTTCTGACACTTAGTTTTTTCTGAAGGGTCAATATGAAATAGGCCCCACACGATCGGGGTCCGAGGTCAGGTAGTACGGTAGGGGGACTCCGAATTTCTCTTTGATGCTGTGATAACTTTTTTCAAGACTTCACACCTTGCACACGTGAAGTCTCAAGCATTAATTTGGCAAGTGAAATATTTAAAGTTTGTATCATTAGAGGTTTAATCCTTATTTTAGCACTTTCCACCCTTCCAGCCTTGACACATAGCACCCCTGAAACTTTGGGCTTGATTTTGGTAGCCTTGCACTCTTACAGTTGTGAAAATAATTTTCGCTTTGCACACTTTTCAAGAGTCCACTGTTTTAGCACCTTGCACCCTTGAGACCTGTAGGTGAATATTTTGAAAAGTTAAAAGGAAATTTTCCCCTTAGCACAATTTTGGACACTTGGAGAATTTTTCTCCTTCCAGAGAATTTTTCTCCTTGCACATTTTTGTGGAGAATTTCTAGGCGCACGGTATTTTTCGCTGCTACTCTCTTAACGGGTAAGGCTCGAGGAGAGAACGTATTGAGCTCGTTAGGGCGCTGGTCGCCTGGAATTCTGGTCAATACATTTGGAGAAGGCCCCCATATGTGCCCTACTGGCCAGAGGTAGCACAGTAGGGCAGTGGGCGTAGGACAAAATGATGCCGGCCAGTGAAAATGAGGCGAAACTTTTGGACGACGTTTTTGGAGAAGGTCATCGTCTGGACCCTGCTAGCTAGGAGTAGCACGGCAAGGCAGTGCCCGTCTCCATCTGGACCATGTCGGCTAGAAGTAGCGCGACAGGGCAGTGTTGGTCGCCATCTGAGTGTTGGTTGGTTGCCTGCTGGCCGAAAATATCTCAAACATATCCCAAAAATATCCTGAAAATATCTCAAAAATATCCCAAAAATATCTCAAAAATATCTCAAAAATATCTCAAAAAATATCTAAAAAATATCTCAAAATTAATTCGGGTGGTGTGCAAGCGTGTAAGTTTCTGAGCGGCATAGCCCACTTCAGAGTCTACCCCTTCCTCTTGACATTTTTCCAAGTCGGTTTCTTCTTTTACGTATTTTCAGAGGTACTTAGCTGCGGGCCCTTATACTCGATCAATGCTCTGCCCTTGGCGGATAACCTTGGTATTTTCTCGAATACGGACAATTGACTTCCGGAGAGGGTTTGGTTTCCGCCCTCGATGTCAAGGGTCGAGATGAGGTTTGTGGAGAGTCACTCACGACACCAATAGTTAGGATGTTAATCTGAAGAATCATTCGCGACTCAAGAGGTCGGAATACAACTGTGGAGAATCATTCGTGATGCTGGAAGCTAAGATGCAATTCAGGAGATCAAAATACCGTTGAGAAGAATCATCTGTGACGCTGAGAGCCAGGGTGTGACTCAAGGGGTCGAAATACAACCGTAGAGAATCATCTGCGATGCTGAAAGTCGGGGTATGACTCAGGAGGTCAGAATGTAACCGTGAAAAATCACTCACGATACCTGGAGTCGGGATGTTGATCTGGAGAAGCATCCACTACTCAGGGGGTTAAAATATAGCCATGGAGAATCACTCACAACGCTAGAGCCGGAATGCGACTTAAGGGGTCAGAGTGTAACTGTGGAGAATCACTCACGATGCTAGGAGTTAGGATATTGATCTGGAGAATCATCTACGACTCAGGGGGTTAGAATATAATCATGGAGAATCATACGCGATGTCGAGAATTAGGATGCAACTCAGGGGGTTGAAATGTATATGTGGAGAATCATCCACGACACAGAGAGTTGGGACGCGGCTTAGGGGGTCAAAATACCGCTGAAGAGAATTACTCACGATGCCTGGAGTTGGGATACGGATTTGGAAAATCATTCGCGATTTAGGAGGTCGGAATGTTGTTGTTGGAGACAGGCTGAAGGGCGCTCGTCTCCGTCCTCAGTAAAATTGCATAGTAATGGGTTTGGGCTTTTTGGCCCATTTGGAAAAACCCGTGGGGTCTTTATCAGGCCTGTGGAGAAATTGTTGGCAATAGTGGACACGTGGCTGGAGCCCAAGTGTTGACTCGGTAAACCCAAAAATACCCTAATCAATATATATATATTATTTTCATTCATTCCTAATTTGACAATTAGTTGTTTTACAGGGAAGTACTTGGTAAATGTCAGTGGCTATATAACTAATTAGCATATCGCCGCATTAGAGGGCTAATTAGAATGAGAACAACCAATTGTCAGTGGCTATATAACTGATATAGTGGTTTTATAGAGACAGAGTTGGTATGCGGCGACATTTTACCGGAGCGCCAAAAAGATGCTGGCATACAAAGTATTCGCCAAGATCTTTTAATGTTGAATCAAACAATGTTCACAAACTGCATAATTTACAGTGACTGTAAGGCTTTGGTTGAGGATGTGAAAAATACTGGTAGGTTTGAATGACTCCTAAATGAGACAGGTAGTAAGGTGAAGTACTTATCGAAATCAATGAACAACTTGACAGTTAGAATGGCTTCAAAGGGTTGGGACTATTTATTTGAATTTAATGAGTTTGTAGAATTTCCTGATGGTATATTCATGGAATTTCTGACTACCCTTGAAGATATCCGAGCATGAAGATTTGTTGATCCGCCCGTTTGATAAATTTTATTTCAAACTCATATTTTATAGTAGTTGTGTTTGTAATGGACTATGTACTTCTTTTTACGTATTATCGTAGTATTGTAAACATTTCTTATCGTATGTGTGTTTTTGGATATGTAGATACGATACATTAGATTTGAAAAAATATATATAGTTAAACTGCAATTCACTAACACGAAAACATTAAACACTACTCTCATCATTAGACATTTTAATATTTTACTGATATTTAGGTTCCCTTGAGCATCGCATGTAAATACGAGTTTCATCAACCAAACCTTCTTGAAGATGATCACGTGTCGTCATTTGAAGCTCGTGTCAAAGAATTCAAATTTGCATTCAGTTATTTTCTTTGCGGTAGTGATGCAACGTCATCTAAAGATTATGTGATGTGTCTATTGGTATTGTTCTGACTAATTAACGTATTATTGGAATATTGTATTGCCTGCATCCGTCGACGATAATATCTTCTTGGTTTACTTGACAAGTGTATTCTTTCCGCATCCTTGCATCCTAATGTGGAGAGTAATGAACTCTTGGATGTAAAGAGTATGAGAATTCATCCTTCAAAACTTAGTGACGTCCCATTGAACAATATTGATCTAGTATCGTGTACATTGCAATCGATCGAAATGTATTTATAGATTGTTATAGTGCTATATATATATGTATGTATGTATGTATGTGTATTTATATTAATGATAAACGATAACCTGAATGGTCTAATCTGCTACAACATTAGCTTTTCCAGGATGATAGTGAATAGTACAATCATAGTCTTTGATCAATTTTATCCAATGTCTCTGCCTCAGATTTAGTTCCTTCTGAGTATACAAATATTTCAAACTCTGGTGGTCGGTGCATATCTCACAAGTCTCTCCATACAGGTAATGTCTCCAGATCTTTAAGGCAAACACAATCGCTGCCAATTTCAAATCATGCGTCGTATAATTACGCTCATGATTCTTTAATTATCGGGAGGCATATGCAATCACGTGACCATGTTGCATCAGTACACATCCTAACCCTTGGTGTGAAGCATCACTGTAGATCACAGAGCCACCACCTTCAGTCGAAATGAAAAGTATTGGCTCATATATCAGTCTATTTTTCAACTCTTGAAACTCTGCTCACATTTGTCAGTCCACTCGAATTTAGATTCCTTGTGGGTCAATCAAGTCAACGGGGCAGCTATAACAGAGAATTCCCGTACAAACCAATGATAATAACCCGCCAATCTCAAGAAATTTTGAACTTCAGTCACACTTTTCGGCCTTTCCCATTGAACCACAACTTCGACTTTCTTTGGATCTACTTGAAGACAATCCCCCGAGATAACATGCCCCAAGAATACTACTCTATCCAACCAAAACTCACATTTATTGAATTTCGCATACAACTATTTCTCTCGCAAAGTTTGTAATACAATCTTGAGATGTTCTGCATGCTCTTCTTCATTTTGGGAATAGATCAGTATATCATCAATGAACACGATAATAAACTGATCTAAATAGGGTTAGAAGATCCGATTCATCAAATCCATAAAAGCAGCAGGGGCATTCGTCAACTCGAATGGCATAACTAAGAATTCATAATGCCCATACCTCGTCTGGAACGCCGTCTTCGCCACGTCACTGTTTCTGACTTTTAATTAGTGATATCTTGATCGAAAATCTATTTTGAAAAACACTCTGGCCTTCTGCAGTTGGTCGAACAAGTCATCAATTCTAGGCAATGGGTATTTATTACGAACCGTCACCCTATTCAACTGTCGGTAATCAATACACATTCTTAGCGTTCCATCTTTCTTCTTTATGAATAACACTGGGGCTCTCTACAGAGAAACACTAGGTCTGATAAACCCGTGGTCTAACAGATCTTGCAACTAAGCCTTCAATTCATTCAACTCGATAGGCGCTTGGTAGCGCGTGAAATACGTAGCTACTTACTCTTGCAAGTATACGAGGTCTGAGTTTTAATATAGTGGATCTTTGAAGATCGGATATCGTTCCCATAGGGAAAAGTGTGAATAATTGAATACCACAATTTACATAGTCTCGTATTATCCTGACGATTAAAGAAATGATTTAAAATTAAACTAAGCTAAACTACAATTAGTGGGTCAATCCTAACTAAGTTGATTAACTAGGGATTGATTTCGTTCACTTAATACATGTTTGATTTTGTTTAGTTAACCATAACGGAGTTTAGGTATCCGACAATCTCGGTTCGTAAACTCATCCGCCACCTTTTCCGAGTGTAAGACGGGGGAATACGCGATTTCGTGTCAACGAAGAGGTCTCCCTCAACGTCTTAACGACTCTAGGCTGCGTGAGTCTTGACCCAACGTCATTGATTGCACACTAACTAACGCCATCCCGGGTCGTTAAATCGTAATGATGTGTTTATCTTAGTCCAAATCCATGGTTACCTCTTCTGAGTATCAAACCCTAAATTCTCAAATCCAACCCTAATACCATTACAAGCATACTAAGATCGTCATCAAATGATAAACACAATCGGATTTAAAAGCAACAACCGTTAAAGAAACATATATTAAACCAAATGAGTATTTACATGAATTCCATCTAACCCTAACTAGTCTCTAATTAAACTAACATGATCTTAGCCATTACAATATTAAATCAAGAGGAGATCATCAATATCAATAATAAACATTAAGTACAAAGATGGAAACAAGGAAAGAAAAGCCAAATCTTAAAGTGGAGAAGTCCACTTTCGCCAAAGAACAAGGAATGAATTTTTTTAGGGGAATTGATTACGTTATCAGTTTTGACAGGGGAAATAAGGAATGAAAATTTTCAGGTTAGCTACAACGGTTCAAGTAAAAAATTGACGGCCTAAATCACGTCTCCGGAATTACCTTACCTAGGATTCCGCCTCAAGTTTCCCCCAAATCAAGTTCTAGTTTCTTCATTTTCTATCACGAGCTTAATATTGAATAATCAGCGTCTAATTGTTCAGATTATTATACATTGAGTTCAAATGTCGTGTGATTTTAGGATCGAGATAATTTTTACCCAATCGACATGTTAAGCACACAAAACACGCATGGAAGGCATTAACCCCGACCTCAATATGCAATTAGGGGATAATTCTCATCATCGGGACTTGGCCCAAATGAACTCAACAACTAAACATGCAAATACAACTTCATACATACACAATTCTAAACTAAATCTAATACTAACATACATAAATTAATCTAACACTACACATGCAAAAACAAATATTAAACTAACTAAACTAAAAATTTAAAAACTAAAACATTCATTAAAATAATAAAATACATACATAAACATAATTTTGTACATAAAAAAATTTGCATTTTGTTTAAAAAATAATAATGGTTCATCATTTTCTACAAAAAATCAAAATGGATGAACATCCACTAAACTAACATCCATTACATACCAATACATGCTTAAACAAAAGAAGTGTTCTAAAATCAGCGAACCCAATAAACATATAGCATTAATACAAACAAAATGGGTTGAACACATACCTAGGGAATAAGACTTATTCCCTACTGTTCACCTGACGAGGAGTCATCACCGTCATCTCGTTGGAAAGAAGAGTGTGGTTTCTGTAGCAGATGTGGCAGCACGGATAGCATCGGAGGGTAATCGCGCATCTCAAGGCCAAGGCCTTTGCAAATCATCTGTTGGACTTGATCTTGCTGCCTCGAATATTGGTTTAGGAAATAACCGATCTCGTATTGGTTTTGAAGGATAATCTGAAGCTTATTATATACCCTCTCCTGAGAGTTTTCATTTTGGGCTTCGGAAGGTCCCTCTATCTCGTCGGTTGGCTCTTCCCCTTCCTCAGGCTCGGGCTCGGCTGCCTCTTGCGCCCCAGTCTTTCACAAACGATTTATCTTTAATAGATCTAGTGGAATTATAGGGTGGCACAAGTTTTCCCTGGATATCGTCACTTTAGCTAGTCGAAAAATGTAGGTCAAAAGTGACGAAAATGGGAGCCCACCCTTTACCGAATTTGCAACATGCATGATCGATGAGTAGATCAGGAATCCAACGTTGATTGCTTTTCCGTTTTGAATTTTGTAGATCAAAAAGGCCCTGTCCTTTGAGACGTCTAAAAGATATGACGTTGGTAGGAGGTTTCCATAAATGAAATGGTGCCAGATTTTTGGAATTGGATTTAGGTATTTCACCGAGAAGGTAGCGACATTCGGTCCCTGGTGTTTCCACTTGACTTCGCCGGATGTGATCTTTTTAATGACCCTATACAAAGTTGGTTCTTGGCTTCTAGTGGACCTCGGTGCCGATAGTCCAAAGAGATCATTGATAAAATCAGGACTGAAAATGATCGGCCGATTTTGAACGCTTGCTTGGTAGTCTACGGCCTCCGTAGCATTAGCGTAAAATTCCTTGACCAAAACTACCTCGCCCGGGGGTGGCGATTTACAGAATTCCTCCTATTGGAAGCTTCAAATTTCTTGTTGAAATTCCGCCGGAGATCTTCTATCGGACAGAAACCACATTGGCGTATGCAGGTTCGAAAGGTTTCGTGGTTTTTGTAATGCTCTTCCGCTTGTTTTGACACAAAAATGTTGGCATCATAGTCAACTTCGGTCGGCACCCCGGGTTGCGAACTCAACCCTTCTCCTCTCGCCCTCTTCTTAGCTACCCTCTTCGGCATTTCTTAACATCATAATCACAAAAACCAATACAACCTCATCATATATAAACATTTGAAAAACATAAACCTCTCAAATCACTTTGTCAAGAACACATACATCTCAATACAAACACCCATTTGAACTTTTCAACCAAATTTCACAAATGTGACATACTATCTTAGTTCACATACTTAACCAATCCATTTAAACATGCTCATCACCAATAATCAAACCAAAAACCCAAAGAACTTTGAAATCGCGAAAATAGGGTTAATGGGTTTTGGGAAAAATTTCAAAATCCAATGATTTTTAACATAATCATGCAAACCAACCAATAATTTCAACAACTAGACTAAATGTAAGGTAAAAGAAACTTACTTGTTGAGAATTTACAGTCCAATCAAAAGATAATGAAGAAAACGCATAGTTCACACAAAAACTGTCACAACCCGCCCCAGACACCCGTCATCCCGAGGCTGGCGTGACTACAACATGACATCACCAATACCCAAAAACCAAATGAATAACAATATACACACACTGTATAATACAAACATCTATTATGGGGGACACACCCGTCCCAAAACTATTGCTAACAAAAGTATTTAACCATGAACCCTTTTATAGGTTTGCCTTTGACAGCCTCTCCCCCAACGCCTATATGACTCCATCACGTAGCTCTACCTAGTGCCAGTAGGGGACCGACTCCTAGCTGTTGTATCTGCGAGTGTACTGCCTTCTTAGTAAAAACATTTTTAAACTATTATTACGTTCTAAATATTTCCACAATTTAGTATGGATCAAGCACAAGTATATAAGTAATGAAAATAAAGTGATATAGATAAGTTTCCATCTAGTATAAAATCATACTACCCGTCACAATAAATAATATCAAATCAACCAATATACGTAAAACACCCCACTTCACGCACCAATCTCAAACACACACCTCCAAAACACACATACTGGCCAGCCCTAACGATCGTTTTAACCTCACGATCGGGAGTTTGCAACGGTACCGTACCATCCGTAGGATATGCCTTCCTACGAACACCCATCACTCCGCCGTAGCGGATAATCACTGCGCAGTATAAACGTCTAACATCACTCTGCCGAAACAGATAAACATCACTCCGCCGAAGCGGATAATCTCACTCTACCAAAATAAATAAATAAATAAATATTAGGGCATCGTCAAATCAACTACAACATCATCGAATCACAACTCAATAAATATCGTCAAATCACTACGTCTATTTCTTTTCTTCTAAACCAACTTTAAAGTCCAAAAGCGTATTTCCCACTTTTCTTTTTAGAGAAAACGTCTGATTCTTTCAAAATCACTTTTCGACTCTTTATTTTCCTTTTGAAAATTAGACATTTTTAGGAAAACAAATGTTTCCTATTTATTCTTAAAAACACCGTCTGATTTTACCAAATTTAACAAAAAATCATTTTTTTTTAGTTTTATTTTGGAAACCATCGAAATCTTCCAAAAACCCAGTTTACCAGCTCACCCAAATCCTGCTTGATCCATATCATTTATAAATTCATACAATTTAAGTAACCACATATTTTCTCATAGAAAATAGTTGGGTAAGAAGACAGTACACTCACCTTGATTCCCGCGCTGAAAAACTATTACCGTTCAAATCCTACTAGGACGCTGGCACCTGCGAACCTAATAGCGATGAGGTCTAGATTAATATTTTATTTTAAATAACCCAACGTGCAATGTAAACCCTAATTTTATTTTTATTTTTTTTATTTTTATTTTTTTTTTTGTTTTTTTTTGTTTCTTCCTTTTTCTGTTTGCCCACTGGTTCCGTTCCCCGTTTCGCCGCCGGCCATGTCTCTCTCTCTCTACCATTACTACCCACCGGAGGCTTCCCACGCCTCGCCACCTTCACCGCCGGCCCTTCTCCAACCCCCACTACCAATCACCAACCACCACCGGTCACCCTATTACCCAACTCACCTACCCACGAAACTACCGCCACCCCCGTTGACGGCCAATTCACGCCGCCCCCTTCACACTCACACGGTCACATAGGACGTTCGGAATACACACATACAACAACCACAGTACTCCCTATCACCCGCACAGCAGACACACACCCGCACGCACAACTTTCTCTCTCCAACTCGCCGCCGGCGAAAACCGGCGACAGCGGCGACCACCCCGACACCCTCATCTGACCGAACGGAACACGCCCACAACCCGATCTCATACCCACATGCAACCCACATGCACAATCGTACACACCAACCCACGATCGGTACTAAAAGAAACAGAGCATCTATACCCACAGCGTCGGAACGGAACAACGCACACCCACCTCCGGTTGCATGACGGTCTAAACGACGGACACATATACACAAGTCCAATTGAATGGAGGGTCACCACCCACGCCGGACTGCACCCCATCGCCGGCGGACTCACCAACCCGAACCTTCTCCTCTTCCTCTCGGTTTTTTTTTTTTTTTTTTTTTTTGTTTTCTCGATTTCTTCTTCTGAGGTCCCCTCTTCCTGAATCTCATGCATACACACACACACATATATATATACATATATATATATAGATATACATATATATATATAGATATACATATATACATATATATATATACATATATATATATATATATATACATATATATATATACATATACATATATATATATACATATACATATATATATATATATATATATATGCATGTTAGTAGTGGATGTGTTTTGCTCCCTTCACGCCACGTTGCCACTTACCGCTTCCCTTTGTCTCCGGCCGAAATTCACGGCACCGCCTCTGATTTAATTGTGTGTATATATATATATATAAAAGTAATTTTTTGTCTAATTGCTCTTTCCTCCCCTCTTCTCCTTTAAATCTTCTTTTTAATCAATTTTGTTTTCTACAAGTTTCAGAAATTATAATTTCACCCTAAATTTATTTATTATTATTTTATATCTTTTTCCTCTTTTATCAATTTGAATCTCAAGTTTTAATTTTAATGTTTCTAAATTTTCAATCTTTGCCCCTAAACTTTTGATTTGAATTTTTAATTAAAAAATATTCCCGAATTTTTCCAATGCTCTAAAATGTAATTAAAAAAAATGACGTGCGTGCTAAACCGGAGTCTTACAACTCTTCCCTCCTAAAAGAAATTTCGTCCCAAAATTTTCGCCAGGCAACTAATACGACAAAGTCACATCACAAGGTTATATTTTGTCTCTCGTGGTTCTAGAACAACTCTTTCCTAGGTAGAGTCCCATAATCACAAATCGTCCCAAGTTTATAATCAATAGTTTTTATTAAATCATATCCACCTATTACAACATTTTCTTTTGTAGTAGTCAACATTATATCTTACGCCCAACAAACAGGGGGCACTAGGTCGGTTGCACTTAACACGGATAACCAGCTGTCAAAGAATCCCATGTTTCTACCTACCTCCGTTGCGCTACTCTGATAAAAGAAACCATCAAGAACAATGTACATGCTTGAAATATCGCGGTATTTTTTTCAACATTCTTGTGTACGTTTATTTAAAGATCACCACAATCTAACTTTAAATAATAAATTTCCTGCAATGCGTCAAACGGATCATCTATAGGAATTTCCTTTATGCCTTCATATTTAATCAAGTCCATGACAAGACCACGCGTTTCAATCCCATTTCAATTTACCTGAACATGCTTCAAACATCTATCCATACATAGATACGAATTGAAGGACATAGATATGTCTCCATTACAAAAATTCGATACATCATCAAAAATCAATAGTTATTGACTGTAAACTATTATACCTTTTATGAAATTCTAGTGACTTCCCACAAGCTGGCTCCGCCCAAAGTTAGTAAGGGTTCAATACATCTAATTCCGTTCTTCTATCTCAGTTCGATTGATTTGATTGGAGTCCTGTATTATTTTCATATAGCGCTTATCATGATGCTACCTTGGTCATCAAAAGGGTATGTATTATTTTAAACACATTCCATTAGCTCTACCTAATCCTTCTGGCTACCCGAAGATCCTCAAAACGCAACTCTTCAATACATCTTTGACTATCTGAATCGTACTTCTTGATTGACCGTTTATCCACAAATAAGACGAGGTACCAATTTCCAATTTGGCACCTTAAGGAGTATGGAAATTCATCCTGAACATCAAAATAGATATCCTCTCCTAATACTACAGTTTTTTTTTTCTAATAGATAAATATTACCTGGAATTAGCTATCCGACTTTCTCTATTCACCACATGTCGATCCTTCGACGGTATTTATTACATATAAAACTCACGTTTTAAGATATCACTATTCAATAATGCATTTCAAATTCTTCTACGGACTGTTCATACACCAGTGATCTAATTTGGTTCGATAAAATCATCTTCCAATTACAGTACAACGGTAACACTTACTCATTAACAATTCAATTTATCCAAAAGCAACCATCAATTTTCAAACGAGTAAGTCACACCGGCATCTTATTCCAACTTCATTCCACACTTATCTTGAACCGGTGCCTCATGCAACCGAACAATCCCATCAATGCACACTTAACATACGAATTAAGACTCACCTTCCATTCTGAAATAGGTAAAGGCTACAATGACCCTCCTTGGATGTTAAAGTCCGATCTCAATTTTTGCTAACCTACAAGTCACCTAACACCAAATTCAACGATTTTTTTTTTTTCCATTCTCCTCTAGACTACCTATAATGCTCCAGCAATCTTGATACCGTTTGTTATCACCGGGGTGCATTGTATATTGGACTATGTACTTCTTTAAGGTTTCTTTCGTCAAATGAGCATCATTAGGAATGCACAGTCTATTTTTAATCATCAAGACTTCGCCATTATTTCTGACACGATCGTCAGCTCTACGACCATTTCCTATTTTACCTCTAATCTTTCTTAATTGGACCTCTATGCTTCTACAACACATTTGATCAATGTCGATTTCCAAAATCAGAGTGTCAAACAACGTTGTCATTTGACCCACTGTCCACTATACCCACAAGGTCACTCAACACATAATTTAGTGTGAACCCGAATGTACACAACCCAACTTACTAATTTCCGACTTAAAACATTGGCTCCGACTTTGGTCCTTACTGAAAATTAATGGATGGTGCGATTATAGTCTTTAATAAATTTTATTCAATGCCTTTACTTTAGATTTAGTTCCCTTTTTAGTAAGCAACTATTCCCAGCTCTGGTGGTCGGTGCATATCCCATAAATTTCATCATGCAGATAGAATCACTAGAACATCTAAACAACCACAATCACTGCCATTTCCAGAAGTTCCGTGCTCTAGGTACATTATTCGGCCCTTCTTATTAAACCATAGTTTCAGCTTCCTTTGGACTCACGTGAATACCGTTTCTCAAGATCACAGGTCCCAAATTTACCACTTGATCCCACCAAACTCACCTTTACTGCACTTGGCATACCATTGTTTTTTCCTCATCATCGGCAACACAATCTGGGGATGTTCTTCAAGCTCTTCTCTACTCTTAACCGGATCATCGTTTTTACCATGTCATAGTCCTTGACCTCCAACTGATAATATCCTACTCAAAATCTAACATCCTGATCTTTCGGAGTTGATTACAGTGACCGTCAATTTTAATTGATAAGTTAACAATACTGGATTTTCATGGGGAGAAACACTAGGTCTGAGTCAATCATGGGTTAACAGTTTAATTTATTGTAATGACCCTGTTACCCAGGGCCGTCACACGGCTTCCCCCCCCCCCCCCCCCCCATCGTGACTCCCTACACCTAAAACTAACTCACTCGAATTCCCCATACTCAACAAATTGTAATCACGAATTAAGTGCAATCCCTCTTCTACTTCAAATTACTTCACTCATCTATTTATTTATCTATTATCATTATTATTATTATTATTTATTTATTATTATCATTATTATTTTATTTTTATTTTTTTTTAAGTTTTTATACACATCGGTGATCAACTTTAGAGTTCCAAGGTAAAAAAATTAAAATCCCAATTTCCCGCATTTTATCAACACGATTATATTTAGCCAGTTTATTAAGTCGAACGTCTAATTCCTTAAACTTATGGAACCTATTTTACAACGACTATGATTATTATTCACGCTTACTAGCACCTCGACAATTTCTTTCCCTAGCTACTACAATATCCACTGTCTAAACTGGTTCCAATTGGTGCCTAGCACCTGCGTAAACTATTCTGATATCCTTTCTAATTTCCTGAGCCAACTATCACATTACCTGGAGTAATGAGTACATCTTTCCCCAAAATACAAACTTTGATTCAGCCCAGATTCTGAAACAATCCCCCGACAACTTTATGAACTATATTCATACGCACCTACTATCATCACCAACCCACAATTCTCGGCTACTCTCTATAGATCAATCTCTATTACTTCCGTTATGTTTCCTGGTTTCCCAGGCTGTTATTCTGTCTGCCCATCAACTTAGAACGTTCCACCAAGTAAATTTACTTATTTATTTATTTTATTTTTATTTTTATTATTATTTTTTTTTTCGCCACGGTTTTCTCACATCCTTATTTTCAACTAATACGAACTTTTTTTTTTTTTCCACCATTTGATTTTCATAAACTGACTTAAATGTATTCTGCTATACTATCGAGTATTTTAGTACCGACCATATTAAGTGTTACTAATAGTTCTCAACATCAAGGAATACGCATGTGGTTGTTTCTTATAGTACCCCCACAATCGCGATCCTCCCATTACCACTATTATCGACATAGCATCCCTCAAATCCATCGTTTGGCAATATCACCATTTTGTTGCATCACTACTTGCCAACAAAACAACCCGCAATGCATGATGTCAATGCACCAACTAATGAAATAACTAACCTTCACGTACCGAACTCACCTATCGACACCCTATCTCATGTCCCCTACTGACTAGACGACTGGCACGTCCTTCTATCACATGGTCCTCTACTGGGACAACCAACAACAGGTCTACAGAACCTATAACCTAGGCTCTGATACCAAAATAGTCACAACCCGTCCCAGACACCCGTCATCCCGAGGCTGGCGTGACCACAACATGACATCACCAATACCCAAAAACCAAATGAATAACAATATACACACACTGTATAATACAAACATCTATTATGGGGGACACACCCGTCCCAAAACTATTGCTAACAAAAGTATTTAACCATGAACCCTTTTATAGGTTTGCCTTTGACAGCCTCTTCCCCAATGCCTATATGACTCCATCACGTAGCTCTACCTAGTGCCAGTAGGGGACCGACTCCTAGCTGTTGTACCTGCGAGTGTACTGCCTTCTTAGTAAAAATATTTTTAAACTATTATTACGTTCTAAATATTTCCACAATTTAGTATGGATCAAGCACAAGTATATAAGCAATGAAAATAAAGTGATATAGATAAGTTTCCATCTAGTATAAAATCATACTAACCGTCACAATAAATAATATCAAATCAACCAATATACGTAAAACACCCCACTTCACGCACCAATCTCAAACACACACCTCCAAAACACACACACTGGCCAGCCCTAACGATCGTTTTAACCTCACGATCGGGAGTTTGCAACGGTACCGTACCATCCGTAGGATATGCCTTCCTACGAACACCTATCATTCCGCCGTAGCGGATAATCACTGCGCAGTATAAATGTCTAACATCACTCTGCCGAAACAGATAAACATCACTCCGCCGTAGCGGATAACATTACTCCGCCGAAGCGGATAATCTCACTCTACCAAAAAAAAAAAAAAATACTAGGGCATCGTCAAATCAACTACAACATCATCGAATCACAACTCAATAAATATCGTCAAATCACTACGTCTATTTCTTTTCTTCTAAACCAACTTTAAAGTCCAAAAGCGTATTTCCCACTTTTCTTTTTAGAGAAAACGTCTGATTCTTTCAAAACCACTTTTCGACCCTTTATTTTCCTTTTGAAAATTAGACATTTTTAGGAAAACAAATGTTTCCTATTTATTCTTAAAAACACCGTCTGATTTTACCAAATTTAACAAAAAATCATTTTTTTTTAGTTTTATTTTGGAAACCATCGAAATCTTCCAAAAACCCAGTTTACCAGCTCACCCAAATCCTGCTTGATCCATATCATTTATAAATTCATACAATTTAAGTAACCACATATTTTCTCATAGAAAATAGTTGGGTAAGAAGACTATACACTCACCTTGATTCCCGCGCTGAAAAACTATTACCGTTCAAATCCTACTGGGACGCTGGCACCTGCGAACCTAATAGTGATGGGGTCTAGATTAATATTTTATTTTAAATAACCCAACGTGCAATCTAAACCCTAAATTTCCTAATTCCCTATTTTTTTCAGATTTTATTATCATTTTATCCGTTTCGTCACGTGGATATTTACCCCTACTAATTTATTCCGATCGACGATTAACAAAATATCAATATGGTTTTGAAATTTCTTCTATGATTATGAAACTTTTAATACCAACAATTTAATTTAACAAAAATAATACCTGATTTAAAATCTTTCCCGGTTCCGAAATCCCCGCCAGCCACGAATTGGGTCTTTTTAGATTCTACTGGGGTGGTTCCTGTATTTTTTTCCCCTTTTTCTTCCATTTTTTTTTTTTTTTTTTTTTTTTTTTTTTTTTTTTTTCTGTTTCTTCCTTTTTCTGTTTGCCCACTGGTTCCGTTCCCCGTTTCGCCGCCGGCCATGTCTCTCTCTCTCTCTACCATTACTACCCACCAGAGGCTTCCCACGCCTCGCCACCCTCACCGCCGGCCCTTCTCCAACCCCCACTACCGATCACCAACCACCACCGGTCACCCTATTACCCAACTCACCTACCCACGAAACTACCGCTACCCCCGTTGACGGCCAATTCACGCCGCCCCCTTCACACCCACACGGTCACATAGGACGTTCGGAATACACACATACAACAACCACAGTACTCCCTATCACCCGCACAGCAGACACACACCCGCACGCACAACTTTCCCTCTCCAACTCGCCGCCGGCGAAAACCGGCGACAGCGGCGACCACCCCGACACCCTCATCTGACCGAACGGAACACGCCCACAACCCGATCTCATACCCACATGCAACCCACATGCACAATCGTACACACCAACCCACGATCGGTACTAAAAGAAACAGAGCATCTATACCCACAGCGTCGGAACGGAACAACGCACACCCACCTCCGGCTGCATGACGGTCTGAACGACGGACACATATACACAAGTCCGATTGAACGGAGGGCCACCACCCACCCCGGACTGCACCCCATCGCCGGTGGACTCACCAACCCGAACCTTCTCCTCTTCCTCTCGGTTTTTTTTTTTTTTTTTTTGGTTGTTTTCTCGATTTCTTCTTCTGAGGTCCCCTCTTCCTGAATCTCATGCATACACATATATATATGCATGTTAGTAGTGGATGTGTTTTTCTCCCTTCACGCCACGTTGCCACTTACCGCTTCCCTTTGTCTCCGGCCGAAATTCACGGCACCGCCTCTGATTTAATTGTGTGTATATATATATATAAAAGTAATTTTTTGTCTAATTGCTCTTTCCTCCCCTCTTTGCCTTTAAATCTTCTTTTTAATCAATTTTGTTTTCTACAAGTTTCAGAAATTATAATTTCACCCTAAATTTATTTATTATTATTTTATATCTTTTTCCTCTTTTATCAATTTGAATCTCAAGTTTTAATTTTAATGTTTCTAAATTTTCAATCTTTGCCCCTAAACTTTTGATTTGAATTTTTAATTAAAAAATATTCCCGAATTTTTTCAATGCTCTAAAATGTAATTAAAAAAAATGACGTGCGTGCTAAACCGGGGTCTTACAAAAACCCTAAAATTTCGGAAAAAGGGGTGGAGATCCGATTCTTGGTGGTTGATTCGTGATGAAAATGCCTAATTTTGGTAATGGAATGATGATTTTTGAGTATTGGAACAGTTTGGAAGTGAGGTTATAGAGAGAAGGTGGAGGTTTTTGGGGAAGGAGCCTTGCGATATCAATTTTGAACGAACGAATTTTTTTTTTAACTGCAGAAGGTCCACCGCCTAGGCGATGGAGCCCTTTTAAAAAAAAAAAAAAAACCTTTCTGACGTTTATTCGCCTATGTGGTAGTTTCTCCGCCTAGGCGAGTGAATGTCAATGTGAAAATCATATTGTTCTGATGCTAATCTGCCTAGGCGGTGGAGCTTGTTTTCAAAATTTGTTACATTCTGGAGTATGACCGCCTAGGCGGTGGATTCACCGCTTAGGCAGTAGGCCATTTTGCTGAAAAACATTCAACCTGTAATTCTACCACCTCAGCGGAATCCACCGCTTAGGCGGTAGGCCTGCAGTTCCTTCTTTATGTTTTTCTTAAATTTTCAAAATATGGCTCCACCCCACACGTTTCGACTTCTCGCTTGGTCAACATGTTTAACCGTGAAACACTTTTCCAAGCGTCCACACTCCTAAATTCACTTGCGAACACGTTCCGAAACCATGCCGGCTTCCAAAAAGAATAAATAATAAAATAAATAGTAACAAAATCCGGGTAATTTGATACCCTGAGTTTCATTTCAAAAACAAATATAGCGCTTATTTTACCGTCCTCAGCTGGACTTTCGTGTTACTAAGTATTTTTCACCAAAATTCCCCATAGACAAAGAATTTGGGCTCAAATGCTCAATCGGATCAAGATTATAAATTGAAGTCAGTGTCATCTCTCTGTCCTTATCATTTGCAATATAAGCTCGATCTCAGGATTGAGAATTAAGAATTCCAATATTCTTCATCGTTTCTCGCACGACTTGATCACATTAACACAATAAAACAAAAATTAAAATTAAAAACAAAACAAAATAAATGTCAGGATTAACAATCGACCACTTAGTCGCAATATTAACTTAAAATTCACACTAATTCCCTGGCAACGACGCCAAAAACTTGGTAGCGCGTGAAATACGCCGCTACTTACTCTCGCAAGTATACGAGGTCTGAGTTTTAATATAGTGGATCTTTGAAGATCGGATATTGTTCCCACAAGGAAAAGTGTGAATAATTGAATACCGCAATTTACGTAGTCTCATATTATCCTGACGATTAAATAAATGATTTAAAATTAAACTAAACTAAACTACAATTAGTGGGTCAATCCTAAATAAGTTGATTAACTAGGGATTGATTTTGTTCATTTAATACATGTTTGATTTCGTTTAGTTAACAATAACGGAGTTTAGGCATCCGACAATCTCGGTTCGTAAACTCCTCCGCTACCTCTTCTGAGTGTAAGACGGGGGAATATGCGACTTCGTGTCAACGAAGAGGTCCCCCTCAACGTCTTAACGACTCTAGGCCGCGTGAGTCTTGACCCAACGTCATCAATTGCACACTAACTAACGCCTTCCCAGGTCGTTAAATCATAATGATGTGTTTACCCTAGTACGAATCCATGGTTACCTCTTCCGAGTGTCAAACCCTAGATTCTCAAATCCAACCCTAATACCATTACAAGCATACTAAGATCGTCATCAAATGATAAACACAATCGGATTTAAAAGCAACAACCGTTAAAGAAACAAATATTAAATCAAACGAGTACTTACATGAATTACATCTAACCCTAACTAGTCTCTAATTAAACTAACATGATCTTAGCCATTACAATATTAAATCAAGAGGAGATCATCAATATCAATAATAAACATTAAGTACAAAGATGGAAACAAAGAAAGAAAAGCCAAATCTTAAAGTGGAGAAGTCTACTTTCACCAAAGAACAATCCTCCCGGGCTTCCTCTTCTCTATTGATGAACTTTCTCTTTTAGCTCTTCAAAAATTGGCCAAGAACAATTTCTAAAACTAATTTAATCTACTTCCTAAATTATCTAATCCTAACTAAGGTGGAAGAATCTCTCAAAGATGATCGGGGCACTCTAAGAATTGGGGGAGAAAAAGGTTAAAAAGCAAGGTTTGGAAAATATCTTCAAAATATCTAAAAACAGATATTTCTGTGCAGAGTGTCATCGCCTAGGCGGTGGTTGAGTCAGTTAAGATTTTGTCGGATCTTCGCCTAGGCGATGGTTTCTCCGCCTAGGCAGTGGCTGCTGACACAACATTCTGACGTTATTTTGCCTAGGCGGTGGTTTTCTCACCTAGGCGGTGGTTCAACACTTCAAGACTCCAACTTTCTGCCTCTTTTCCACCTAGGCGGGGGAATTTTCGCCTAGGCGGTGGTCTTCATGCACCGAAACCCAGTTCTTCACATTTTGTTCAGCGTTTCTCCACCGTTTTCGCTTGTTTATTGCTCATTAACGCCCCTTCATCTATTTTACACTAAAACAAACTAAAATGAAATTAAATATAACTAATACGCTAAAAAACTAACAAATTTGGTTTCGAAATAGATAGGTATTTTACACCTATCAGCGCATACGACAAGGTGAGATTGATATCGGAGCAGTTCCTAGAAGTAAGTCAATAGTGAATTCTATTTTCCTATCCACTAGCAACCCTGGTAATTCTTCTGGGAAAACATCAGGAAAATTCCTGGCCACTAGAATATCCGCCACCTGAACTTCATTCTGATTGGTGTCAATCACATGCGCGAGGTATCCCTAACATCCCTTCTTTAATAACTTCCTAGCCTCTAGGACTGGAATCAAATTGACAGGGGTAATGATTCTGTCCCCTGAAAATACAATCTCTGGCTCGCCTGAGACCCGAAAGATAATTCTCTTTTTAAAACAATCCTCCGTGGCATGATAATTGGATAGAAAATCTAAACCCAATATCACATCAAAATCGTCAACACCGACTCACAGTTTTCGACTGCGTCCCGTACATCATTCTCTATTAATTTCGCTGTGTTTACTAATTTTTGCATAACTTTTGATCTGCCTGCCCGTTAACCTGGAACGTATTTCTAGATCGAGTCCATTTTGGAATATTCTACATCTTGCTTCTTCCGTTTCCACCAAATTTGGAACAAAATGGGACATAGCATCGAATTTAATTTCATACCACAGAATGATCATCCTCTCATGTTTCAATAATATGAACTCCCCCCTCCAATAAAATCACAAGGTTTCCTTAGTATTGCCTAGAAAGCAATTTTATGCACACCCTTGGATGTTGTACGCTAGGATAGAATCCATGTATATCCAATAGTAGCGCAATGTGTTATGTAGTCCTATAATACCAGTAAGGTGTTGTCTAATAATCCAACATAAGTGTGTTTTGTCACACTATTGGGTTTAACAACTAAAATGTTAAGTGCTACCCACAGTGAATCCCAAAGTCAAGTAATACGAATATGATTACTTATCAGTTATAATTTAACATTTAAAACTACTAGCACCACCACAATCACAATCTATCCACCACCACTACCAACAACATCACCAAATCCACCAACTAGCAGTATCACCATTTCATCTTACCACTAATTGTCAACTTTATAGTTATTCCTATTAACGAAAAACGAGTATAGGAAAATAATTAAAACTTCAATCAGTAGTCAGGCTCTCCAATTATCTATTACTTAATTTACTATATATATTAAGGGAGGGCCAACAAGATAAATAACAATGCACGATACCAATGTATTATCTAATGCAATACAATAACTATCACTCACATACCGAACCCACCTATCGACACTCTATCTCATGGTCCACTGCTGGCTCGACAAACTGACATGTCTACAGAACCTATAACCTAAGCTCTGATACCATAAATGTCATACCCCACCCCAGGCACCCATCCCCCGAGATCGGGTATGGCGTTGGCATGACACTTCCTGACCAACACACACACACACACACACACAGATATATATATATATATATATATATATATATATATATATATATATATATATATATATATATATATATATTTACATACTCAGACGCACGCGTGCTGCTATCAATATTTTCTTTCCCAAAAATAATACCTATTACTCATTTCCAAAAATATGGGACACACCCGTCTCAAATATATATACAACAAAAATCTCAAAATGATGAACCTTCCACGGTTCGCCTCTGATTGGCCCACCTCCAAAATGACACTACCCTCGGACTCTACCTAGTGCCAGTAGTGGATCCACTCCTATTTGCGACATCTGAAACAAAAAAAAAATTATCGGTGTATTGTTTTCATAATAAAAATATTTTTATGGATCAAGTATAAGTATTAAACACCACGTTTCAAAATATAATATTATATAATCACATACCGTACGAAAATCCAATTTCCTTATCACCACTAAAATAAACTCATATCCAAATATTTTAAGTCAACCAAAGCAACAAAGTAATATATTGACGCCAATCCATTTTAAAATAATATATCTAAGCCAATCAATCTAGGCAATTCATCGTATAATAAAATACCCCCACACTACTTTCCTACTAGCCATAGGATCATTGTTACCTTACGATCGAGAGTTGCAACAGTACCGTAACCTGTACAACTGTGCCATCTAAAATGACTATCAGTGCTAGGGTTATTTATTATCCCCAATGGTATGGGTACCACCCGCAATATTTGTACTCCTGACGAGTCAATCCACCCTGCAGGACTTGCCTAGTAGGTAATCCACATCTCGCAGGACATATCCTCCTGACGAGAAGAAAATCCACATCTCATAGGTCATATCCGCCTAACGAGAAGAAAATATACATCTCGTAGGTCACACCCGTCTAACAAGAAGAAAAATCACATCTCGTAGGTCATATCCGTCTAACGAGAAGAAAATCCACATCTCACAGGTTATATCTGCCTGACGAGAAGAAAACTATGGCATAGTCGGATAAAAATCACCTTTCACCTTTAAAATCTACTTGATCCACATAAGTTATAAAATCATCCAATTTTAATAAACGCATTTTTCCCACAATTTATACGAAAATATAATTTGTAAATTATATAGAAGACAGTACACTCATCTCGTTTTTCGCACTGCAAAAATATCATCGTCCAAAACCTACTGGGACGCTGGTACCTGTGAACCTAATAGCGATAGGGCCCTAATTAATATTTTTAAAAAAATAACCTAGTATGAAATGCATGGCCCTAAATAGCATGATTTTCCATTCCCCGAATTTAATTATGCAAAATTGTTATTTCGTTCATTCCGCTACGTTAATTTTTATTGTACCAAAATTATTAAAATTACTAGTTATAAAAATTATTACCACAATTGTGAAAATCTAATGCTAATAATTTTATTTTAACGAAAATAGTAATCGACTGAAATTTTACCTGTTTCCGAATTACCTGCCAAGAGATTGGAGTTTAGATTTTTTTTTTTTTCTCTTCCTTTTCTGCTTTCTGTTTCCTGCACCTAGACCTCACCACCGCGACGATATGCCACCGTCGCAGCGACGCTACAGTGGGTTCTATTTTTTATTCATTTCAGACCAACCATTTCTCTCTCTCTCCTCACTAGCTCCGGTGACTCCCACACCACCGTTTGAACATCGCATGCACACACAACATGCACTATTGGACAACACACACACACACCGCAGCAATTGAACACACATACACACACACACATAATACATAAACACACACCCACCGTCGACGATCACACATAACCACCAGACCGACGACCACTGTTGACGACGACACACAAATGCAGTCCACGATCACACACACACACACACGCATCTGATCAGATTAGAGCACACGTACACTCTCCAAAACAAACCGAAGAACACACACATACACTTACCGGCGACGACACCGTGACGATCACCTACCTACCTACTCAGACGATCGTCTGAACACACACACACACATACACTAAACGACGAGCAACAACTACCCATACACTGCCAGTGGATAGAACACACACACACACACACATGCACGATCATCGAATGATCGACGACGACAACACACACACACACACACACGCCGAAGCAACAACGACGATTAGAACCCACCACTGCCGGCGACCTAACGACACAGCCGAACCTCCTTCTCTCTCTCTGTTTTCTGATTTTTTTCTTCTTTTTAAGTGTTGGGATTGTGAATTACATGCATGAATATATATATATATATATATATTATCTTTTTTTCTAAATTACATTAACCTCTCCTAAAATTTCTTTAGGTTATTATTTAAATCCCAAAATTTAAAATGAATATTTCTAAAATTACTAATTGACCCCTAAACTTTTAATTTAAATTAGAAATGACACATTCCACCCCATTATTTTCTAAATATTCTAAAATGCAGCTAAAATTATGCGTATGCGAAAATTAGAATCTTACACCTAACCTAATATTTAGTGTATGCTTGTGTGCTCACTACTAGAAAAAAGCCTTTTTATCAAGGTTTTTGGTCCCAAACCAAACCGTGACAGTATGCAGTGTGATTAAAGTAGATTTTTTATCACAATTAAAAACTGAGATTGAAGACTTTTTATCACAATTAAAAACCGAGACGGTAGACTTTTTATATATTGGTTTTCAAATGTGATAAAAAAAAAAATCATATATATGTGATAAAATTAAAAAAAAAAAAAAAAAAAAAAAAAAAAAAAAAAGGTGATTATTTGGACATTATTTATCTCAATTTTGTACCAAACCGAGACTGTTACCCTATTTTCTATCACATTTAAAAACTATGATAATTTCTCATATATATATTAAAAAAAATAACCCACAATTTTATAAAAATATTACAAAAATAACTAAAAATGAATTTCACATAACATAAGAATTCTACGTCAACATAAAAAACACAACATTATTTTTAATACAAAAATCATAAACTTGAATTTCTATAAATATAAATGTCTAAAATGTAAAATTAATATCAAGTATAAAATAAATAATAATAATAATAACTAACTTATGGTGAACTAATCTACCAATGTCTTGGTCGTAGAGCATCCAAAGGTGAAGTTCAACAAGCTTTTGTCATCGGGTGATTAAAAAATGAAGTCCTGCAACTAAAAAAAACATTAAGTTAAAAAATTCACTTGCAACTTGAAAAAACACCACTAGGAAAAAATAAACTTGCAGTTACAAAAACAAAATGCTTGAAAAAAAAAAATCAACTAAACAAATGCCATTATAATCACATTTAATAAAATTTTGCATGCACAGTAAGTGGTAGCTAAGAAGAAACATCATATCATGGTTGAATGTAAAAGTTTACCAAACTCGGACAACAGACTAGTAAGGACACCAACGATGTTCAAAACACAAGAAAAACATGAGCCAAACATATGTATTAACTAAACATATGTATTAAACTGTCTAAATACCTAAACTTAATCACATGTTACTTTAATGTTAGGGAAAATTGAAATTACTGCATATGATTTCATAAGAATATGGAAATGTCAAAATCATTGTCCAAATTCTTGAATAAAAAAAAATGAGGGGGGTGAAAAATGAATGTTAACCCTTGATTCAACAAAAGACAACCATATAAAGCACAAAAACCATTTGGATTTTATAAAATCAGTCACAACCAGGATATAATTTATTTCTAAATTCACTTCAAAATGTCAACTGCAAGAGTACCGTTCTATATAAAGTAATTAAAATTAGTTCAAACTTTTAATATCCAAGATGAGCTTAAGTTCTATCCTAATAACACAGACACATGCATACCAGCAGAGTCTGAAATGGTGTAGCTTATTTGACAACTCGACATCATTTTCCCTGCACAAGAAAAACCATAAGATTATACAATCTCAACCAAAAATCAAAAATTGATGTATGATCCTTCCTTTACTAGCTCATAAATCTGATGGCAAAAGAATAGTAATTATGATAGAATAATTTATTCGAACATAATTGTCACTCCTCTTTCCTTCTAGATTCCCTAAAAGGATTTAATCCAATTTTTCATCTCATTATACTCGTTAGGCAAAAATACTTCTGACACTTCATAAGATGAAAGGGCCCTTCACACCAGGCCCTAATTCTGCTGCAATATTGAGCATCGGTTGTATCCACGGAGATTCTGCAACATGAAATGGCAAACAATTGTAAAATAAGAACTTTGACACTACAACTTCTAATTTACTTCTTTTGTCCTTTATTTTCTGTGGATTGATTTTTTTTTTTTTTGTTTTGGACCTCTATTCTTTTCTATTGCAAGATCCATTTCCCTCAATCTACTTTCAGGGCCTCCAAGATCAATCCATTCAGATCCACTCCGAGTAGACGTTGATCGGCTAAATAAAGATTTCATCTTACTAGTAATTCACACTTCGGCAGTATTAATCCAGATCCAAAACCACCTCCACTCTCATATTGTGATCCTTGAGACCCGTAATGTCTCCTCAAATTTTCTATTTCTTCAGCTTCATATTGTGCGGCTAAACTTTGTTTTTTAGCCATTGCCAATTCCGGATCATCATCGGAAGAATCCCCGAGATCTTCATAGTCATAGTTGCCCTGAAGTTGGGCTTCCAATTCTTCCTTCCTTTTTTGTTTATCCAAATGCTTCTTTTTGATTTCTATAAGGTGTTTCATCATTTGTTCTCTCACATGTTTTGGAATTTTTTGATACTGTGCCACGTTTCCCGATTTATGTGTCAAATGTTCTTTAACTCGTATAATTCCCCCCTTAATTACACGGTAACAAAATTTGCATTGAGCATCATGACAACTATTGTTGACAGGGGTGACAAACTTCCATCTAATATCATCATTGATATTGACACTAGCACTACCTTCCTAAATATTACGCTACATTCTAAAAATTTTAAATTACATTACAATTAATTTGATATTTAACCTTATTTTTTACAAACTAAATTCTGACATTTCAAATTTACTTCCTACTCCCCTTCAGTTTCTTTGACTTTTTTTTTTTTTGTCTAAAATAACTTTTAAATAAATGAAAAATAAAAACAAATGTATTACAAATTTAAGTACGTAAACCAAGGAGATTCTGAATTAGGATCTTGAAATAAAGTGTAAAATTAATTGAGGGTAAGTTGATAAATTCCAAAATTTAAAGGGGTATAAAACATAAAACTAATAGAAGTAAAAAGTGTGAGGTTCACCGTTCATATCAAGGAGGAAAAATTACAGTTTGGTCTCAAAGGTATAAGGTAAATGTCTATGTGGACCCTAAGGTTTACCAAATTGCGCATTTAATCCCTCAAGTTCCAGAATTGCTTCAATTCCTCAAGATTGAAAGTATTATTAATGATTTTGACAAAAAAATGAGTTATTATCAACACGTGACCTTCTAATTAGAATATTTTCGTCATGTTATCACTCCGTTAAACATAATGCATTTTTTTTAACTACGATTTAGATTTTTCTATCTCATTCTTTAGAAGAATTATTGTTAGAAATATTTTTAGGAAAAAGCTTCTTAGGTTAATATATTTTTTAATTTTAATTAAAATAGAAAATAATTCCATTAAATGTATTTTTAAATTTTTATTTTAATTCATTTCCATTTGTACCTTAATATTTTTATTTTGTTATTTTTCAAATTAATTATAACATTTTGTTATGAATCAAAAAATTATTTTTATTTAAAATGTATACATAAGAAGAAGTCTCCATAATTTAAAATGTATAATCAATTAACAAAACAATATTATACATAATACAACATAAACAACAACCATAAAAATAAAATACAAATAGAAACTAACCTGGAGGTTTGAATGTTCAAGTACTCCGCCTAACGACAATAAATTGCTAAATATAGAAAAAACAAATATAAATCTAAGTATATAACTTAGATAAATTAAGAGAGAAATAAGAGGATTTTATAATTGTTGTGTGATATATTTGGAAAATGAAGTTAAATTTATAAACTATATCAAGTTCAAACTTGGTTGGCATTATTGAACCAAAGATAAACGGTCAAATAAACGTTAATAAAAGCTAGAGTCTAAGCCTGCTGTAAAAAAAGCTGTGCACTTGCTGTATATTTCCATATTCACGAGAAAGGCTATAAACTTTAATAAAGGCTGGAGTCTAGGCCTGCTGTATCACCTGTGCACTTGGCTGTAATATTCCCACATTCACAGAGTAACGGCCGTAACGGCCCGTTACGGTGTGATTTTAAATCATAGCCCTGTAACGGAATCAGAGGCTACCGATTCCATTACGTAACGATCATTTTTTAAAACCATGGGTCTCTCTCATTCGCCTTTTTGACACTAACAATGTCACACCCCACCCCAGACACCCTTCATGTGGGGCCGGCATGACGTCGATATGACATCACCTGACAAACTAACTAACCCCAAGTACGACAATATAAAAAAATTCATCTATAACATATACACGATTCCATCTGATAGGGATATACCATCCCATTTATAAGAACAACCAAACTAATCTCATGCATCTCACTTATATTCATTTCTGACACCTCTTCTCAAAATTCCTCTCAAATGACTCTACCGCGGGATTCGCATAACTGTATCTAGCGCCAGTAAGGGACCAACCGACTCCTAACCATTTCACCTGCAAGTGTACTGCCTTCTTAGTAAAATATTTTTATAATAATAATAATTTATTCTACAACATCTAAATGGATCAAGTTTAAATATGTAAACATCACGTAACTCGTAAAAGTTTTCCTAATATTAGAAGTGAGAATAAAACACAATATATATATTCCATGCAAAGTCATTTAGTATAAGAGTCATGCCAATCACCATAATAAATAATAAATCACCCAGTATAAGCAAAATACCACATCTCAAAACACCACTCGCAAGCACACACACGCTGGCCAGCCCTAGTGATCGTTTTAACCTCACGATCGGGAGTTGCAACGGTACCGTAACATTCATAGGAATGCCTTCCTACGAAATATCCACACCCCTTTTTGGGAAGAAATATAATCCACACCCCTTACGGGGAGAAATATAATCCACACCCCTTACGGGAAGAAACCACACCCCTTTCGGGGAGAACAATCATGGCATCGTCAAAATCAAATATAGCCTCATCGAAACACAACTCAATAAATATCGTCTACTCAACATTGTCAAATCACCACACCTACCACTTTTCTTCAAAACCAGTTTTTAAATTTAAAAATCATATTTCACACCTTCTTTTAAAGAAAACGTCCGATTTTATCAAAACTACTTTTCCATCCTTTATTTTTAGAAAACCAGGCATTTTTAGAAAAATAGATGTTTCTTATTCTCTTTTTAAAAACACCGTCTAATTTCACCAAATCCAGCGGAAATTCATTTCCAACTTCTTTTTGAAATCTATCGAAGTTCAGTTTACCAATTCATTCAAATCCTGCTTGATCCATATCGTTTATAAATTCATACAGTTTAGGTAATCACAAATGTCATCTCATATATATATAGAAAATAGTTTGGTAAGAAGACAGTACACTCACCTTATTATCCTCTCTCCAAAACCTTTACTGACCATATTCCATCAAGACACCGGTGCCTGCGAACCTAATAGTAACAGAGCCTAAATTAATATCCTATTTAAAACATCTGAATTATGCAATGCAGACCCTATATTCCGAATCGTTACCATTTTATGTACCACGTAATTAAAATTAATTTATCTTTAGGGAATTGTTACGGTTTTAGGATTTGTAGCACTAAATAAGATTTAATTTAATGAAAATTAATAATCGATTGAAATTTCACCTGTTTCCGAGTCGTTTGGCGACCATGAGATGGGTTTTTAATTTTTAACGGGGTGGTTTGCATAATTTCCCCTTCTTTTTTTTTTTTTCCTTCTTCTTCTTCTTCTTCTTCTTCTTCTTTTTTCTTTGTTTCCTGATCCGTTCCCAGCCGTCCCCTCTCTCCTCTGTTTTCGTTTTGGATGTTGGTCGGTTGTCTCTCCCTTCCGAAATTAATTGACGGCACACCCCCAAGGCCCACCGATGATAGACCAGCACCCCAACACCCCATCGATTCTCACACACACAGCTACACAGTTGGCCCACGTCCATGGCCGACCACGCCTACACAATAAACACACAAGCAATCGCCGCCGTTACGCACACAACCAACGGACACCATGGACAGGGCACCCACCACCGGAATAGCACGCAGACACACATACACACACCGTCATCAAGCATAGTACACACATGTGCCACGTCGACGATATCGTCGGACCGAACGGAAAACCCACTACACCGCCACATACACGCACACACCGGCGAACCAAAATCAGACGACCAGAACCGAAAACGCACACACACCGATCACCCCCACACACTGCCGGACAGAGTGAACAGAATACACACACACACACACACATACACACACACATGCCGACGATGGTTGAACGACGGACACCACCCCCATGCCGGAACACACCACCTCCGGATGATCACACCGCCCTCTACGATCATTCACCCACTCGCAACCACCGCAGAAATCCCCACACAACACCGTCCACACCCCGCCTATGTATATATATATATATTGCATGTAATTAGTGGATACAATTCATCCGAACACGCCACGTCGTTGCTCTCCCTCTTTCCCCTGCCGGCGGTTTGCTCCTCCAGTCCCGTATGCGTGTATATATATATATATATATATATATATATATATATATATATATATATATATATATAACTTTTTAATTAATTACTCTTTCCTCCCCTAATTTTCTTTAAATCTTAATTTTAAATCAATTTCAACTTTTTAAAAGTTTCTAAGATTTGCGATTTCACCCCTTTAAGTTTCAATTTAAGGTTAAATGTCATTTTACCTCCCTAAGTTGGGATTTAATGTTTCTAGATTTTTAATTTGATCCCATTTCATCCCTAATTTTCACAATTACTCTAAAATATAACTGAAATGACGTACATGGTAAAATTGAGGTCTTATAACTCTCCCCTCCTAAAAGAAATTTCGTCCCGAAATTTTCGTCAGGCTACTAATACGTCAAGGTCGCATCACAAAGTTATACTTGTCTTGTCTCATGTGATTCTAGAACAATTGTTTTCTATATATGGTCTCATCATCACAAATTGTCCAAAATTTATAACCACCAACTTTTTCATTAAATCATAATCATCCAATCAACAAGGTGCACCTGGTCGGTTATACTTAACACAGATCACCCATTGTCAAAGAATCTTATGTTGCTAACTACTTCCACTGCGCTACTCTGATAACATCAAGATCAGTAACAACACTATCTGCTGAAAATATTTCTATTTCATTCCGTCGTAACCGGTACTTATCTATTTCATCAGACATTTTCTAGTCGCCCGTTGCAACAATATTTTCCATTCCGCACTTAACCTAACTATATTCGTCACCAATCTCATAAACACAGATAACTCAACTATCAATAACCCCGATACCTACCTCAATTCTCTAACCCTCATATCGATATCTTTTATAATACCTAAATATCCCCAACCCACATAACTTCAACTCAAATATTTCAAACAAATAATCTATAAGAATTCCTTTCATGCCTCCACATTTTATCAAGTCCCTGACATGGTCACATGCTTCAAGTTTATTTCCACCTGCCTAACATGCTTCAAACATATATCCACGTATATATACGATTCAAAGGACATAGGTACGCCCCAGTCACAACGAAATCGATATATTCTAATAGTTACTAGCTACTAACGGTAAAATATTACATCATGTGTACATACCATCTCAAGGATATTTTGAGTTCTCCCTGTCCCGTGACATCTTAATAACTTCCAATTTCCAGTAAAATTGTAGTCACATTGGGCTATTTTTAAATCCCGCAAGTTTCGTTTTCCTATCTCAGTTCAATCTATCAAATCGGAATCCTATATCCTTTTCATATAGTACTTTATGCGATACCACCACGATTGACGACAAGACAGTTGTTAGCATAACCAGTTTTTGTTTTTTGTTTTTTTTTAATTAACATTGCACAATCATTCCTCTTACCAGAAACTTCCATAATACAACCCCTCAACATATCTCCCAACACCTGAATCGTATTTCCTAATAAATCATTGATCCATGATTGGAACAAGGTGTCAACTTCCACTTGGGCAACTAAAGGAGTATGGAGAATTTTTAACCCGCATGTTCAAATAACTTATCAGCTTCTGACATTACAGTTTCCCCCACGGATTGTTCATACATTGATGACTTATTTCGCATTGATAACAATTATTGTCCAGATTACCATGTGGTGATAACACCTATGATTTTAGAATTTCAGTTCCAAAATTTCGAATAACCGATTAATAAAATTCCTAGAATTACTAATTCTTATCCCTTTTTGATTTTAAAAGAATATTTTGTCCCAACCTAATTTCAATATTTACATTAAATTGGTGCATCACGCAATCGAACAATCCTATCAATATATATATATATTGGACATGCGCATCAGGAAAACACTCCTCGAACTCCTCTCCCTTTTCTTTCTGGTATAGGTCAAGACTACAATAGCCCACCTAGAGATTTCGTTACTTCTCGACCTTAACTTGACTAACAAATCACCGAATAACAAAATGCTGCGATTTTCTATTTCCATTCCAATCTACTAATCATACTCACGCCATTTCAATATAGTTAATATTACTGGGATATTGCATATCTTATTCTATGCGCCTCTTTTAAGGTCTCATCTATAAATTGGCATTATCAACCCTACATATTTTATTTCAAATTCCCAAACTTCATCATTCCTTCAGACACGCTAATCAGCTCTACAGTCAATTTCCACTGCATTACTAAACCTTCTTAACTGGACATCCGATTTTTACATGTCTAGACTATGGTAGACATCAATACCGAACAGCGTTACTATTCGACCAGCCGCCTACTAAACTTACAAGGGCCTCAACTTAACCCATAAATTAATATGAATAATCAACTCACCAATGTTTGACCTGAAATATTTGCTATAGTCAGCACTGTGATCATCTTCATTCCCTTCTACTCTAATCGTTTCAAGTTGGACATCTAACTTCTGCGCTTTTACCATTTAATCGATTAATATCAACTTTATATTTATAAACTCAATTAGAGTGGTCATTCGACCAATTGCCTAATAGACTTACAAATATCTTAACTTGACACATACATTAGTAGACGTTAGAACGACTACGATCCCTACTAGTTCCAAAAAGTTTCGAATTCCAGTTACATATTCTCGGCCTTCTCCATATTCCGTCAATCTACCACTTCGACTCTCTTTGGATTCACTTAAATGCTATGTCCTAAGAGCACTAGTCATATTTACTGCACTAGCCACCGCCTTAGTAACACATTCCGGAGATGTTCAACATGCTCTTCTCTACTTTCAACCGGATCACCGTTGTTATCACGTCATAGTCTCTAGTTTTCAATTACAAATACCCTTCTCTAAAAATCTGACACCCTATTTGTTGCAACCTATTTAACAACCTATTCATTCTAACTTTTACGTTACCAGCATCGGATCTTTATGGAAACACACACCAGGTTTACATAAATCATTAGTTGATATTATAATTTTTTGTGACGCCCTTTTTTTTTTTTTTTTTTTTTCTTCTATTAAGACTTCCTAAACTACAAACAAACTTACTCCAATTCCCAATATCCAACAATTAATACTTTTTTTTTTAACACCCCCAAAATTATTCAGATTCAACTAAATGCAATCAATCATCGACTTAAATTAATCCACTCGATTTTTCCCATCTTATAGCAATCACCTTTAAAGTCCCAAGGTTATAATTTCAAATCTCAATTTCCCATATTCATTAACACCAGCATACTTAACCAACTTATGTGCCGAATGTTCACCTCCTTATCATTATGAAACTTATTTAACAGCAACCATAATTACTAATCACGCTTACAAGCACCCTATCCATTCCCAAAATTACATAGGGAAAATCCCTAGCTATTACCATATCCAGTGCCGAAGCTTGTTTGAACAGCATCTATGTACTGACTTGTGATATCCTTTCTTTATCACTTTTCCAACCTCCTAAACCTATTATCAATCTAACTGAGGTACTAGATATGCCTTCCCAATAATACATACTTTTATTCGTCACAAATTGACTCCACCCGCAACTCTATATTACTTATTCAAATGGATGATATTTACACGCACCTACTATCCTCCTAGATCCACAATCCTCAGCTACTTCTTATATATCATTTCCTATTACCTTGCTACATGCCACAACTGTTACTCCGTCTATCAATCAATCTCAAAAGTGCTACCAAATTAAATTCTTGTCCAGTAACGTCACAGTTCCCTTCAGATTGCCTAGAAAGCGATTTACTCCTTTTAAATATTATTTCTTATTTCAACTTAAGTGTGTTCTGCCATATTATCTAGTATATTGATAACGACATGATTTGTTGTTTGTCTAACCTAGCCTTCTTATCTTGTGGAGGACATCCCTCCTAGCAACATCACCACGTGGTCATATCGTTGCTTACCAAAAAAGACAACCCTCCATGCACCATGTTACTGCACAACCTAAGGAAATAAAAGACCAAACACCCACATACCAAGCTCACCTATAAACATCCTAACTCATGTCCTCTACTGACTAGACGACTGGCACGTCCTCCTACCTCATGATCATCTACCGACACATCTCCTAACAAGTCTACAGAACCTATAACCTAGGCTCTGATACCAAAATTGTCACACCCCACCCCAGACACCCTTCATGTGGGGCTGGCATGACGTCGATATGACATCACCTGACAAACTAACTAACCCCAAATACGACAATATAAAAAAATTCATCTATAACATATACACGATTCCATCTGATAGGGATATACCATCCCAATTATAAGAACAACCAAATTAATCTCATGCATCTCACTTATATTCATCTCTGACACCTCGTCTCAAAATTCCTCTCAAATTACTCTACCGCGGGATCCGCATAACTCTATCTAGTTTCAGTAGAGGACCGACCGACTTCTAGCCATTTCACCTGCGAGTGTACTGCCTTCTTAGTAAAATATTTTTATAATAATAATAATTTATTCTACAACATCTAAATGGATCAAGCTTAAATATGTAAACATCACGTAACTCGTAAAAGTTTTCCTAATATTAGAAGTGAGAATAAAACACAATATATATATTCCATGCAAAGTCATTTAGTATAAGAGTCATGCCAATCACCATAATAAATAATAAATCACCCAGTATAAGCAAAATACCACATCTCAAAACACCACTCGCAAGCACACACACGCTGGTCAGCCCTAGTGATCGTTTTAACCTCACGATCGGGAGTTGCAACGGTACCGTAACATTCATAGGAATGCCTTCCTACGAAATATCCACACTCTTTTTTGGGGAGAAATATAATCCATACCCCTTACGGGGAGAAATATAATCCACACCTCTTACGAGGAGAAACCACACCCCTTTCGGGGAGAACAATCAAGGCATCGTCAAAATCAAATATAGCCTCATCGAAACACAACTCAATAAATATCGTCTACTCAACATTGTCAAATCACCACACCTACCACTTTTCTTCAAAACCAGATTTTAAATTTAAAAATCATATTTCACACCTTCTTTTAAAGAAAACATCCGATTTTATCAAAACCACTTTTCCATCCTTTATTTTTAGAAAACCAGGCATTTTTAGAAAAATAGATGTTTCTTATTCTCTTTTTAAAAACACCGTCTAATTTCACCAAATCCAGCGAAAATTCACTTCCAACTTCTTTTTGAAATCTATCGAAGTCCAGTTTACCAATTTATTCAAATCCTGCTTGATCCATATCGTTTATAAATTCATACAGTTTAGGTAATCACAAATGTCATATCATATATATAGAGAAAATAGTTTGGTAAGAAGATAGTACACTCACCTTGTTATCCTCTCTCCAAAACCTTTACTGACCATATTCCATCAAGACATCGGTGCCTGCGAACCTAATAGTAACAGAGCCTAAATTAATATCCTATTTAAAACATCTGAATTACGCAATGCAGACCCTATATTTCGAATCGTTACCATTTTATGTACCACGTAATTAAAATTAATTTATCTTTAGGGAATTGTTACGGTTTTAGGATTTGTAGCACTAAATAAGATTTAATTTAATGAAAATTAATAATCAATTGAAATTTCACCTGTTTTCGAGTCGTTTGGCGACCACGAGATGGGTTTTTAATTTTTAACGGGGTGGTTTGCGTAATTTTCCCTTTTTTTTTTTCATTCTTCTTCTTCTTTTCTTTGTTTCCTGATCTGTTCCCAGCCGTCCCCTCTCTCATCTGTTTTCGTTTTGGATGTTGGTCGGTTGTCTCTCCCTTCCGAAATTAATTGACGGCACACCCCCAAGGCCCACCGATGACAGACCAGTACCCCAACACCCTATCGATTCTCACACACATAGCCACACAGTCGGCCCACGTCTATGGCCGACCACGCCTACATAGTAAACACAGAAGCAACCGCCGCCGTTACGCACACAACCAACGGACACCATGGACAGGGCACCTACCACCGGAATAGCACGCAGACACACATACACACACCGTTATCAAGCATAGTACACACATGCACCACGTCGACGATATCGTAGGACCGAACGGAAAACCCACTATACTGCCACACATATGCACACACCAGCGAACCAAAATCAGACGACTAGAACCGAAAACGCACACACACCGATCACCCCCACACACTGCCGGACAGAGTGAACAGAATACACACACATACACACATGACGACGATGGTTGAACGACGGACACCACCCCCATGCCGGAACACACCACCTCCGGATGATCACACCACACTCTCCAATCATTCACCCACTCGCAACCACCGCAGAAATCCCCACACAATGCCGTCCACACCCCGTCGGCGCCGAACCTGGCTGCTCCTCTCTCTCTCGCTTTCTCTGTTTCCTTCTTTCTTAGATTTTTTTTTTTTGATCATTACTCATGAAAATATATATATATATATATATATATATATATATATATATATATATATATATATTGCATGTAATTAGTGGATACAACTCATCTGAACACGCCATGTCGTTGCTCTCCCTCTTTTCCCTGCCGGCAGTTTGCTCCTCCGGTCCCGTATGCGTATATATATATATAACTTTTTAATTAATTACTCTTTTCTCCCCCAACTTTCTTTAAATCTTAATTTTAAATCAATTTCAACTTTTTAAAAGTTTCTAAGATTTGCGATTTCACCCCTTTAAATTTCAATTTAAGGTTAAATGTCATTTTACCTCCCTAAATTGGGATTTAATGTTTCTAGATTTTTAATTTGATCCCATTTCATCCCTAATTTTCATAGTTACTCTAAAATACAACTGAAATGACGTATATGCTACAATTGAGGTCTTACAAACAAGATTTCGTCTACTTCTCCAGCCTTCGATGCCTTTCCATTGTCATGCGGATGATTCGCAGTCGCGAATTGATTGGGGTCTTTCTTCACCGTCGGAGCAATACCGGGAGCTGAGATGGAGTCTCGATTGGCTTCACCTGATCGGATTTTTTTTATCAATTTAGTCGGAGGAACCCTAAATTGGTGCCATTATATCAGTTTATGGCTGTTCAGTCGAGAAAGAGAGAAAACCTACAATGATGATAAATCGTGGAGGAGAAACAATTAGGGCTAAGCATGAGTAGCTGCACCAACTATTTCATGTATAACCGTGAACCTTAATTAGTGAGCACGGTGGCAAATTGAGTAGAGAATTGCAGTGGCCGGCGAATCAAGAGCAACGGTGTGAGATTTCTAAGTTTTGGCTGAGGTTAGATTGTGAGAACAGGGAAAAGAGATAAGGCAGAGATCGTGAGAGAGAGATCTAGAGGGATGCTTCAGTTCAGATTAGAGGCAGAGATCGTGAGAGAGAGAGAGAGAGAGAGAGAGAGAGAGAGAGGCTTTGGTTCAGATAAGAGTAGAGAACATAAAATAGGGGCAACTATTAGGGTTGATGAAGGAGATGGATACGCAAGGAGCGGGAACACCAAATTAGACAAGCGCCTTTTTTTTGTTTGTTTAAGTTCATTTCAGTGCTAAAAATTAATTAATCACACTTATAAATAATAAATATGATTAAAACTATCAACTTATTATCATGGTTTATTAAAATAGTGAGATAAAAAAAATATTTTTTATCACATAACAAATTTTAAGTGAGATTATATCTCATTCATATTGTTACAATCATGGTTTATTTAAAAAACAAGATGAATTATATTTAGTAAGCGTGATAAAAGAGGCCTTTTTCTTGTAGTGGCTAAATATTAGTCTTGTCCAAAATAATTGCATCTAACAGTTGTCAAGTGAATCTTTCGATTTTTGAAAGGGCCAAGTGATCTAGAATTATGGTATCCTAGGGGAAATGACTTTAAATTAATTAGTTACTCAGTGGCTGATTTTTCCAAATGCAAAGTTGAACGTAAAAGCACAAGCGGTTTACATCACTTTTCAGGACATGCCTCAGTTTCTTGGTTGAGCAAGAAACAAAACTCGATTGTCTTATCTACAACCGAGGCAGAATATATGGCGGCTAAAAATTGTTGCACACGAATTCATCTATTAAGCAACAATTATATGATTTTGGAATATATATGGAGGGGTCCCTATTTATTGTGATAGTAAAAGTGTTATATGCTTAAGTAAGAATCTGACAAAGTACTCACGAATTATGCACATAAAGATTCAACATCATTTTATTCATGATCACATTCAGAAAAGGGATGTAACTATTGAATATGTTGATACCTCCGATCAGCTTGCCTGATATTTTTACCAAACCTCTAGCTGAAGTGATATTCATGAAAATCATTCAAAATTTAGGTATAACTAGTCATAACGATATATGTCTAGAGTGATGTTTTGGTTCTCTACCCCCCCCCCCCCCCCCCTCTTTTTGAGATGACAAAGGAGAATAAGTTGATGTTTAAAGATTTGTTCGCCTAAGCATTGGATTAATTAAAGAGAGAAATTATTGAGAACTTGTGTTGAATATCTTAATTTTGTTTTCATTATTGTGTTTAAATTATAAAAGCTCGTTCAATTACACTTCGTAATTGAGTGCAAAACAAAAATAGATTGTTTTCTTTTCTATATTTCTTTCTAAATTGTTTTCTTTTCTTTATTTCTTCCTATTTTTTTGGGAGCAGAAATTGAAATTTGAGAAAAAAAAAAAAAATACCAAACAAAATTGAGCTATTTTTTGCCCCACTTGGTACTGTGGACTACTCTCCTACCTCATTTTTTGTCTTTAGGCAATGTTTGATGTTTGATTTTTTATGATTCAAGGTAAGAGAACTACAAACACTCAAAGGTCATGTGGAATCTATGGTGAGAATGATGCTGAGCGCTTTCCGCAAAACTAATTAAATTGAAGGCCCTTGTTGAATTTTTTACTTAAATTTTGAAATTAACTTAATTAATTAAGTGATACTAATTATATTTATTAAACAAACTTAATTAATTAAATACTTAATATAATAAATTTTAAGTGTTGAATTTGATTATTAAACAAGTCCTTAGTTTAAATTGCACTTTGAACATCTATAATTTTTATTTATTTACATTTGGCACCTTAATTTTTTGTGGAAGCCCGATTGAGTATTATTGACACACCTAAAATGTCCACTTCCACTCCAATTTTATTATTTATTTCTCGAGTTAGTGTGGAACAGCTATTTTTGGAGTGTCAATATTTTTTTTATTCAATAGTTAATATATGAAAAACAAATTCACTTAATATGAAGATAAAAACTCCTATTTTTTTCTTTTAATATAATATATATTTATTTTAAATTTAAAACATTAAAATAAATCTACACTTTTTATAAGAAAAATGGAGCAACAAGAAGCAGACTATCTACACTTTGTATTGTAATATTTTTTAAGATTAAATGTTAATGAGTTGAGATATTTGAAGAAAGTATTTGATTGTTAGATAGGATTTATTACTCTTTTGAGAAAAATGTGATAATAAAATTTATAATATTTTCTAAATAAATAATTTCTTCAAATACCAAACACACCTTTAGGACATTATTTATTTTGAAAAAATTATAAATTTTTATTATCATATTTAAAATATATATATATATATATATATATATATATATATATATATATATATATATATATAAATCCGATCTAACAATCAAATACATTCTTCAAATATCTCAATATGTTAAAATTTAATCATAAAATTGTAGTACAAAAATGCAATAGATAAATATTAGGGGTACAAAGTGTAGTTAGTATACTTTTTGCTAAATTTTCTTTCCAAAAAGTGTAAATTTATTTTAATGTTTCAAATTTAAAATAAATTTATCTTATATCAAAATTTGAAAAAGGGGAATTTTTATATACTAATTATCGAATAAAAAATTTTGACATTCCAAAATAGCCATTTTCACTCTAACTTTAAAGAAATAAATAATAAAATTGGAGTGGAAGTGAACATTTTAGGTGTGCCAATTGTTGATCCTAAAATTTTGATGAACAGTTAAATGTTTATATTTTTTGTAGAATTAATGATTTTATTGAGTATTTCAGTTTGTTAGTTACAGTGATGAAAATTATCATGAAGATGTTGTGACAATGTTAAAGATGATGGAAGATTAAGAGTTTCAAGAAATTGAAAAACCTAGGAAAAATAACTCAGGTTAAATTTTAACTCTTAATATATCCCGGTTAGGATCACACACGACACAAAATATTTTTCAAAATTATGTGTGTTTTTATAGGATCCTAATTAGTTAAATTATTTGCTCCTATGTGTAATTGAAAAAGAAATAAAGATAATTGATTAAAATTGAATTTAAGAGTTTAGTAGAGCTATCCGAGAAAAGAAATCAGTTAAAAGGACGAAAACGTCGAAGAAATTGAATAAAAATAAATTAAGGGGAGATGTTCCTGAATCGGTCGATTGACAGGTAAGTCGACCTGTGTTTATGAGGCAAACCCCTGAATTGTTCGGTCGACAGGTTAGTCGACCTACATTTTAAAAATGAACTCTCTGAATCGATCGGTCAACAGGTAGGTCGACCTATAGCCAAAAGATGAATTCTTTGGATCTTTAAGTCGACAGATAGGTTGACTTGTAAAACTCTCTGAATCGTTCAGTCGACAGATGAATATGGGCGGTCGACCGATGAACGAAGAGTTTTTGGCTTGGGCTACATTCTGAATCAGGCGGTCAATAAATGGGCTTTAATCGGTCGACAGATGGAGTTTTTTCAGATTTTATGGAATTTCAGATTTTATTAAAAAAATAGTTGTTACTAACCGTTTTATGGTTAAGATATGCAAGATATCTTAGGGATCTAATATGTCTTAAGTTATTTAATTAATATTTAATTATCCCTATAGATATGGTTCAAGTAATTTTTATATTTCTCAATTTGGTACATGTAATTCTTTCTACCTTATCTAATTGAAATTGAGTAAAAGTTTGGGAGACTTAAATTGAATATTTTAAGTGAATTATACCAGGAATGAATCATTATGATATAAAGGGTCTATTGGTGTAATTAAATATTATGATTTATGGGAACTAGCCATTAGAGGGCTTGTTTTATTCTCTTATAAATAGACCTGCGTTTTTCGCTTCTATGGATCATTAGATATCAATATAATCTAAATTTATTCTGAGCTATTCAGCTCTCGTGCTTTCTAAGAGTTATCATACTGAGAGTTTATGATCTTTCTTGAGAATCATTCTTTGGAGATTATTTGTTGGATCACCGATTTCAAGTTGCATTACTAATTATTATTTATTCGGTGGAATTCTGGTGAGATCATTCCAAATTACTTACTATTAATTGTTGCTTGATTCTATTATTTATTATTTGGAATTTTATATTTGAAATTGTTTTCCAGATTTTTTATTGAAAGTTATCTTTAAAATAATTTCTTGAGAAAATCTGATTACATGTTTAACTGCATGCTACCCATCTTTATTTGAAATCAGATTTTGAAATTCTCACTTTTCTATCACTAGTATCGGGACATTAATTGAGTTTGAATTCATCTGGGGTGGTAGAAGCTCCGAGTGAAAAAATCACTTATCAATTATTTGTAATTGGTGAGTTGAGTGTCGGATTAGATACTACTAGGAGTGTCTAATCAAGGGTAGCTGGTTTCAATCTCTTCCAGTAAAGAGATTGAGGTTTTGATCTTTGCCTAATGTATAAAAAGATTAAGTGTTAACTCTTCCTTGATTAAATTTGTGATTGAATTGTAAAGGTTCCATTCTTACATAGGAAAATGATACTTGAAGTGTTTATGAGGTTAATTCTTGAGTCTAAGGTATAAAAATGATTAGGTTGTGATTCACCCTGTAATTGAATTAAGTTAATGTTTAGTCTGTAAAAATGTAGATTATTCTTGAGTCTGGAAAAAAAAGAGGGTATTTCTAAGCCCGGAAAGAATTGTAAATGTTAATTCTTAGTCTGCGAAAAGAATCATTGTGTAAAGGTTTGGTTCTTACCTGTTTAAAGGAATCTTAAACATTAGTAGATGCGAATCTTCGTGGGGCTCGAAGGATTGGATTAGCCAAAAGTAACTTGATGAATCAGGATATATCATGGTGTGATACTTTATTTACTTTACTTATTTATTATTGTTTTGTGTGCACCTAGTTGATAACACATATCCGCTGCTATAAAGATAATAATTAATTTTAGGATAAAATTAATTGTTTGATTTTTGAAGTGTTATATTCTGATAATTTTTTAAAACTAGCCAATTCACCCTCCTCTTGGGAGGTCACTGGGCAAACACCAATAATACTCAATAGGACTTCCACAAAAAATTAAAGCGCAAAATAAAATGAATAAAAACTATAGAGATTGAAAGTGAAATTTAAACTAAGTTTATGAAGTTTAATTGTGCCCAATAGCAAAAAAAAAAAAAAATTAAAGTTGCATTTTGTTGAAAGATAGGCAAGCATCAGCTATGTGATAGTTGATGCTTGCCGAAAAATAAAAATCGACCACAATCTAGTTTAGAAGCCACAATCAGCCACTCCTTCAATTTGTTAGACGTTGTTTGGTGGTTTATTATGAAATGTAATATTAAATGTTGAGTGGGTTACAACTTAATCACTTAATCATCTGATTTTTAGTAGGTTTATAATAACCGATTACTGAATTTTACTAGATTTGTAAATTATAATGACATATGCAACTATTAGAAATTCACATGAATGTGCATTTGTCAATGTTCCATCCGTTTAAATTCTTTTTATTCTATATGTTGGCCTAGTGATCTGCCAAAGAGGGGAAGTGAATTGGATAGTTATAAAATTTAAAGCAAATTATCAATTTATAACACTTTGAAAATTCAAATAATTAATTTAATCCTAAATCAATTATTTATCTTTATATCGCAGCGGATAAGTGTTATTAACTAGATGCACACCAAACCAACAAAAATTAAATAAATTAAACAAAGCAGCACACAAGGATATATCTCGGTTCACCAAGCTATTCTTGACTAATCCAGTCCTCTGAGCCCTACAGAGAGTCGTACCCACTAATCACTATGATCCCTTTAATCAGGTAGGAACCAAACCCTTACAAAGTGATTCTTTTCACAGACTCAGAATCAACATTTACAATTTCTTTTTCACAAGTTAAGGAAGAATCTCTATCTTTTTCTCAAGTACAAGATTAACCTAATTTTATTACAGGAAGAATCACAACGTAATTCTTTTTATACCTTAGGCTAAAGAATTAAACATCACCAAATCACTCCAAGTGTTCTTTTACCCGGTAAGGGTTGAACCGTTACAAATTCACTCAAAATTAATTCTAGTCATGAAGAATTACGCCTATCTTTTTTCACAGGAAAAGAGTAACATAATCTTCTTATACACTAGATAAAGATCAAACCTCAATCTCTTTACCTGGAGATATTGAAACCCGAAGTTACCCCTGATTAGATATTCCCAATAATATTTAATCCGCACACAACTCACCAATTATAAAATTGATAAGTTTTTTCCCACTCGGAACTTCTACCACTCTAGATTAATTTGAACTCAATTAATGTCCCGATAAAAGTGATAAAAAGTGAAAATTTCAAAATCTAATTTTAATGAAAGTGGGTAACACACAATTTAGCACATAATGAGATTTTCAAATAAAATCATTTCAAAATATTTTTCAAGCAATTTAAAGTTCAGGAAAATGATTTCAAATATCAAAATTCCAAGTAACAAATAATAATATCAAATATCAATTAACAGCAAAGACTTGAATTGATCTCACTAGGATACCATAGAAATGAATTCAAATGAATCGTAGTGAAACTCTAGATCGGTGATAGCAACAACAAATTTCCCAAGAATAATTCTTGAGAAAAATCTCACAATACTCTCAGTATGAATTCAGAATAATCACTCTCAGAAAGTTCAAGAACTGAATAACTCTTGAAAATTGATTAATTGGGATCACTCATAAATGAAAAACGTAGGTCTACTTATAAGGATTTAAAACAAATCTTCCAACGGCTAGTTTTCACTTGTTATGACACTTAATTTCTCTTATAGACTCTTTATATTGATCTGACTCAATCATGGTTCAATTCACTCAATTATAACTTTTAAAATATTCAATTTAATCTCTCAAATATTTCTCAATCTCAATAAGATAAAATAGAAAGAATTAAACGTACCAATTTGAGAAATAATTCAATTACATGAATCATATCTATAGGGATATCAAAATATCAATCAAATATTTCAAATAACTTCAAATTCCTAAGATATCTCTCAGATCTTAACCATAAAATAGCTAGTAACGACTACTTTTTAACCAAATCCACGAAATTCTCTAAACTTGAAATCGAACCATCGGTTGAACGATCAAAATCATAAGTCGACCGATCGATTCAGGTTGTAGCCTAAGCCAAAAAGTTCTCACCAGGCGGTTGACCGAAACTCTATGGTCTGTCGACCGATCGATTTAGAGAGTTCAAGTATAGGCCTTAGATCAACCGATCCCTCATGATCTGTCGACTGATAAATTCAGAGAGTTCAGGTTTTGACGTATGTCGACCAATCTTTCAGTCGATTAACCATTCGATTCAGAGATTGCACCATTCTCAACCACTTCTTCATCGGTTGATCGATCCTCATTGGTCGACTGACCGATTCTGCTGGAACACTTCTTCCTCAATTAATTTTAACTCCGATCTTCAACGTTTTTGCCCCTTTAATCCATTCCTTTTCTAAGTTAACTGAATTGACACTTTAAAACATTTTTAATTACTAATATTTCTTAAATCAATATTTCTTCTTCAAATTTACATAGGAGCAAATATGTTTAATTAATTAAGATCCTAATAAAAACACACATAAACATAAATTCATTTCTGTGTCGTGTGTGATCCTAATCGAGATACATTAAGAGTTAAAATTAACCTGAGTTGTTTTCTCCTAAATTCTTTGAAGTCTTTAGTCTCTTAATGCTTGTTTCCTTGTCAGTCTCGTGCATCCTTAACCATCTTCAATCATTTCTTCATGATAAAATCATCAGTGAAATTTTTACACTAAAACACTCAATAAACTCGTTAGTTTCACAAAAAACATTAACATTTAATTGTCTATTAAAATCTTAGGATCAACACTATATCTTCATCTCCCTCCTAAAACCTCGGCTTATGTCTCGTCGTTGGTACTACCGTCATGTTATTTTGATACAATACTCCACCGCCTCTCAACCTGCAGAGCCTCTTCTCTACCCCCTATTATTTTGATAGAGGAATGTAACGAAGAACGAGTCGTCGACTTTGTTATCTCAATCCGTCGCCGAGATGACTCGAATAACCTTTATAGGAATGAGTCGGCTTGATAGGAGAGCGATTTAAACTTAAACAAAACAACTCTATGTCAGATTAAGGTTTTGATATCGAAGATTTGGTTAGAAAAAAAGAAAATTCAGTGAATCAAGTATTAGATCCAACTCGTCCGTCTGATTGGAATCGGGAACTTCTAATAACAGGTTCATCGGCGTTTTCTAGCCTCTAAATTCGACAAAGATTAGTTGAATTATCCAACAAATTAAGTGAAAATGATGGCTTTGTTCTTTCTTGTTTCTTACTAGTGATAAAAATTAAGGATATGCTCTAGGATCATTTGAGTATAGAAGAAGGGTTTAGAGTTAAAGATTGACCATGGAGTGGGTCATAGAAGTTTGAATATTTATTAATTATTTTTTATTTTTGAAAAAAAATTACTTTTATTCAACTTAGATTCTTAGAATTTCATGACTTTTCTCTTATATATAATTTATAAATTAATATATATATATATATATTAATTTATAAATTATCTTTTTCTTGAATATATCTATATCTATATCTATATCAAAACTACAAGACTTAAATTTATAACAATATATATAGGATGAATAGATTTGAAAATAGTGATATCTCAAATGAATGAGTGCATGTATTCACAGAAAAATACAAATGATTTGAAAACCTTTTCTTTTTAACTCAAAATTTTCCATCAAAATATAGAATAAGAACTAAAAATAAATGTGTGACAAAATCAAAAAAAAAAACCATGTATTCATTTAAAATTCTAGTTTCAAATCTTGATCATTATTATTGTTACCAAATCATATGGTACCTTCTTTTCTAAACTTAGGCATTAATACATGAGTCTAAAATCAATATTAACTTACTTTGGTGTCGAAAGATCTTTAACCGACACCACAATAGTACCAATTTCTATTCACAATTAGTGTTCTAAGAAGCCGAAAAAAAATTCAGGTTCTACTATCATTTATTCCATTAAGTTCATGATGTTTTTGACCAAAAACTCACGCCTACCTAAATTTTCGGTCAATGTGAACAAAAATTCTCATATTTTCATGATTAATGTACAAAAGATATTAAAAATTAACCAAAAGTCGTCTCATTATCAAAAAGATTCAAACCTATCCAAAAGATTTGAATCTCGTCCTTCAAGCAATTTAATATTATATATATATACACAAACACACATACCTTGTCTTTCAAGCAACTTAATATTATATATATATATACACACACATGCATACATTCATAGATGTTAGTGTAAACAATTAATTAAACTATAATTTGATTTTAAATAATAAGAGCTGGCAAAGTGTTGACTCCATAGTCAATACACCATAGATCTTTTCTTTTTGTGTTTTCGGTATAGTATCCCACATCCACATGCATATAGATTAATCTCGTTCAGAATCATGACTATCCTTCTTAACAAATATTTTTTTGCAGACTCTAACTCTTAACAAATCAGAGGTGCCATAACTGTTTTAATTCAAGTAAATCTTACCACTTGAACTACACTATGTTAGTCAATGCGTTATAGATCTAACATAGGCAAATCAATCTATAAAATTATTTTAAAAAAATATATTGATATTAAAATAGGAAAAGAAAATCATTGCAAAACTTATTGCAAGCATGACCTTGCTAGAAGCCTTTATTAAATTTATTTAAACAATTAAACAAAACTAGTGCAAATTTCCACTTTTACCCATCAATGGTGTAGGGAAAATCACAAAGAAATACATGCAAAATTGCAAAGTAAAAAAAAAAAATCACTTTTTCTCACTCATTCCAAGGGTATTTTTGACACCGTCTATGGCACCCTGCGCCATGTCCTTCATCTGATCTCCAGTCTGCAATTAATAAAATTATTTAATTATTATTAAGCAATATAATATACAATAATTACACGAAATAATATCCATATCATAAATCAGGTCAGCATTTCAAAATATTTTTGAATTAAGGCCCAAGATTAATTTCGATAAAAATAAACAGATAAGATAGTTTTGTAAAATTTGAAAGGAAAAAATTTCCGCCCAAATATTTTACACTCTTATTTCTCAGGAAGTTGAATTAAATTTTACATTCGGTTCAAAATTAATTAATTATTTTTTTATACTTATAAATTATTAAATCGATAGAAACCTGTTGGAAGAAGCCTGTGGTTTGATCTTGGGCCTGTTGGGCCGATTCATGTGTGGATTGGGCCATATTGGTGGTCTTGTTTTTTGCTTCGTTCGCTGTGCTCTTTGCGGAGTCCATCCACTCCTCTGCCTTGCCCTGAAAAGCCCGGCCAGGCCCGGACCATTACATATTAGGGTGTGTTTGGGTATAATATATATGAAAAAACTTATTTAGATTTTATATATCTATGATATTAATTTTCTATACATAATTTAATGTTTCATACATAATAATTAATTAAAATTCATTAGTGCATAATATATAAATATAATTAATATATCTGTGTATCTATCTTATAAATCTGAACATATTTTATATTTGAGCTATTTTTTCGATTAGATATTTAAAAGGTAAGATTAAAAGATTTCATGAGACATTTTTAGCCATTAATTTAAATCTAAGGGATGAAAATCCTGGAACTCCCAACAAAATACTATCTCAACAAATAAACAACCGTTGATTTTGATTATGAAACTCCCAACAAATTACGCAACTACATATTTTGTATTTGTCATATTTTTTACCATGATGCTCAGAGTAAATTTAAATCATTGATTTATATTTTGTTGAAAAATTAAATAACAAACGCTCAACAAAATATTTGTTTTCTTCATAATTAATGTATTTGAACCAAATGAACTTAATATAAGACATTCAACATTAATATAATAAATTAAAATTAGTGCTTTTAAGCACGAATTATATCCTAGTGCATTCTCTAAATCACAACATATTTCATATTTGAGATATTTTGGACCATAGGATCAAATTTAGATTCAACGATTGACAAACATAAACTTATATCATGTGATATCTAACAAATTAACAACCTATCCCAAAAAATCTCACAAAAAATTACACTTTCACTTTTAAAACGGTTAAATAAAATCACATTTTGTATTCTTTAGGCTTTATATTTGGATTTAATTGGTTTTTTGTTTTTCAATATTTACTATCTTTTAGGCTTATAAATTTAAAAATTCAATAAAGTACCTTTAGGCACAGAAAATCTCTAGTATATATATACAAATAACATTATAAAATGTGAATTAATTTGAATTCGAATTCGATCAGTGCTATTTTGATGTGGATCATAGTTTACGTTGTGATAATTAATTTACGATCTAAATCTGATAACCTGTTTACTTAACATAGTAGATATGGATCACCCCTGATTTGATATGAATTTTATATGTTTCCAGTCTTAATTTCGGATAAGCATTTGAAGAAGGTATATAATCTAAAATTAAAAAAAAATCACACAATTTTTATTTTAAAAAATTAACAAATTCATTTTCAAAATTAAATATCTCTTCAAAGAGCTATAGAAAAAAATTGAAATTTTATCTACCCAAAATTTATTTTTAAAAAATTAATAATTTTTCGCTCGAAATCAAATAACTTCTCGAAATAGCTCACCCAAATAGATGGTGTATTACATAATTTTATGGTACAATCACATGATATAATTAGAAGTACAAATTGGATGCATTTAGATTAATCGATAATTTTTTCCGTTAGATATATCGATAATTTCTTGAATATTCACGCATGTGTGTAGTGACAAATTCAAAAAATTAATTGAGATAGATTAAAAATATATATTTTGTTATATTTTGTTAGATATTTAAATAAAAAAAAATTATGTAAAATTTTAAGATTTAATTTATTTTTTAAAAATATTATAAGGATAAAAGTGGATTTTTTAAAAAGTTAAGGATACGGCTTAAGTCCTCCTTTGACCATGTGTAGCTCCGCCACTGCAAGTATATATATGTGTATAAAAAAGTTCTCATATATATTTAGTAAGAGGAATAAATATAACTTTAGGACTAATATATATAATTTTATGAAATTTTATTATAATATACTATATCAACTAAAAACGACTATCAGTGTTTTTGCAAGCGACATGAATAATAAAACGAAAACATTAGTGATTGCCAATAAAACTATGAGCATTTAAAAGCACACTTCAACATTTTTTTTATAAAAATATATTTCTATATAACTTAAAATTATATATTTTAGATTTTAATAAATTAATTAATTTATATCATTAATTTAAATAATATGAACTCTACAAAATGATCAATAAAAAAAGAAATTTAAGAATAAATTTTTAAATAATTTTTTTAAACAGTTTAGCAAGTAGATATAAAAAATGAGTGTTTATGTGGTAAGTTCGTTATATTACTCTTAATTTTAAAAAAGTCCCATAAAAAAATTGCAACTTATGTTTTAGTCCCGCGCATTAAAAAAAGGTAGAAGGCTAAATACACGTGTTGCACTCTCGTAATTATATGTATCTAATTTGTGTGTAAAATATTTGTTAGTTGAAACAAATATTACACAAATACATGTAACTAATATTACACAGCAGGTTGTACGTAACTAATATTACACAAGTGTGAGCACATACGTAATTTTTATAGGACCAATAACAGATTACACCCGCTATTTGAAATTAATCATCGATTATCCCTATTAAAAAAAAAAAACTCTATATAAAATTCAAACACAAATCATATATCATTACCTGAGCCTTGCCTTGGGTTTGGCCTGCATTGAACTGATTACTAGACATCGTTTTTTTTCCCTAATAATCACTAAATAAACCTTAAATTATTCTCCAATATATAATATATTATTTGGCTATCTATATACGTATATATAGTAGTTTTGAATACACAGGATACTGACACGTGGAGAAATGGGTATTTGTTGTTAGTTTGACCATATATAGCTGCCTTTTACCAGGGCACTTGGTTGATATTCGTTAGGGTTTCAACAAATTGCAGATCTCCTATAAACTAAATTACACTTTCTACCCTCAAAGATTGTATTTGATTTCAATTGCATGCTTAAACATTTTTGTTGCAGAATATTGATCTTTAAATTTTGGGAAAGTAACATTTTTTGTCCATAAAGTATGAGATGGGTATCTATATGGATCATGAGGTTTAGTAAATTGCATATTTGATCTCTCGAGTTTTAAATTTTGTTTCAATACTGCAAAATTCAAAATGTTGCTATGTAATGATTTTGGATGAAAATAGGTTGTGCTCAGCACGTGGCTTTTTAATGGAGATATTTTTATTATTTCATTACTCTATTAAACTTAAGACGTTTTTCCTTAACGTTTTCCTAATTTAAGACAATTTTGACTCTTCTCTCTCTCATTCTTTGTACCTCTAACCTAAATATATTACAAAAATGTTTTTTACTTTTTTTTTTTTTGGGAAAAATTAATTAAAATGATATCTTCTTCTTCTTCTTTTTCTCTTTACCAGATCTGCGCAGATCCGACAACGAGGACGCTAGATCTTCCCAGATCTAATGTGGATCCAACATGCAGATCGCCAGATATACACAGATCTGGCAAGGAGAAGAGAGATAGAGAGGGGTAGAAGAAAAAAGAGATGACGACAGCGGCAGTGGAAGAGGAGGAGGTCTGATGGTGGCGGTAATGGTACAGTCGTGCAGGTGGATTTGAGAAAGCGAAAAAATAAAAAAATAAAAAAATAAAAATTTATCAATAATGGTAAAATGGAAATTATCTTAATTTATAATTTTATTTTTTTATTATAAAAAGGGTAAAAATGTAATTGGTCAGTATTTTTTTCAACATGGGATCTTCGGGTATTTATTAAAAGACATAAGCTACAATGGTTATCTTCTTAAATACAAAGGGTATTACTAAAAAATTTCACAAATTTTAAAAAGTTTATATTCAAATTTTTTTAATACAATTTTCAAATCTTGGCATTCTCGAGTAATATCTACTACCATCTCTCTCTCTCTCTCTCTCTCTATGAGTTGTTTATACAATAATTATACTTTTAAACAAAATTACTGAAAACATCTCATTTTCAACTCATTTACCAAACTAGAGCTACTCGGGGTTGTGATCCCCAGGTATTAGAACCCGGGGTTCACAACCCTGGGTTAAAAAAAAAAAAAAAAAAAAAAATTGTTTTTTTGTTTTTTGTGAGGTAAAAACCCAGGGTTGTGTACCCCGGGTTCTATGTAGAACCCGAGGTACACAACCCCGGGTTTGTATCCTTAAAAAAAAAAAAAAGGACAACCAAATTAAGTAATATTTTTGGCAACTTTAAATTAATTATCAATGATCTATCGGTATTTTAAATAAATCTAATTTTTTTTGTGTATAAATTACGTTCCAAACACTCTATATATAATGTTTTTTACAACACTAAAAATGGACAAGTGAATAATTTTTAAGAAATCGCCAAAGTTGGTCAGATGAGTTGTTTCGATGACGGCGTAATTTTTTCGTCAATTTGAAGTTAACAAAAGATAGTCTATCCGTAAAAAAAACGAGTCCAATTTTGGAAACTTTGAGTTAATAAAAGATAGTCTATCCATAACAGAAATAAACCTATTTTTTTTTCTATACAAATTACGTTCATAACACTAAATAATAAAATCGAGAACACCAAAAATGGATTAGTGAATAATTTTTAAATAATCAACAAAAATTGATTGAATAAAGCATAATATTTAAGAAATAATTAACCAACAAAAATCTCTTAAATAATCAGTTTACCCGTCAATGCTAATTTAATAGTTAGGTCTGATCTGAGTTACTACTCTGGCTTTCGAAGATTTCAATTTTACCAACGGGACAAGACGCACGCTTGTGACAAAGATTATAAATTTAGTCACCCAACACTTCAAATCCAAAATTGAGAATTGTAAGGGTTTGGTTCCTACTTGATAAAGAATCAAGGGGTTTAGTGGATTGTGAATGTCTGTGAAGCTTAGGGATTTAGACGTAGGTAAGAATAGCTTGCTGAACCAAGATAAATTCTTGTGTGATGCATTGTTTATTTTCATATCTTGTGTTTAAAGGTACATTTAGGTGGCATTTGGTAATCGTTTCTGTTTCCATTCCAGCAGTGGGATGGGATGAGAATTTTGTTTTCTTTTTGGGAGTAGAATCGCGTTTGGTAACGATAATTTTTTTTTTTGTTGTTTTGAGAAGAGAATTGTGTTTGGTAACGATTTTATCCTAAAGTCTTTTTTTTTTTTTTTTTTTTTTTTTTTTTTTTTTTTTTTTTTTTTTTTTTTCTGTTTTGGCCTGACGGTGGTAGAGCCGGAGATGGCCGACCGGCGGTGGCACCGGCGCCAATGGCGACGGCCGGATAACGGTGGCAGGTGGGTGACAGTGGCCGGCAGCTGGAAGTGGCCAAAAAATTTTCGGCCGGACGATGAGCGGCGACGGTTGCCGGAGATGGCCAGCGGCGGCGGCAGTAGACGATGGTCGGCCGACGGATGAACAATAACTATGTATTTTGGGAATGGAATGGGAATAATGAGAAACAATTTTTTTTTGTTTCTCATTTCTTAAGAAAAAAGTGGGCACAATTCTCAAATGGGAATGAAATGGAAATGAAAACAAAAATTATCAAACGCTATTCCCAAATAGAATTCCAAAAAATCTGAGAATGGGATGAAAATTTCTGGAATGAAAACGGTTACCAAACGGGGCCTTAGTTTTAAACGCATTTTCACTGCGTAACAAGATAATAATTGATTTAGGAAAATTGATTATTTGTGTTTAAATGACTTAATTATTTATACTTCGTAACTATCCAATTCACCGCCCATCTTGGGTAGCTCTTTGAGCCAACAATTGGTACTAGAGCATATTTTAGCTCAATAGGTTTAACATCTTAGCTAAACCGATCACATGACACATACTATGGATATTGTTTTTTGTGTATCCTCTCTTGAAGGTGATAGATCCATATATGATAATGTAATTTTTTTATTCTTGTGGCATTAGTGATAATGATGGAGATGATGACAATGAAAAATATTTATATTGCCATGGAAAAATCAGTTGCTCTTACAATTCTTTTACTAAAGAAAACTTGAATTTAAAAATAAAAATTAATTCTTTTGAAAATAGAATAAAAAGTGTTCGAAAATCTAAAATATATATGGATGACTATTTTGGAACAAAAGAATTTTTGAATGTTGTTTTTGAAATAAAGAATTTGCTCTCTAAAGTAAATTTTCTTGAAAATAAAAACAGAGTTTTAAAAAATAATTCTGATGTGGTTTTCAGGTAAAGGTCAGATCTTGAATTAAATATTAATTTACTTAAAGAAAAATTTTAAAAAATCAAAATCTGACCTCAAATCTATTTTAAGAGACTCTGAAAATGTTTCTTCATCCTTTAAAATAATTTATGGAAGTTGATATGTTTCATTATTTCATTTTTCATCACTAGCCAATGATTATAATTTTGATATTGTTAGAAATAATTCTTGTTTTACTTCTTGTACTATTTATGATAATCAATCAAAGTTGAGATATAATTATTGCAATGGAGTAAGTCTTTTTAAAGTATCATATTCGTTCAAGAACCCTAAGTTTATTTCTAATAAGAATTGATCCAAAAATAAAATGGATACCAAAGAACGTTACACAAATATCTTGTGCAGAGTTACATAAGGTCGGGACTGGAATGAAAGGAACAAACAAGAAAGATTTATCAAAACCAAGATGGGAAGTCACCAAGAATCCACAAACAACACGTACAAACTGAAAAGATGTACCAAAGCCAAGAAGGAAAGTTACAAAGAAATCACAAGCGACATGTGAAAATAGAAAAGATGTACCAAAGTCAAAATGGGAAATCACCAGGAAGGCACAAGTGACATGTGCAAATAGAAATATCATTGAATAAAATGGCAACTATCAAAGGCTCAGATGATATGGACACGTACATCCAAATCAATCATTGATACAAATGAGGTAAAAAGTAAAGTCGTCTCTAAAAATATAAAAGATACTCCTAATCCTTCGCAGTTTAAGTTCATTAAATTCATTAAAGAGGAAGATGTCTGGCATGTTAATTAGGTAAGTCGGTAATGGACTCTAAGACATGTGCTAAATTATGTGGTCTTTAGTTGTCTTAGAATTATTACATGATGATCGAATAAATTTGCATATGTGTGTCTGTGTGTGTGTGTGTGTGTGTGATTTTCTTATGTTATATAAGATTCGCTAAAAGCTATTTTTAAAAATATGTGAAACATGGTATGAAAAGCAATGACTTATTCATCATTGAATTAAGTTAATTTATTAAAATGCATGATATCTTGATATATTTGAAATATTAAGGATATTTAAATGATAAAGAATGATTTGATTGTTGCATTTATAGAATTTAAATTGTTTATGACCTTGATTATATGCTCACATGAAATTCTATTGTTAGATAATATTGGTTTATTAATTAAGATTGAGTCATATGATGGTTATTAAGCTTATCGTATTTCTCATATCACATGTTACATATTTTATAAAATCAGTATTTAGCATGGTTTACTTTACAAGCTTGATCACATGAATTTAAGCTTACATGGTTGGTATCGCTTTATAAAATTGTGTTAGTCTATTTTTGATACCATTCGAATGATCATCTGAATTTATATGGCATATTAATTTGTGCTTAGTATTTTAAGATAAATTTGTTAAACAATTGATAATTTTGCACGTTGATATCTTTATAGACATTAAGTGCTTATTTGCATGCGTGATAATATAAACATAGCATACGGTTCATGTCTCCTGGTTTGAAATTATTTTTATTCTATAAGGGATCTAGAATTTTATGAGATGACATCTTTAATATGCAATTATTCATGTCTAAAGTATGCATTAGATTTATATCAATAGTTTCATAAATTATCTATATTATGATTGAGATATGCTTCATGACCTCGTGCCTAAACAATTTATATGATTATGATTCTATCCAAAGGGGTGTTGGCAAAATATATCGTAAAATATTGAACTATTTGAAAATATATGTGAATGATATTATATTCGATTCTACTAATGAAGATTTTTGTCAAGAGTTTTTCAAGATTATGTAGGTTAAGTTTGAAATTAGCATAATAAGAGAATTAACCTTCTTTCTTGGATTGCTAATTAATTAAACCAAATAAGGAATCTTTATTTATCATGCCCAGTACATGAACGAGTTACTAAAGAAATATGGATTGGATGGCACTAAAGAGCGCAAAACTCCTATAGCAGTAATTACAAAAATAGAAAAAGACGATACAGACAAAAATGTCAATGAAAAATTGTATCGAGGTATAATTGGTAGCTTTTTATATCTTAATACTAGTAGACCTGACATAATATTTAGTGTATGCTTGTGTGCTAGATATTAGTCTTGTCCAAAAGAATCGCATCTAACAGTTGTCAAGCGAATCTTTCGATATTTGAAAGGGCGAGGGCGAGGTGATTTAGAATTATGGTATCCTAGGGAGAATGACTTTAAATTAACTAGTTACTCAGTGGCTGATTTTTCCTAATGCAAAGTTAAACGTAAAAGCACAAATGATTTATGTCACTTTTTAGGACATGCCTCAGTTTCTTGGTCGAGCACGAAATAGAACTCAATTGTCTTATCTACGACTGAGGCAGAATATATGGCGATTGAAAATTGTTGCACACAAATTCTATATATTAATCAATAATTATATGATTTTGGAATATGTATGGAGGGGGTCCCTATTTATTGTGATGCTAAAAGTGTTATATGCTTAAATAAAAACCCGACACAGTACTCACGAATTAAGCACATAAAGATTCAACATCATTTTATTCGTGATCACATTTAGAGAATGGATGTAACTATTGAATATGTTGATACCTCCGATCAACTTGCTGATATTTATACCAAACCTCTAGCAAAAGTAATATTCGTGAAAATCATTCGAAATTTAGGTATAGTTAGGCAAAACGATATATGTCTAGAGTGATGTTTTGGTTCTCTGCCCCCACTTTTTGAGATGACAAAGTGGGAGAAGTTGATGTTTAAAGATTTGTTTGCCTAAGCATTGCATTAATTAAAGGAAGAAATTATTGAGAACTTGTGTTGAATATCTTAATTATGTTTTAATAATTGTGTTTAAATTACAAAAGCTCGTTCAATTACATTTCGTAATTGAGTGCAAAACAAAAACAAATTGTTTTCTTTTCGATATTTCTTTCTAAATTGTTTTCTTTTCTATATTTCATCCTGTTTTTTGGGAGCAGAAACCGAAATTTGAGAAAAAAAAAATAATACCAAACAAAGCGGAGCTATTTTTGGCCCCACTTGGTACTGTGGACTACTCTCCTCCCTCATTTTTTGTGTCTTTAGGTAGTGTTTGATGTTTGATTTTTTATGATTCAAGGTGAGAGAACTACAAACACTCAAACGTCATGTGGAATCTATGGTGAGAATGATGTTGAGCACTTTCCGCAAAACTAATTAAATTGAGGGCTCTTTGTTGAATTTTTTACTTAAATTTTGACTTAATTTTTAAGTTAATTTAATTAATTAAGTGATACTAATTATATTTATCAATCAAACTTAATTAATTAAGTGTTTAATATAATAAATTTTAAGTGTTGAATTTGATTATTAAACATGCCCTTAGTTTAAATTGCACTTTCAACATCTATAATTTTTATTTATTTTTATTTGGAACCTTAATTTTTTGTGGAAGCCCAATTGAGTATTATTGGCACACCAAAAATGTCCACTTCCACTCCAATTTTATTATTTATTTCTAGAGTTAAAATGGAATAGCTATTTTTGGAGTGTCAATATTTTTTTTTTATTCAATAGTTAATATATGAAAAACAAATTCATTTAATATGAAGATAAAAACTCCTATTTTTTCTTTTAATATGATATAAATTTATTTTAAATTTATAACATTAAAATAAAGGGGCATGCACCATTAACTCCCAAAAATACGGAAGAAATTACAGATTAAGCCTATCACATTTTTTTGTATCAATAACTCCTTTTATCTTTTTCTAACCAAAATACCTCTCATATGGATGTTGAATCTAACATTGAACACATGTGGATATTGAATGTAACATCAATTATTGTTTTTTTTTGTTTTTTTTTTTTTTACAATGTTATATTCAACACCTGTGGATGTTAAATTTAACATCAACTGTTCTCATGTTTTATGGATCGTATTATGCGTAGCTGTTATATTCAATACCTGTGGATGTTGAATGTAACATCAACTGTTCTCTTATTTTATATATCCACGTTTAAAAACCATATGATGTTATATTCAACACCTGTGAATGTTGAATGTAACATCAACTGTTCTTCTTTTTCTAAACATAAACAATAAAAACACCATACATTTTGTCACAAACAAACTGCAAATTGTAGGGTGCAAAGTGTAAATAGTTAAAATCAAGATGAGAAAATATCTTCAGCTGTCACGCACTGCCTTCTTCCTCTGCCTTCTTCAAAGTGCAAATAGCAAACCAATTCGAGACCAAAACCCACACCCAAATTCATAGCGACAAAAGACGAAAACAAAGCCAATATTCACAACTTTGTTTCCTCACAGAAGATGAAGATGAAACTAAATTCAAATTTTATTTCACGACAAAATGACGAGGAAGAAGGACAGTGAACGACATACCAGAAGGTGAAGAAAGATAGGTAGATGACGGTGGCGAAAGACAGTGAACAACATACAAGATGGTGGTGATCTATGAAACGATCGGCACTTAAGGAAGACACGAATCACGGGAGGGCATTTCGGTAAACTCGTCCCTCACCGTTTTTGGAAACGGGAGTTTTCGGTGCATGATTTACTGGCGATGGGAGTAACCGGTAAATAGTTCCACATTTTGGGAGTAACCGGTAATTTTTCCTAAAATAAATCTACACTTTTTATAAGAAAAATGGAGCAAAAAGAAGCAAAATATCTACACTTTATACCCCCTAATATTTATCCTTAATTGTATTTTGTATTATAATATTTTTTAAGATTAAATGTTAATGAGTTGAGATGACTTTGTACCCCTAATATTTATCGTTAATTGTATTTTTGTATTGTAATATTTTTTAAGATTAAATGTTAATAAGTTGAGATATTTGAAGAAAGTATTTGATTGTTAAATAGGAGTTATTACTCCTTTGAGAAAAATGTGCTAATCAAATTTATAACTTTTTCTAAATAAATAATTTCTTCAAATACCAAACACACCTTTAGGGCATTATTTATTTTGAAAAAACTATAAATTTTTATTATCATATTTAAAAAAATATATATAAATCCGATCTAACAGTCAAATATTTTATTCAAATATCTCAACCTATTAAAATTTAATCATAAAATTGTAGTACAAAAATGCAATAGATAAATATTAGGGGTACAAAGTGTAGTTAGTATACTTTTTGCTAAATTTTCCTTCCAAAAAGTGTAAATTTATTTTCATGTTTCAAATTTAAAATAAATTTATCTTATATCAAAATTTTAAAAAGGGGAATTTTTATATACTAATTATCAAATAAAAAATTTTGGCATTCCAAAATAGCCATTTTCACTCTAACTTTAAAGAAATAAATAATAAAATTGGAGTGAAAATGAACATTTTAAGTGTGCCAATAATACTCAATAGGACTTCCACAAAAAATTAAAGCACAAAATAAAATGAATAAAAACTATAGAGATTGAAAGTGAAATTTAAACTAAGTTTATGAAGTTTAATTGTGCCCAATTGCCAAAAAAATAAATAAAATTAAAGCTACACTTTGTTGAAAGATAGGCAAGCATCAGCTATGTTGGCCCAGTGAGTTACCCAAGAGAGAGGTGAATTAGGTAGTGATAAAATTTAATCCAAATAATAATACTTCAAAAATTCAAATAATTAATTTAATCCTAAATTAATTATTATCCTTTTATAGCAGCAGAAATATATTATCAACTACATGCACACCAAACAACAATATATACGTAAAATAAATAGAGCAGTACACCATGACATATCTTGGCTAATCCAGTCCTCCGAGCCCCACAGAGATTCGCACCCACTAAACTTAAGATTCATTTAACAAGTAGGAAATAAACCTTTACATAATAATTCTTTTCACAAGCTCAAAATCAACCTTTACAAATTTCTTTTTCACAAACTCAGGAATAACTTTATCTTTTTCACAGGCTAAAGATTACCCTTTTCTTTTTCCCAAGCTCAAGAATAACCTTATCGTTTTCCCAAGTTCAAAACTAAGCTAATCCTTTCACAGGCTAAGGATCAAACATAATTCTTTTATACCTTAAACTAAGAATCAAACCTCACAATCACTCCAAGTATCATTTTCCTAGGTAAAGATAGAATATTTACAATTCACTCACAATTCTAATTCTAGTTAGGAAGAATTACCCCTTAATCTTTTTGTACTCTAGGTAAAGATCAAAACCTCAATCTCTTTACCGGAAGAGATTAAAACCAACTACATCTGATTAGACACTCCCAATAATATCTAATTCGCACACAACTAACTAATTACAAAAATTGATAAGTTCTTCTCACTCAGAACTTCTACCACCTCAGATTAATTAATACTCAATTAATGTCCTGATACTAGTGATAGAAATAAAGTGAGAAAACAAAATTTGATTAACACACAAATCGTTTTTAAAAAAAAAAATATGCTTTTAAAGTTCAAAAATGATTTCTCAAAAAGATCAATTCACCAAGCAAATAATAATAATAAAATACTCAATTAAATAATAAGCTTGGAACGATCTTACCAGGAAAACACCAAATAGATTGCACGTAGTATCGCAAAATAACTTAGATCGGTGACGCCAACTCAAATAGCGCTTTAACTCAAGAATTTCTCAATAATCAATCTCACAATTGATCTCTCAAAATAATATCAGAATGATGACTCTTAGAAAAGTTTAGGAACTGAATAGTTCTTAATATTGTGAGTTTTGTCCTATTCTTATGTAAAATCCGCAGGTCTATATATAAGGAATTAGAACAAACCTTACAACGGCTAATTTTCAAATAATAAGTATCTAAAAAACACTTATAGACCCCATATATCATTATGACTTAATCCTGGTATAATTCACTCAATAAAATCTTTTAGAATATTCAATTAAGTCTCTCAAACATTTTCTCAAACTTAATTAGATATGATAGAAAGAGTTACGTGTACCAAATTGAGAGATATCAAAAATATATGAACCATATATATAGGAATGACAAAATATCAATGATATATCTTTAATACTATCATATTCCTAAAATTTCTCTCATATCTTAACCATAAATGGCTAGTAACGGCTACTATTTTATCAAAATCCTCGAAATCCTCTAAACCCGAAACAGACCCATCAGTCGACCGACCAACACCGATAAGTCAACTGCCCGATTCAGGTTGTAGCCCAAGCCAAACTTTTCTCGCTCATCGGTCGACTGGTAATTCACGGTTTGTCGACCGAACGATATAGAGAGCTTCTCAAGCTAAAATTTATTCGTCCATCGATCGACCGCCCATTCTCTATCTGTCAGCCGGATGATTCAGCAAGTTTTACAAGTTGACTTATCTAACTACCTAACAATTCAGAGACTTCATATATTTTACACAGGTCGACCAATCACACTCCACAAGTCTAGCGATCCTACTGAAACTTCGTCCACAAGTCTAGCGATCCTACTGAAACTTCGTCCTTAATTTATTTCAATTCAATTTTTCGACATTTTTGCCCCTTTAACCAATTTCTTTTTTCGGTTAGCTCCACTAAATTCTTAAATTCAATTTTAATCAATCATCAATGTTTATTTTTCAATTACACATAGGAGCAAATAATTTAACTAATTAGGATCCTATAAAAAACACACATAATTATAAAAAAATTATTTTCGTGTCGTGTATAATCCTAATTGGGATACATTAAGAGTAAAAATTTAACCTGAGTTATTTTCCCTAGGTTCTTTAATTTCTTCGATCTTTTAACGTCCATCATCTTTGTCAGTCTCTTCAACATTCATTTTCTTCATCATAATATCTTCACTGGAACTTATTAACTGAAACACTCAATAAATCCATCAGTTCTACAAAAAACATCAACATTTAATTGTACATCAAAATCTTAGGATCAACAGGCCGCCGATGCTTGCTAAAAAATAAAAATCGACCACAATCAAGTTTAGAGGCCACAATCGGCCACTTCTTCAATTTGTTAAACATTGTTTGGTGGTTTAGTATGAAATGTAATATTAAATGTTGAGTGGGTTACAACTCAATCACTTAATCATCTGATTTTTAGTAGGTTTATAATAATTGATTACTGGATTTTAGTAGATTTATAAATTATAATAACATATGCAACTATTAGAAATGCACATAAATGTGCATTGATCAATGTTCCATCCGTTTAAATACTTTGTATTCTATATGTTGCCCCAGTGATCTACTCAAGAGAAAAGGTAAATTGGTTAATTATAAAATTTAAATCAAATTATCAACTTATAACACTTTCAAAATTCAAATAATTGATTTAATCTTAAATCAATTATTTATCTTTATATCGCAGCGGATAAGTGTTATTCATTAGGTGTACACCCAAGTAACAAAAATTAAATAAATTAAACAAAACAGCACACAAGGATATATCCTAGTTCACCAAATTACTCTTGACTAATTCAATCCTCCAAGCCCCACGGAGAGTCGCACCCACTAATCACTACGATCTCTTTAATCAGGTTGGAACCAAACCCTTACAAAGTGATTCTTTTCACAAGCTCAAAATCAACCTTTACAAATTTTTTTTCACAGACTAAAGAAGAATCTCTATTTTTTTTCCCAAGCACAAGATTAACCTAATTCTATTACAGGAAGAATCACAACCAAATTCTTTTATACATTTGGCTAAAGAATTAAACCTCACCAAATCACTCCAAGTGTCCTTTTACTCGGTAAAGATTGAACCATTACAAATTCACTCAAAATTAATTCTAGTCAGGAAGAATTATGCCTATATTTTTTCACGGGAAAAAAGTAACCTAATCTTTTTTTATACACTAGGTAAATATCAAATCTCAATCTCTTTACCAAAAGAGATTGAAACCCGAAAGTACTCTTGATTAGATATTCCTATTAATATTTAATCCGCACACAACTCACTAATTACAAAATTGATAAGTTTTTTTCCCACTCGGAGTTTCTACCACCCCAGATTAATTTGAACTCAATTAATGTCCCGATACTAGTAATAGAAAGTGAGAATTTTAAAATCTGATTTTAATGAAAACGGGTAGCACATAATCATATTTTCACAAGAAATCCTTTCAAAATATTTTTCAATCAATTTAAAGTTCAGGAAAACGATTTTAAAGATCAAAATTCTAAATAACAAATAATAATATCAAATATCAATAAAGAGCAAAGACTTGGAATGATCTCACCAGGATACTACTGAAACGAATGTAAATAAATCGCAGTGAAACTCTAGATCGGTGACAGCAACAACAAATTTGCCAAGAATAATTCTCAAGAAAAATCTCACAATACTCTCAGTATGAAGTCAAAATAATCAATCTCAGAAAGCTCAAGAACTGAATAACTCTTGAAAATTGATTGATTGGAATCATTCATAAGTGAAAAATGCAGGTCTACTGATAAGGATTTAAAACAAACCCTCCAACAGTTAATTTCCACTTGTCATAACACTTAATTGCTCTTATAGACCATTTATATTGATATGACTCAATTATAGTTCAATTCACTCAATTATAATTTTTAAATTATTCAATTTAATCCCTCAAATATTTCTCAATCTCAATAAGATAAGATAGAAAGAATTAAACGTACCAATTTGAGAAATAATCATATTATATGAACCATATCTATAGAGATATCAAAATATCAATCACATATTTCATATAATATCAAATCTGTAAGATATCTATCAGTTCTTAACCATAAAACGGTTAGTAACGATTACTTTTTTATCAAATCCACGAAATTCTCTAAACCTGAAATCGACCCATCGGTTGACCGATCAAAATCATAAGTCGATTGATCTATTCATGTTGTAGCCCAAGCCAAAAAGTTCTCACAATTCGGTCGACCTAAACTCTATGGTCTGTCGACCAATCGATTCAAAGAGTTCAGGTTTCGGCCTAGGTCGACCGATCTCTCGGTCGGTCAACCGATCGATTCAGAGACTGCACCATTTCCAACCACTTCTTCATCGGTTGACTGATCCTCATTGGTCAATTGACCGATTCTGCTAGAACACTACTTCCTCCATTAATTATAACTCCGATCTTCAACATTTTTGCCCCTTTAACCGATTTCTTTTATCGGTTAACTTAATTAACACTTTAAATCAATTTTAATTACTAATCTTTCTTAAATCAATATTTCTTCTTCAATTTCACACATAAACATAAATTCATTTTTGTGTCGTGTGTGATCTTAATCGGGATACATTAAAAGTTAAAATTAACCTGAGTTGCTTTCTCCTAAATTCTTCAAAGTCTTTGGTCTCTTAATACTTGTTTCTTTGTCAGTCTCTTACATCCTTAACCATCTTCAATCATTTCTTTATCATAAAATCATCAGTGGAACTTTTACAGTGAAACACTCAATAAACTCATTAGTTCAACCAAAAACATCAACATTTAATTATCTATCAAAATCTTAGGATCAACACTATATCTTCATCTCCCTCCTAAAACCTCGGCTTATGTCTCGTCGTTGGCACTACCGTCATGTTATTTTGATAGAATACTCCACCGCCTCTCGACCTGTAGCTCATCTTCTCCACCCCCTATTATTTTGATATAGGAATATAACGAAGAACGAGCCGTCGACTTTGTTATCTCAGTCCGTCGCCGAGATGACTAAAATAACCTTCATAGGAGTGAGTCGGCTTCATAAGAGAGCGATTTGAACTTAAACAAAAAAACTCTATGTCAGATTTAGGTTTTGATATCGAAGATTTGGTTAAAGAAGAGAAAATTTAGTGAATCAAGTATTAGATCCAACTCGTCCTTCTGATTGGAATCAGTAACTTCTAATAACGAGCTCATCGACGTTTTCTAGCCTCTAAATTCGACAAAGATTAGTTGAATTATCCACCAAATTAAGTGAAAATGATGGCTTTGTTCTTTCTTGTTTCTTACTAGTGATAAATATTAAGGATATGCTCTAGGATCATTGAGTATAGAGGAGGGGTTTAGAGTTGAAGATTGAACATGGAGTGGGTCATACAAGTTTGAATATTTATTAATTATTTTTTATTTTTGGAAAAAAAAATTACTTTAATTCAACTTAGATTCTTAGAATATCATGACTTTTCTCTTATATATATATATATATATTAATTTATAAATTAACAACAAAATTCTTTTTCTTGAATATATCTATATCAAAACTACAAGACTTAAATTTATAACAATATATATAGGATGAATAGATTTGAAAAGAACGATATCTCAGATTAATGGGTGCATAGAAAAATACAAATGATTTGAAAACCTTTTCTTTTTAACTCAAATTTTTCCATCAAAATATAGAATAAGAACTAGAAATAAATGTATGACAAAATCGAAAAAAAAATCCATGTATTCATTTAAAATTCTAGTTTCAAATCTTGATCATTACTATTGCTACCACACCATAGTACCTTCTTTTCTAAACCTAGGCATTAATACACGAGTCTAAAATCAATATTAACTTACTCTCGTGCCGAAAGATCTTTAACCGACACCACAATAGTACCGATTTTTAGTTACAATTAGTGTTCTAAGAAGCCGAAAAAAATTCAGACGATACTATCATTTATTCCATTAAGTTCATGATGTTTTTGACCAAAAACTCACACCTGCCTAAATTTTCGGTCAATGTGAACAAAAATTCTCAATTTTTCATGACTAATGTACAAAAGATATTAAAAATTAACCAAAGCCTTCTCATTATAAAAAAGATTCAAACCTATCCAGAAGATTTGAATCTTGTCTTCAAGCAACTTAATATTATATATACATACATACATAGATATTTGTGTAAATAATTAATTAAACTATAATTTGATTTTAAATAATAAGAGTTGGCAAAGTGTTGACCCCATAGATTTTTTTATTTTTTATTTTTATACTCATGAGTGTCCCTACACCCACATAGGCGTGTGAGACTAATCTCGTTCGGAGTTCATAGTTGTTCCTCCTAACAGGTATTTTTCTGCAGGCTCAAATCCCTGGTATTGGAGAGGTCTCTTAACTGTTTTAATTCAAGCGAGCCTTACCATTTGAGCGACACTATATTGGTTAATACACTATAGATCTAACATAGGCAAATCAATCTGTAAAATTATTTAAAAAAAAAAAAATTGATATTAAAATAGGAAAAGAAAATTATTGCAAAACTTATTGCAAGCATGACCTTGCTAGAAGCCTTTATTAAATTTATTTAAATAATTAAACAAAACTAGTGCAAATTTCCACTTTTGCCCATCAATGGTGTAGAGAAAATCTCAAAGAAATACATGCAAAATTGCCCCCAAAAAAATCACTTTTTCTCACTCATTCCAAGGGTATTTTTGATACCGTCTATGGCACCCTGAGCCATGCCCTTCATCTGATCTCCAGTCTGCAATTAATGAAATTATTTAATTATTATTAAGAAATATAATATACAAGAAATACAAGAAAAAAATATTTATATCATAAATCATGTCAGTATGTGAAAATAATTTTGAATTAAGGCCCAAGATTAATTTTTATAAAAATAAACGGATAAGATAGTTTTGTAAAATTTGAAGGAAAAAATTCACGTCCAAACATTTTACACCCTTATTTGTTACATCTTAAACAGTTGAATTAAATTTTACGTTCGGTTCAAAATTAATTAATTATTTTTTATAAATTATTAAATCGATAGAAACATGTTGGAAGAAGCCCGTGGTTTGATCTTGGGTCTGTTGGGCCAATTCATGTGTGGATTGGGCCATAATGGTGGTCTTGTCTTTTGCTTCATTCGCTGTGCTCTTCGCGGAGTCCATCCACTCCTCTGCCTTGCCCTGAAAAGCCTGGCCCGGCCCAGACCATTACATATTAGGGTGTGTTTGGGTATAATAACTTATTTAGATTTTATATATCTATGATATTAATTTTCTATTAATAATTTACTGTTTCATACATAATAATTAATTAAAATTCATTAGTGCATAATATATAAATATAATTAATATATATGTGTGTATCTATCTTATAAATCTAAACATATTTTATATTTGAGATATTTTTTCGATTAGATATTTAAGGGACAAGATTAAAAGATTTTAGGAAACATTTTTAGACATTAATTTAAATCCAAGGGATGAAAATCGTGGAACTCCCAACAAAATACTATCTCAACAAATAAACAACCGTTCATTTTGATTATGAAACTCCCAAGAAATTACGCAACTATATATTTTTTATTTGTCATATTTTTTACCATGATGTTTAGAGTAAATTTAAATCATTGATTTATATTTTGTTCAGAAATTAAATAACAACCGCTCAACAAAAAAAAAAAAAAATTCTTCATAATTAATGCATTTGAACCAAATGAACTAAATATAAGACATCCAAGATTAATATAAAAAATTAAAATTAGTGTTTTTAAACACGAATTATATACTAGTGCATTCTCTAAATCACAACATATTTTACATTTGAGATATTTTGGATCATTGAATCAAGTTTAAATTCAATGATTGACAAAAATAAACTTATATTATATAATATCTAACAAATTAACAACCTATCCCAAAAAATCTCACAAAAAAATTACACTTTCACTTTTAAAACGGTTAAATAAAATCACATTTTGTATTCTTTTGGTTTTATATTTGGATTTAATTGGGTTCCTTTTTTTTTTTTTTAATATTTACTATCTTTTTAGGCTTATAAATTTAAAAAATCAATAAAGTACCTTTAGGCATAGAAAATCCCTAGTATATATATACAAATAACAGTATAAAATGTGAATTAATTTGAATTTGACTTCAATCAGTGCTATTTTGACGTGGCTTATAGTTTACGTTGTGATAATCTGATTTACGATCTAAATCCAATAACCTATTTACTTAACAGAGTAGATACGGATCACCCCTGATTTCACCTGAATTTGATATGTTTCCAGTCTTAATTTCGGATAAGCATTTGAAGAAGGTATATAATTTAAAATAAAATAAAAAATCACACAATTTTTATTTTAAAAATTTAACAAATTCATCTTCAAAATTAAATATCTCTTCACAGAGCTCTAGAAAAAAATTGAAATTTTATCTAACCAAAATTTATTTTTAAAAAATTAATAATTTTTCACTCGGAATCAAATTACTTCTCAAAATAGCTCACCCAAATAGATGGTGTATTACATAATTTTATGGTACAATCACGTAATATAATTAGAAGTACAAATTGGATGCATTTAGATTAATCGATATTTTTTTCCGTTAGATATATCGATAATTTCTTGAATATTCACGCATGTGTGTAGTGACAAATTCAAAAAATTAATTGAGATAGATTAAAAAAAATTATTTTTTGATATTTTGTTAGATATTTAAATTAAAAAATATATATATGTAAAATTTTAAGATTTAATTTATTTTTTAAAAATATTATAAGGATAAATTTTGGTGAATGTTTATATCTGGTTTTGATTTTTGTTGAATGTCCATTTTTTAGTGTTGTAGTTGTTTATTGTTAAATGTTCATTATTTGTGAATATTCATGTGGTTATGTTTTGTATTTTGGGAAAAGTACCATTTAGATCTTCTAACTATTGACATATTTCTAAGTGGTCCCTCTAAATTTAAACATTTCACTTCAAACCCTCTACGTATCATAACGTTTCAAATTCGTCCCTCCGTTAGAGATTCCGTTAAAACTAACAGAATCTCAAGGACAAAATGGTATTTTCACATTTTTTTAAATTTTTTAATCATTTTTAATTTTTTTTTCTCTCTCTTCCTCCCCTTCCTCTCTCTCTCTCCTGCCACCTCTCTCTCCTTCCTTTCCTCTCCCCGCCACCTCCCTCTCCCTCTCCTTCTCCCTCTTCCTCCCCTTCCCCTCTCTCCCTCCCACCCCACCCCCCCATAACAGGGGGTGCAACCACCCCCTCACCCCCTGTTATGGGGGGGTGGGGTGGGAGGGAGAGAGGGGAAGGGGAGGAAGAGGGAGAGGGAAGTGGCGGGAGAGAGAGAGAGAGAGGAAGGGGAGGAAGAAGAAAAAAAAAATTAAAAATTAATTAAAAATGATTAAAAAATTAAAAAAACGTGAAAAGACTATTTTGTCCCTGAGATTCTGTTAGTTTTAACGGAATCTCTAACGGAGGGACGAATTTGAAACATTATGATACGTAGAGAGTTTGAAATGAAACGTTTAAACTTAGAAGGACCACTTAGAAATGTGTCAATAGTTAGAGGGTCTAAATGGTACTTTTCCCTTGTTTTTTTGTTGAATGTTTATTGTTTATGAATATTTATGTGGTTAGGTTTTGTTTTTTGTTTGATTGGTTTGTGTTCATAAATTTTATTTTTCTCCATTTCTAGATCTGGAATTGGTTTGGATGTTTACATTTGATTTGCTCTCGTTTTCAAATCTTTGGTTGAATGTTCTCAGATTTGGTTTCTCTCCATTTTCCAGATGTGAAAAAATTGAGATCTTAATTTTTATTAATTTTTCCAAAAATATGAACATTCATAAATTAGCAAAAAGTTACTCAAAAAAATTGAAATTCATATCGTCGGAAAGAGGATTTTTTAAAAATTAATTTGGTGTATTTTTATTTTTATTTTCTATTAACCGTCTGGTGTTTTGGTGAAATTGCATATTTCGATGTGTTTCGTGTAAGTATAAATATTCACAGTAATATAATTAGTATAAATATGTATTAAATATTAAAAAAAAAAAATAAATAAAAACATGACCGTTCATGTCGTTAGAAAAAAGATTTTTCGTAGATTAATTTTTTAGAAAATATGAACATTCACAGACTAGCAAAAAGTTACCAAAAAAAAATTGAAATTCATATAGTTGGAAAAAAAAATTAAAATTAATTTGGAGTATTTTTTTTAAATTTTCTATCAACCATGAATCGCGTGCGATGATTTTGATAATTTGGTGAGTTTTGAAAAAGTGAACACTCATATTTTTTAACAGAATGACATAAATTGTAAATATAACACAATTAATGGACAATGAGTAGGGACTAAATTCTAAGAAGGTCATGGGAACCAAAAACTTAATGTAAACATTTGGATGATCATTTTCTCAATACACTCTCTTATAAGAACCAAATAATGAAATCCTTTAAAAAAATTGCAACTTATGTTTTAATCCCGCATATTAAAAAAAAAGTAGAAGACCAAATACACATGCTGCACTCTCGTAGTTACATATATCTAATTTGTGTGTAAAACAATTGTTAGTTGAAACAAATATTACACAAGTACATTCAACATAGTTACATGTAACTAATATTACACAGCAGGTTGTATGTAACTAATATTATACAAGTGTGAACACATACATAATTCTTATAGGACCAATAACAGATTACGCCCGCTATTTGAGATTAATCATCGATTATCCCTATAAAAAAAAACTCTATATAAAATTCAAACACAAATCATAACCTGAGCCTTGCCTTGGGTTTGGCCTGCATTGAACTGATTACTAGACATCTTTTTTTTTCCTTAATAATCACTAAAAAAACCTTAAATTATTCTCCAATATATAATATATTATTTGGCTATCTATATACGTATACATAGTAGGTTTGAATACACAGGATACTGACACGTGGCGAAATGGGTATTTGTTGTTAGTTTGACCACTTTTTCACCCCTTATTTTTAGAAAACCCAACATTTCAGAAAAATAGATGTTTCCTATTTTATTTTAAAAATACCGTCTAATTTCATCAAATCCAACAAAAATTTATTCTAAACTTCTTTTCGAAGACTATCGAAATCTTCCGAAAATCCAGTTTACCAACTCACTCAAATCCTGCTTGATCCATATCATTTATAGATTCATATAATTTAGATAATCACAAATGTCATCTTATATATATATAAAACAGTTTGGTAAGAAGACAGTACACTCACCTCGATATCCGTTTTGCAAAACTGACACTAACCGCACTCTATTTGGACGCCAGTGCCTGCGAACCTAATAGTGGTAGAGTCTAAATTAATATCTTATCTAAAACATCCTAATCATGCAATGCAGACCCTATCTACCGAATCGTTACTAATTTTATGTACCACGTACTTAAAATTAATTAATCGTCACGAAATTATTATGATTTTAGGATTTGTAACACTAACTAAAATTTAATTTAACGAGAATTAATAATCAATTGAAGTTTCACCTGTTTCCGAAACGTTTGGCGACCACGAGATGGGTTTTGGATTTTCCTGAGGTGGTTTTTGCAATTTCCCCTTTTTTTTTTTCTTCTTTCTTTTCTTTTTTTTTTTTCTTTTTTTTTTTCCCTTCTTTTTCTTTTCTTTTTCGCGGTTGTTCCCTGCGTCTACTTCAGTTCCACTGATGAGCTCTCTCACTCTTCCTGCCACCGTCCACCGGCTAGCTGCACTGTTTTGCACACACACACCCACACACCGTAGCAGCAACACTCCCATACCTGACAAAACACACGTCGGCGATGCCACTCCTCCGATCACAGCCCTATGATTTCCGTCGGCCCATGCCCACCGGCGACACCCATACACACACCCACACGACCGACACCCCTACCACCGAAGGAACACACCCACACCGTCAACACTCAAGAACACCCACACGCAGACATCGACCATCTGGATGCAGCAACCCACGAAATTGACGACGTCTACCGGCCGACGACACCTTCTCTCTCTACTCTCCATTTCGGCGACGACGGCGATCACACCGACACACCTAACTGACCGAACAATCACACAGTGGAGACGCTGAACAAACCACACAGAACACGTATACACACTTTACCGAACGACGGTGATGATTACGCACCACCGGACGAACGGCGATCCCACACCCACCGGAGCGACCGTCTCTCTCTCTCTCTCTTTGAAATTTAACGACGGCACACACTCATACGAAGAACCTGAACACCTACCCACGCTGCGTTTCTATTTTCTGTTTTGAGTTTTCGTCGCCGGCAAGCTTTCTCTCTCTAACCTACCGCCGGCGACGAATGCCGGCTGTCCGACCCTGCTCTCTGTCTGTTTCTCTCTTTTCATGCTCCTTGTTTCCTTCCTATCTAATGCATGTATCAAGTGGCTGAGGAGTTGCTCCATGAATGCCACGTCTCCCACTTCCCGATTCTTCTCTACCTCCGGCGGTTTCGATGGCGCACAGCACACGCATGGGTTTGTATATATATATATATATATATTAAAACAAAGTTTTTTGCTTAATTACTCTTCCTCCCCCTCCCCCCCTAATTCTTAAAATTCTCTTCTTCTTTTCTTTTTTTTTTTTTTTTTAGTCCAATATCAACTTCTTTAAAAGTTTTAAAAATTAAAATTTCACCCCTTTTAATTTTCAATTTAAAAAGTTAAATGCTAATTTTGGATAAAAATGTTTTTTCCTAAATTTTCAATTTAACCCCTAAGCTTTTTTTTTAAATTTGAATTTTTAATTAACTCAAATTCTCCCCTTTTTTTTTTTTTCATTACTCTAAAACGCAACTAAAATGACGTACGCGTTACGATTGAGGTCTCATATATATGATTTTGGAATATGTATAGAGGGGGTCCCTATTTATTGTGATAGTAAAAGTGTTATATGCTTAAGTAAGAATCCGACACAGTACTCACAAATTAAGTACATAAAGATTCAACATCATTTTATTCGTGATCACATTCAGAGAAAGGATGTAACTATTGAATATGTTGATACATCCGATCATCTTGCTGATATTTTTACCAAACCTCTAGCTAAAGTGATATTCGTGAAAATCATTCGAAATTTAGGTATAGTTAGGCATAACGATATATGTCTAGAGTAATGTTTTGGTTTTCTGCCTCCCTCTTCTTGAGATGACAAAGTAAGAAAAGTTGATGTTTAAACATTTGTTTGTCAAAGCATTGCATTAATTAAAGGGAGAAATTATTGAGAACTTGTGCTGAATATCTTAAATATGTTTTAATTATTGTGTTTGAATTACAAAAGCTCATTCAATTACATTTCGTAATTGAGTGCAAAACAAAAACAAATTGTTTTCTTTTTCATATTTCTTTCTAAATTGTTTTCTTTTCTATATTTCTTCCCTTGTTTGGGAGCAGAAACCGACATTTGAGGCAATGTTTGATGTTTGATTTTTGATGATTCAAGGTGAGAGAAATAGAAACACTAAAAGGTCATGTGGAATCTATGGTGAGAATGATGTTGAGCGCTTTCCGCAAAACTAATTAAATTTAGGGCCCTTTGTTGAATTTTTTCCTTAAATTTTGACTTAAGGCATGTTTGATAAAAAAAAAAATGCTTAAAACTAATTATGATAAATACTTAATTAATTAAGTTTGTTTGGTAAATGCAATTAATATCACTTAATTAATTAAGTTAACTTAAAAATTAAGTTAAAATGTGAGTAAAAAATTAAGTCAAGCCCTCTTTACTTATTTCATTTTACTTAATGCACTCCATTATTTTTCACTAAAAAAAATTATATTTTGATGATTTTACCCTTGATCCCCTATGAGGGTTTAATTAGGGTTAGGTTTAATGAGAATTTGATTAACTTTTGATTATTTTAGGGTTTTAATTTTATTTTATATTTAAATTATTGTTATAATTTAATTTAAGCAATCAAACTGCATAAAAAATACATAATATTATGTATTTTTGGGTTAATTTTTACTTATTTTTTTTTTTAAATGGCACCCTGCACTTTTTGTTTTGGTCTCAATTTTTTTTTCCTCCATATTATCTTGATTCAAAGGTAGTTATGTAAATTAAACAATTTTTAACATACAAATTTTGTACTTATCAAATAAAAAAAAATTAGTACTTAAATTTTCAACACAATTTTATCAAATAACTTTATGACATTTTCAACACTTAAAATTAAATACATAAATTTTCAGCATTTAATTTTTAAGTGGTTATCAAACATGCCCTTAATTTTTAAGGTAACTTAATTAATTAAGTGATACTAATTATATTTATCAAATAAACTTAATTAATTAAGTGTTTAATATAATAAATTTTAAGTGTTGAATTTGATTATTAAACAAGCCCTTAGTTTAAATTGTACTTTCAACATCTATAATTTTTACTTATTTATATTTGGCACCTTAATTTTTTGTGGAAGCCCGATTGAGTACTATTGGCACAGCTAAAATGTCCACTTCCACTCCAATTTTATTCTTTATTTCTAGAATTAGAGTGGAATAGCTATTTTTGGAGTGTCAATAATTTTTTTTATTCAATAGTTAATATATGCAAAACAAATTCATTGAATATGAAGATAAAAACTCCTATTTTTATTTTAATATAATATAAATTTATTTTAAATTTAAAACATTAAAATAAATTTGCACTTTTTATAAGAAACATGGACAAAAAGAAGCAGACTATCTACACTTTGTACCCTAATATTTATCGTTAATTGTATTTTTGTATTCTAATATTTTTTAAGATTAAATGTTAATGAGTTGAGATATTTGAAGAAAGTATTTGATTGTTAGATAGGATTTATTACTCTTTTGATAAAAATGTGCTAATAAAATTTATAATTTTTTCTAAATAAATAGTTTCTTCAAATACCAAACACACCTTTAGAGCATTATTTATTTTGAAAAAATTATAAATTTTTATTATCATATTTAAAATATATATATATATATATATATATATATATATATATATATATATATATATATATATATATATAAATCCGATCTAACAGTCAAATACTTTCTTCAAATATCTCAACCTGTTAAAATTTAATCATAAAATAGCAGTACAAAAATGCAATAAATAAATATTAGGGGTACAAAGTGTGGTTTGTATACTTTTTGCTAAATTTTCCTTCCAAAAAGTGTAAATTTATTTTAATGTTTCAAATTTAAAATAAATTTAACTTCTATCAAAATTTTAAAAAGGGGAATTTTTATATACTAATTATCGAATAAAAAATTTTGACATTCCAAAATAGCCATTTCACTCTAACTTTAAAGAAATAAATAATAAAATTGTAGTGGAAGTGAACATTTTAGGTGTGCCAATAATACTCAATAGGACTTCTACAAAAAAAATTAAAGCGCAAAATAAAATGAATAAAAACTATAGAGATTGGTGAAATTTAAACTAAGTTTATGAAGTTTAATTGTGCCCAATTGCCAAATAAATAAATAAAATTAAAGTTGCACTTTGTTGAAAGATAGGCCAGCATTGGCTATGTGATAGCCGAAGCTCGCCGAAAAATAAAAATCGACCACAATCAAGTTTAGAGGCCACAATCAGCAACTCCTTCAATTTGTTAGACGTTGTTTGGTGGTTTATTGTGAAATGTAATATTAAATGTTGAGTGAGTTACAACTCAATCACTTAATCATCTGATTTTTAGTGGGTTTATAATAACCGATTACTAGATTTTACTAGATTTATAAATTAAAATAACGTATGCAACTATTAGAAATGCACATGAATGTGCATTGATCAATGTTCCATCCATTTAAATATTTTTTATTCTATATGTTGGCCCACTGATCTACCCAAGAGGGGAGGTGAATTGGGTTGTTATAAAATTTAAAGCAAATTATCAACTTATAAAACTTTAAAAATTCAAATCAATAATTTAATCATAAATAAATTATTTATCGTTATATCGCAGCGGATAAGTGTTATTAACTAGGTGCACACCCAAACAACAGAAATTAAATAAATTAAACAAAGCAACACACAAGGATATATCCTGATTCACCAAGCTACTTTAACTCTAATCCTCCGAGCCCCGCGGAAAGTCGCACCCACTAATCACTATGATCCCTTTAATCAGGTTGGAACCAAACCCTTACAAACTAATTCTTTTCACAAGCTTAGTGTCACGACCCGCCCCGGATACCCGTCATCCCAAGGTCTGCGTGACGACAACATGACATCACCTATTACATTCAATCAACTAATACATTACAATATGCATACTATACTATACAATTCACTATACAGGAGATACATAATCTCTAATAAGATTCATCTCTGACAACTCAACTCAATACTCCCAAATGACTCCACCTAGTGCCAATAAGGGACCGACTCTTATCTGTTTCACCTGCGAGTGTACTGCCTTCTTAGTAAAAAATTATTTTTATTATAATAATAATACATTCTAAATAATACAACATTTAAATGGATCAAGCTTAACGCGTATAAACAACACAATTGCAATAGTAGCCTAAAACTTATATACCGCGACAAAACTTCTTCCTCCTACCATTCAGAAATCATCATCCATAAATATATATAAAATATATGAAAATCGTCTAAACCATTAGTATAAGATAATATGATAAATCACCAAAGACGATATAATAAAACACTACATCACCACATATAACAAAACATCAAATGCGACAAAACATCACATACGACAAAACATCACATATAACACCACATTTTACCACATCACATCACACCACCCTCACACCTCGGCTAGCCATGTGATCGTTTTAACCTTACGATCGAGAGTTGTAACGGTACCGTATCCCGTAGGATATGCCTTCCTAGCGGGATATAATAACACTCCGCTGGACTGTACCAGACGGGTGAAACAACGCTCCACTAGACTAAGTCAGACGGGTGAAATACCGCTCCGCTGGACTGTGCCGGACGGGTGAAAATCCACCATCAATCTCCACATCACCACAATAACAACTCATCTCCACCTCAACAATAACAACTCATCTCTATCTCAACAACAACAACTCAATTGAAAGCATCAACGCTCTACCGAAACAGATAAAATCAATAGCATCGACAAAACAATAACCACATCATCAAACTACAAATCAATAATATCAACATCTATCTCCAAAATCGATTTAATCTAAATATCATTTTTCCATCGTCTTTTTAAAACCAATTAGATTTAACAAATCATTTCTTTCTATTATCTTCAAAAACCAGCGAAAACTACATTTCCAAATCACCCAAAATCGCTTGATCCATATAAGTTATAAATGCGTTCAATTTTTAAATAAACACATTTTCCATCATATATTTGAAAATAGATTTGGCAAGAAGACAGTACACTCACCTGGTTATCCGCTCAGAAGACTTTTACTGCCTATTCTCTACCGGTACTCCGGTGCCTGTGAATCTAATAGTGACAGAGCCTAAATTAATATTTGATATAAAAATACCATATCCGAACCATGTAGGTCCTAATTTTTCATAGTTTCCTATTCCCCATCTTTTATTATAAAATATGTCTATTTAAGTAATATTGTTCCGTTCCAGTTTACGATATTGAATTTATTCATATGAACGGTCTCAATATTTATTTTCGTCATTTCAACATTTTCGATGCTAGTAATTTGTTTCATAATAACCCACGAGACAATTTAAATATTATTAAATAAATATATTAGGAGAGTTTGGAATTCTACCTCTTCCAGATCTTCTGCCGGTCCGCGAGATGAGTTTTAGATTTTATTGGGATGGTTCGTGTAATTTCTCCTTTTTCTTTTTCTTTTTCTTCTTCTTCCTTTTTTTTTTTTTTTTTTTTTTTTTGTGTGTGTGTGTTTTTGCCTTCCCTTTTGCCGCCGACGAGCCCCGCCAACACAACACACACACCAACACAGTGACACACTGGACAACGAGCAACACACACACGCAAAGACCGAACCCAAACCACCGCCACGCCGACCGACAACCCAACAACACCCCCATGCTGGACCTCCGAACCTGCTCTCTCTCTCTCTCTCTCTTTCGTTTTTTGCACCGCCGGCGACAACCAACGACATACCCACAAACATCCACAGCGCCGGAGGAGCACACACACACACACAAAGCAATGGAAGTTTACACACATACATACATACCCAACGACTTTTCCCTCTCTCTTTTCCTCTTTCGTTTCCTGCTTCTGCTTTCCATTTGTGTTTAGCCCGCCAACGCCACCACCGAACGGCACCCATACACACCCTGATCACATACATATACGCAACACAAACAACACACAATAGGCATGAAAACAGAGCGCACACACAACTCACTATCGGCACGCCCAACTCACACCACCGCCGACCACACGATCGACACCCACCACCGACGCAAAGCTTACTGTCTGACCGAACAACCCCACTCCTCACAGCCCACACACGAAACCGAAATGCACACCCCGCCAATCCGTCAACAAATGGACAATACACACATACCCATGAAATCGATGACGTCCCACCACCGACAACCCCAACTGATCACACACACACACACACACGCAGTAACGACGACGATGACCGGACGACGGAACAGCCTCCTCTCTCTCTCCTCTATTTTGGGTCTTTAATTGCTTCTCAATCTTTCTCTCCTCTCTCTTTCTCTATATATATGTGTGTGTGTGTGTGTGTGTGTGTGTGTGTGTATACATGTGATCGCCAAGCCGGACAGATGGCCTCCCCTTCTCCATTCGTTCCACCGTTTCTATATATATATATATATATATATATGATGTATATTATATATATTACACAATCATCCCCTTATTTTACTTATGATAATATTTGAACCCACTCTTAATTATATTTATAAAATTTACAATTTGACCCCTAAACTTTTTAAATTACATAATTAATATCATAATCCGTCCCGCTTTCTTAGTTAGTATAGTAATTAATCCCAACTTTAATTTTTTTACGTTTTGAAAATTAACGAATTAATCTCTCAGATTAAAATTAAAACATAATTAACATCATCACCCCTGTTACTTCCGAAATATTTTAAAATACGACTTAAATTATATGTATGTTAAAGGTCAGGGTCTTACAACTCTTCCTCCCTAAAGAAAATTTCGTCCCGAAATTTTCACGCAAACAAGCTAAATTTTAAAATTTGACATAAATATAGTATTTTAAGTTGCATTGCATGGTCACAGTAGACGCAAGGTCTCATAACTGAAAGTCACCCATAGCTCAAAATCGTCAATTCCCGTTTCAAATCTTATAGTATTTTCCTTGTAGAAAATCAACATGATAGCCGACAACCAATAAACAGAGTGCACCTTGATTGGTAACACCCATTGCAGACAAGCAACGGTCTCATGCTTCTAATATTTCCGCTACGATACTCTGATAAAAATCACAATCAGCAACAACACTATATGCTTAATATATTTCAGAAAATTGAGTCTATTTCATTCCGTCGCAAACGGCGCTTATCCAAGCATTTGATAATTTCAGTTGCCCGTTGTAACCATATTTTCATTCAATAACAAAAAAATCGTGATATACTCATATCGATATCCTTCACAACACCCAAATATTACCAAGCAGATCATCTATAATAATTCATTTCATACCTCCACAATTGATTAAGTCTCTAATATGGTCACGTGCTTCAATTCTGATTCCACCTACCTGACATGCTCCCACCATATATCCACGTATATGTACGACTCAAAGAACATAGATGCGCCCTAATCACAAAGATTCGATACATTCTAAGAATTTCTGGTTACTGACTATAAAATATTGTATCATGAATATATATATATATATATATATATATATATATATCAACTCAAAGATGTTTCAGCTTATCCTCCTCCCTTGCAATCTCAATAACTTCCCATTTCCAAAATAAATGTAGCCACGTCAGACTATTTCTAAATCTCGCAAAAGTTTCGTTCTCCTATGTCAATTTAGTCTATTTAACCGGAATCCTGTATCATTCTCATATAGCGGTTTACACGATGCCACTACGATGGACGACACGATAGTTATTAGCATAAACATATTTTATTAACATTGCACAAACATCCCCCTTACTAGAAACTCCTACGACACAACTCCTCCACATATCTTCCAATACTCGAATCGTATTTCCTGATAAACCATTAATTCATAACTGGAACACGGTATCAACTTCCACTTGGGTAACTAAAGGAGTATGGAAAAATTCTACCCGCACGTTTAAATAACTATCAGCTTCTGATATTACAGTTTCCCCCACGGACTGTTCATACACTGATGGCTTATTTCACTTTGATATCAATTAACATCCAGATCACAACATGGCGACAACACTTATGATTTCAGAATTTCATTTCCAAGATTCCGAATAACCAATCAATAAAAATTCCAAGAATTGTTAATCCTTATCCCTTTTGATTTAAAAGAATAACTTATCCCAACTAAATTTTAATATTTGCATTGAATTGGTGCATCACGCAATCGAACAATCCTAATATATATGTATATATATTGGACAAGCGCATCAGGAAAACACTCCTCAAACTACTTTCCCTTTCCCTTTGTGGTATAGATCAAGGCTACAATAACCCACCTAGAGATTTTGTTACTTCTCAACCTTAACTTGATTAACAAATCACCGAATAACAAATGCTGTGATTTCCCATTTTCATTCCAATCTACTAATCATACTCACACCATCAAAGTATAATTAATATTACTCGGGCATTGCATATCTTATTCTATGCATCTCCATTAAGATCTCAACCGTAAATTGGCATTATCAACCCTACACATTTTATTTCAAATTCTCAAACTTCATCATTCTCTCAGACACGCTAATCAACTCTACAGTCAATTCCCACTGCATTGCTAAATCTTTTTAGCTGGACATCCGACTTTTACATGACTACACTACGCTCACATCAATGCCAAACAGCGTTACCATCTGACCAGCCGCTCACTAAACTTACAAGGGCCTCAACTTATCCCATAAATTAATATGAACAACCAACTCACCAATTTTCGACCCGAAATATTTGTTATAGTCAACCATGTAACCATCTACTTCTGCGCTTCTACCATACTATTGATAAATATCAACTTCATATTTTCAAGCTCAAATAGAGTGGTCATCCAACCAACTGCCTACTAGACTTACAAAGATCCCAACTTGACACATACATTAATATGAATAACCCAAATATGTGCAACCATGCTTTTCCCGATTTTCAACTTAAAGCACAAATCTCGTCATACAGGAAATGTCGCTAAACATCAAAACAATTATAATCACTACCAGCTCCAAAAGTTTTCGAGTTCCAGTTACACCTTTTGGCCTTCCCATTACACCAAGTGAATATTATTTCCCAAAATCACATGCCCCAAATTTACCACTCGATTCAACTAATACTCATTTTTATTGCATTTAGCATACAATTGCTTTTCTTTCAGCATTAGCAACACACTCTAGAAATGTTCTACAGACTCTTTTCTACTCTCGACCGAGTCACCGTTTTCCCCACGTCATAGTCTTTAACCTTCAACTGATAATACCCTCAATTTAACATCCTGGTCTTTTGCAAGTTGATTTAACAAACCATCCATTCTAATTGATAAGCACCAACACTGGATCTTCCTGGATAAAACACCAGGTCCACGTTAAACACTAATTAATGGTCTAATTTATTGTAACAACCCGGTTTCCCAAGGCCATCACAAGACTTCTTCAATAAAGACTTCCTAAACTAAAAATTAATTTACTCACATTTCTACTATTTGGCAAATTTTTAATTATTAACTCCATGGCGACCACCTTTAAAGTTCCCAAAGTTATAATTATAAATCCCAATTTCCCGTATTTTATCAACACAATTATATTTAGCCAACTTAATAAGTCAAACATTCGTCTCTTAATATTATGGAACTTATTTTACAACAACCACAATTATTAATCACACTTAACATCACCTCAACAGTTCTCGGATCTACTTAGGAAAAATCCCTAACTACTACATTATTCACCGTCTGAACTTGTTTTGATTGGTGCCCAGCACCCGTGTACTATATTTTTTATATTTTTTTCTTTAACACTTTTCTGACCTCCTAAACCCATTATCAAACTAATTGGGGTACTAATTACACCTTCCCAACAAGAATTAATTTCCTTTAATTCTTCTAAGATTTGACTCCTCATCATACAAACGGACTCCATTTTTGCGTACTTATTTCCGTCTCAGACTCACAATTCTCGGCTACTTCCCATAAATCATTCTCTATTACGTTAGTTCCACAAACTTTTGCTCCAACTCCCCGTCAACTTAGAACGTACTACCCAATTAACTCTTTTCTAATATCGCCTCAGTTTCTCATATCCTTAGTTCCAACTAATACGAACTCTTTTTTTTTAATAACATCATAAGATTCCCTTTTTTATATGGCCTACAAGGCGATTTTTATACTTATTTTGAATGTTATTTCATATTCCAACTTAAGTGTGTTCTGCGATACTATCTCGTATTTAATAACGACTTATTAGGTGCTATCGATGATTATCTCATAGTCACGTAATACGCATATAGTTGTTTCTCAAATTAAATCTCACATTTCCAATTATTAATACTCCCACAATCACAATCCACCCATTTCCACTACCAATAACACAACCCCCACCAGAAATCCACCAACTAACCATATCACACCTTCAACACACCCATTAGTGTCTAATAAAACAATAAACCATGCCCAAAGCCAACGTACCAACTAAACTAAATATCACTCACGTACCGACACCCTATCTCATGTCCCCTACTGACTGGTTAGGCAACTGGCACGTCCTTCTATCTCATGGTCTTCTACTAACACAACTACTGGCAAGTCTACAGAACCTATAACCTAAGCTCTGATACCAAAATTGTCACGACCAGCCCCGGACACCCGTCATCCCAAGGCCGGTGTGACAACAACACGATATCACCTATTACATTCAATCAACTAATACATTACAATATGCATACTATACTATACAATTCACTATACAGGAGATACATAATCTCTAATAAGATTCACCTCTGACAACTCAACTTAATACTCCCAAATGACTCCACCTAGTGCCAGTAGGGGACCGACTTCTATGTGCTTCACCTGCGAGTGTACTGCCTTCTTAGTAAAAAACTATTTTTATCATAATAATAACACATTCTAAATAATACAACATTTAAATGGATCAAGCTTAACGCGTATAAACAACACAATTGCAATAGTAGCCTAAAAATTATATACCGCAAGAAAACTTCTTCTTCCTACCATTCAGAAATCACCATCCATAAATATATATAAAATATATGAAAACCGTCCAAACCATTAGCATAAGATAATATGATAAATCACCAAAGACGATATAATAAAACACCACATCACCACATATAACAAAACATCAAATGCGACAAAACATCACATATGACAAAACATCACGTATAACACCACATCTCACCACACCGTACCACATTACATCACACCACACCATATCACACCACCCCCACACCTCGGCTAGCCATGTGATCATTTTAATCTCACGATCGGGAGTTGTAACGGTACCGTATCCCGTAGGATATGCCTTCCTAGCGGAATATAATAACACTCCACTGGACTGTGCCAAACGGGTGAAACAACGCTTCGCTGGATTAAACCAGACGGGTGAAACACCACTCCGCTGGACTGTGCCAGACGGGTGAAAATCCACCACCAATCTCCACCTCACCACAATAACAACTCATCTCCACCTCAACAATAACAACTCATCTCTATCTCAACAACAACTCAATAGAAAGTATCAACGCTCTACCGAAACAGATAAAATCAATAGCATCGACAAAACAATAACAACATCATCAAACTACAAATCAATAATATCAACATCTATCTCCAAAACCGATTTAATCTAAATATCATTTTTCCATCGTCTTTTTAAAACCAATTAGATTTAACAAATCATTTCTTTCCATTATCTTTAAAATCCAACTAAAACCACATTTCCAAATCACCCAAAATCGCTTGATCCATATAAGTTATAAATGCATTCAGTTTTTAAGTAAACACATTTTGAAAATAGATTTGGCAAGAAGACAATACACTCACCTGATTATCTGCTCAGAAGACTTTTAATGTCTATTCTCTACCGGTACTCCGGTGCCTGCGAACCTAATAGTGATAGAGTCTAAATTAATATTTGATATAAAAATACCCTATCTAAACCATGTAGGTCCTAATTTTTCATAGTTTCCTATTCCTCATATTTTATTATAAAATATGTCTATTTAAGTAATATTGTTCCGTTGCAGTTTACGATATCGAATTTATTCATGTGAACGGTCTCAATATTTATTATCGTCATTTCAATATTTTCGATGCTAGTAATTTGTTTCATAATCACCCACGAGACAATTTAAATATCATTAAATAACTATATTAGGAGAGTTCGGAATTCTATCTTTTCCAAATCTTCTGCCGGTCCGCGAGATAACTTTTAGGTTTTATTGGGGTGGTTCGTGTAAATTTCTCCTTTTTCTTTTTCTTCTTCTTCCTTTTTTTTTTTTTTTTTTTTTGTGTGTGTGTGTGTGTGTGTGTGTGTTTTTGCCTTCCCTTTTACCGCCGACGAGCCCCGCCGATACAACACACACACAAACGATAACACACTGGACAACGAGCAACACACACACACGCACAGAGACCGAACCCAAACCACCGCCACGTCAACAAACAACCCAACAACACCCCCACGCTGGACCTCCGAACTTGCTATCTCTCTCTCTATCATTTTTTGCACCACCGGCGACAACCAACGATATACCCACACACACCCACAGCGTCGGAGGAGCACACACACACACACACAAAACAGTGGAAGTTTACACACACACACACACACACACACCCAACGGATTTTTCCTCTCTCTCTTCCTCTTCCGTTTTCTGCTTCTGCTTTCCGTTTATGTTCAGCCCGCCGATGCCACCACCGAATGGCACCCATACACACCCTGATCACATACATACACGCAACACACACAACACACAGTAGGCATGAAAACAGAGCACGCACACAACTCACTATCGGCGCGCCCAACTCACACCATCGTCGACCACACGATCGACACCCACCACCGACGCAAAGCTTACTGTCTGACCGAACAACCCCACTCCTCACAGCCCACACACGAAAACAAAACACACACCCCACCGATCCGTCAACAAATGGACAATACACACATACCCATGAAATCGACGACGTCCCACCACCTACAGCCCCAACTGATCACACATACATACACGTAGTAACAACGACGACGACCGGACGACGGAACAGCCTCCTCTCTCTCTCCTCTATTTTGGGTCTTTAATTGCTTCTCAATCTTTCTCTCCCCTCTCTCTCTATATGTGTGTGTGTGTGTGTGTGTGTGTGTGTGTGTATACATGTGATTGCCAGGCCGGACAGTTGGCCTCTCCTTCTCCATTCGTTCCACCGTTTCTATATATATATATATATATTTAAACCCACTCTTAATTATATTTATAAAATTTACAATTTGACCCCTAAACTTTTTAAATTGCATAATTAATATCACAATCCGTCCCGCTTTCTTAGTTAGTATAGTAATTAATCCCAACTTCAATTTTTTTACGTTTTGAAAATTTACGAATTAATCCCTCAAATTAAAATTAAAACATAATTAACACCATCACCCCTATTATTTCTTATATATTTTAAAATACGACTTAAATTATATGTATGTTAAAGGTCAGGGTCTTACACTTAGAATCAACCTTTACAAAAAAATTTTCCCAAGTTAAGGAAAAACCTCTATCTTTTTCTCAAGTACAAGATTAACCTAATTCTATTACAGGAAAAGTCATAATCTAATTTTTTTTTTATACCTTAGGCTAAAGAATTAAACTTCACCAAATCACTTCAAGTATCTTTTTACCCAGTAAGGATTGAACTGTTACAAATTCACTCAAAATTAATTCTAGCCAGGAAGAATTATGTCTATCTTTTTCATAGGAAAAGAGTAACCTAATCTTTTTATACACTAAGTAAAGATCAAACCTCAATCTCTTTACCGAAAGAGATTGAAACCCGAAGTTACTCCTGATTAGATATTCTCATTAATACCTAATCCGCACACAACTCACTAATTACTAAATTGATAAAAAATTTTCCCACTCGGAACTTCTACCACCCTAGATTAATTTGAACTCAATTAATGTCTCGATACTAATGATAAAAAGTGAGAATTTCAAAATCTGATTGTAATGAAACCGGGTAGCACACAATTTAGCACATAATCAAATTTTCACAAGAAATCGTTTCAAAATAGTTTTCAAGCAATTTAAAGTTCAGAAAAACGATTTCAAAGATTAAAATTCCAAGTAACAAATAATAATATCAAATATCAATTAAGAGTAAAGACTTGGAATGATCTCACCAGGATACCACCGAAATGAATGTAAATGAATCGCAGTGAAACTCTATATCGGTGACAGCAATAGCAAATTTCTCAAGAATAATTCTCAAGAAAAATCTCATAATAGTCTCAGTATGAATTTAGAATAATCACTCTCAGAAAGCTTAGGAACTGAATAACTCTTGAAAATTGATTGATTGAGATCACTCATAAGTGAAAAATGCAGATCTACTTATAAGGATTTAAAACAAACCTTCCAACGGTTAGTTTCTACTTGTCATGACACTTAATTGCTCTTATAGACCCTTTATATTGATATGACTCAATCATGGTTCAATTCACTCAATTATAACTTTTAAAATATTCAATTTAATCCCTCAAATATTTCTCAATCTCAATAAGATAAGATAAAAAGAATTAAACGTACCAATTTGAGAAATAATTAAATTAAATTATATGAACCATATCTGTTGGGATATCAAAATATCAATCACATATTTTAAATAACATCAAATCCCTGAAATATCTCTTAGATCTTAACCATAAAACGGTTAGTAACGGCTACTTTTTTATCAAATCCACGAAATTCTCTAAACCTGAAATCGAACCATCGGTTTATCAATCAAAATCATAAGTCGATCAATCGATTCAGGTTGTAGCCCAAGCCAAAAAATTCTCGCCAGTCGATCGACCGAAACTCTATGGTCTGTCGACCGATCGATTCAAGATGCTCCCTGAGTCAATTTTCAGCTATGGTCTGTCGACCAATCGATTCAGAGAGTTCAAGTATTGGCCTTAGGTCGACTGATCCCATATGATCTATTAACCGATCGATTCAGAGAGTTCAGGTTTCGGCCTAGGTCGACCAATCTCTCAGTCGGTTAACCGATGTATTTAGAGATTGCACTATTCCCAACCACTTCTTCATCGGTTGACCGATCCTCATTAGTCGGTTAACGGATTCTGCTGGAACACTTCTTCCTCAATTAATTTTAACTCGGATCTTCAACGTTTTTGCCCCTTTAACCGATTTTTTTTATCGGTTAACTTAATTGACACTTTAAATCAATTTTAATTACTAATCTTTCTTAAATCAATATTTCTTCTTCAATTTCATATAGGAGAAAATATGTTTAACTAATTAAGATACTAATAAAAACACACATAAACATAAATTTATTTTTGTGTCGTATGTGATCCTAATCGGGATACATTAAGAGTTAAAATTAACCTGAGTTGTTTTCTCCTAAATTCTTCAAAGTCTTTAACCTCTTAATGCTTGTCTCCTTGTTAGTCTCTTGCATCTTTAACCATCTTCAATCGTTTCTTCTTGATAAAATCATTAGTAAAACTTTTACACTGAAGCACGCAATAAACTTGTTAGTTCCACAAAAAACATCAATATTTAACTGTCCATCAAAATCTTAGGATTAACAATATATCTTCATCTCCCTTCTAGAACCTCGGCTTTTATCTCATCCTCATTCTCGCCGTTGGCCCTATTGTCATGTTATTTTGATAGAATACTCCTCCACCTCTCGACCTGCGGCGCCTCTTCTCCATCCCCTATTATTTTGATATAGGAATATGACAAAGAACGAGTCATCGACTTTGTTATCTCAGCTCGTCGCTGAGATGACTTGAATAACCTTCATAGGAGTAAGTTGGGTTGATAGGTGAGCAATTTTAACTTAAACAAAACAACTCTATGTCAGATTAAGGTTTTGATATCGAAGATTTGGTTAAAGAAGAGAAAATTCAGTGAATCAAGTATTAGATCCACCTGTCCCGTCTAATTGGAATCGGGAACTTCTAATAACAGGCACATCGACGTTTTCTAGCCTCTAAATTCAACAAAGATTAGTTAAATTATCTAACAAATTAAGTGAAAATTATGGCTTTGTTCTTTCTTATTTCTTACTTGTGATAAAAATTAAGGTTATGCTCTAGGATCATTGAGTATAGAGGAGGGGTTTAGAGTTGAAGATTGACCATGAAGTGGGTCATACAAGTTTGAATATTTATTAATTATTTTTTATTTTTGGAAAAAAAAATTACTTTAATTCAACTTAGATTTTTAAAATTTCATGACTTTTCTCTTTATTTATATATATATATATAAATTAACAACAAAATTCTTTTTCTTGAATATATCTATATCTAAATCAAAACTACAAGACTTAAATTTATAACAATATATATAAAATGAATAGATTTGAAAAGAGCAATATCTCAAATTAATGAGTGCATGTATTCATAGAAAAATACAAATGATTTGGAAACCTTTTCTTTTAAACCTAAATTTTTCCATCAAAATATAGAATAAGAACTAAAAATAAATGTATGACAAAAATGAAAAAAAATCCATGCATTCATTTAAAATTCTAGTTTCAAATCTTAATCATTACTATTGTTACCAAACCATATGGTACCTTCTTTTCTAAACCTAGGCATTAATACACGAGTCTAAAATCAATGTTAACTTACTCTCGTGTCAGAAGATCTTTAACCGACACACAATAGTACCGATTTCTAGTCACAATTAGTGTTCTAAGAAGCCGAAAAAAAAATCAGACTGTACTATCATTTATTCCATAAGTTCATGATGTTTTTGACCAAAAACTCACACCTGCCTTAATTTCCGGTCAACGTGAACAAAAATTCTCAAATTTTCATGATTAATGTACAAAAGATATTAAAAATTAACCAAAAGTCATCTCATTATCAAAAAGATTCAAACCTATCCAAAAGATTTGAATTTCGTCTTTCAAGCAACTTAATATTATATATATATATACACACACACACATACCTTGTCTTTCAAGCAACTTAATATTATATACATACGGTATATGTCATTGACTTCCCCTATCATTTTGTATTATACCAGATATCTCTTCTGTAATTTTGCAAATACCAAAAGCTTCCATTGTCTTTTTGTTCAAACACCACTTACCTCCCTTTGAACAAAATTGCCCTTAGGTTATTTTTAAAAAAAAAATCACTATATTTTTAAAATTATATTTTTACCCTTAACTTTTTAAATAATTATATTTACCTCTCACTACCACCCAACTCCTACCGCCACCGCCACTGCCACTTCCTACCCCCGCCACACCCACCACCCTCTGCCACCTCTCACCACCGCCACCCAACACCACCTCCCACAGCCACCCACTATCACCGCCATCACCCAACTCCACCGCCACCTCCCACCACCCACCACCCAACTCCCCCGCCTCAGCCCATTGTCGCCACCACTAACCACCGCCGCCACTAGCAACCCCCACCACCACCGGAGAGAGAGAAAAAATGGTTAATGAAAAGGTTAAAAAAATATGTTTTAAAATAGGGGTGGGAAGTGGCGGTGGAAGGTGGTGGGTGGCGGCGGAGAGAGGTGGTGGTGGTGGGTTGTGGTGGCAGCAGGTGATCGGCGGCGGCGGTGGGAGGTAGTGTTGGGTGGGTTGTGGCGGTGGGAGGTGGTGGGCGGCGGCGATGGGAGGTGGCGGCAGATGGTGGGTGGTGGCGGCAGTAGGATGTGGTGGTGGCGGTAGTAGGATGTGGTGGTGGCAGTGGATGCGCTGGTAGGAGGTGACGATGAATATATATAAAGTAAAGGGTTATTTTATGTATTTTAGTTTTTTATTATTTAATTATTTTATAAATAATGATATTATAATAAAAAATTTATTATTTTTTAATTAGGAAGTAAATCTAGTGGTGTTTGAGAAAAAGACAAGGGTGGTCTTTAGTGTTTATAAAATAACAAAAAAAAATATTTAATATAGTACAAAATGAAAAGAGAAATCAATCACATATACCTCACACATGCATACATTCATAGATTTTAGTGTAAATAATTAATTAAACTATAATTTGATTTTAAATAATAAGAGCTGGCAAAATGTTGACCCCATAGTCAATACACCATAGATTTTTTCTTTTTCCTTTTTTTTTTTTTTTTTTTTTAGGTATACTCACGAGTGTCTCCACATCCACAGACATATGAGACTAATCTCGTACGGAGTTGTGACTGTCTCTCCCAACAAGTGTTTTTCCACAGACTCGAACCCCTGACATATCAGAGGTGCCACAACTATTTTAACTCAAACAGGTTTTACCACTTCAGCCACACTATGTTGGTCAATGCGCTATAGATCTAACATAGTCAAATCAATCTATAAAATTATTTTTAAAAAAATAATGATATTAAAATAGGAAAAGAAAATTATTGCAAAACTTACTGCATGCATGACCTTGCTGGAAGCCTTTATTAAATTTATTTAAATAATTAAACAAAACTAGTGGAAATTTCCACTTTTGCCCATCAATGGTGTAGGGAAAATCTCAAAGAAATAATGAAAAATAAAAAAATAAAAAATAAAAATCACTTTTTCTCACTCATTCCAAGGGTATTTTTGACACCATCTATAGCACCCTGAGCCATGCCCTTCATCTGATCTCCAGTCTGCAATTAATAAAATTATTTAATTATTATTAAGCAATATAATATACAATAATTACATGAAATAATATCTATATCAAAAATCACGTCAATATTCAAAAATATTTTTGAATTAAGAGCCCAGATTAATTTTGATAAAAATAAACAGATAAGATCATTTTGTGAAATTTGAAGGGAAAACATTCCCGTCCAAACATTTTACACCCTTACTTGTTACACCTTAGGCAGCTGAATTAAATTTTACGTTCGGTTCAAAATTAATTAATTATTTTTTATAAATTATTAAATCGATAAAAACCTGTTGGAAGAAGCCCGTGGTTTGATCTTGGGCCTGGTGGGCCGATTCATGTGTGGATTGGGCCATATTGGTGGTCTTGTCTTTTGCTTCGTTTGCTGTGCTCTTCGCAGAGTCCATCCACTCCTCTGCCTTGCCCTGAAAAGTCCGGCCCGGCCCGGCTCATTACATATTAGGGTGTGTTTGGGTAATAATATATATGCAAACACTTATTTAGATTTTATATCTATGATATTAATTTTCTATACATAATTTAATGTATAATACATAATAATTAATTAAAATTATGTGTTAATTAGTGCATAATATATATATATACAAATATAATTAAAATAAATATGTATATGTGTGTGTCTATTTTATAAATCAAAGACATTTTATATTTGAGACATTTTCTCGATTAGATATTTAAAGGCCAAGATTAAATAATTTCAGGAGACATTTTCAACTATTGATTTAAATCCAATGAACGAAAATCCTGAAACTCAATAAATAAACAACCTTTGATTTAGATTATGAAACTCCCAACAAATTATGTAAGTACATATTTTATATTTGCCATATTTTTTACCATAATGTTTAGAGAAAATTTAAACCATTGATTTATATTTTGTTGAGAAATTAAATAAAAAATGCTCACCAAAATATTTTTTATAATTAATGTATTTGAACTAAATATAAGCCATTCAAGATTAATATAATAAATTAAACTTAGTGCCTTTAAGCACGAGTTATATAGTGCATCCTATAAATCATAACATATTTTACATTTGAAATATTTTGGGCCATTGGATTAACTTTAAATTCAACCATTGAGATCATACATTATTTTAAATCCTTTAACTTATATCATATAATATATAACAAACTAACAACCTATCCCAAAAAATCTCACAAGAAATTTACTCTCTCACTTTTAAAACGGTTAAATAAAATTACATTTTGTATTCTTTAAGCTTTATATTTATATTTAATTGTTTTGTTTTTTTTTGTTTTTTTTTTATGTTTACTATCCTTTTAAGCTTACAAATTTAAAAAATCAATAAAGTGCTTTTAGGCACAAGAAATCTCTAGTGTATATATATACATATAACAGTGTAAAATGTGAATTGATCTGAATTCGAATTCGATCCGTGCTATTTTGACATGGATCATAGTTTACGTTGTGATGATCTGATTTATGATTTGAATCCGATAACGCGTTTACTTAACAGAGCAGATATGGATCATCCCTAATTTGATCCGAATTTGATATTTCCAGTCTTAATTTCGAATACTTATTTGAAGAAGGTATATAATTTTTTTTAATGATTTTTTCACACAAATTTTCTTTTAAAAATTAACAAATTCATCTTCAAAATTAAATATCTCTTCAAAGAGATCTAGGGAAAAAAATGTAATTTTTTTTAACTAAAATTTATTTTTAAAAAATTAAAATTTTTCTTCTCGAAATCAAATAGCTTCTTGAAATAGCTCACCCAAACAGACTAGAAAAAAAATTGTAATTATTTTATACCTAAAATTTATTTTTAAAAAATTAATAATTTTTTGCTCGAAATCAAATAGCTTCTTGAAATAGCTCACCCAAACTGATAACAAAAAGTGTATTATATAATTTTATGGTATAATCCCGTAATATAATTAGAAGTACAAATTTGATGCGTTTAGATTAATTGATAATTTTGTCTATCACTATATCCATAATTTCTTAAATGTGTGTGGTGGCGAATTCAAAAAATTGATTGAGAGAGGTAAAAAAATTATTTTTTTATATTTTGTTAGATATTTATGTAAATAAAAAAAAAAAAATTATGTGAAATTTTAAGATTTAATTTAATTTTAAAAAAATATTACAAGAATAGAAGTGATTTTTTTTTTAAAAGTTAAGGATACGGCTTAAGTCTTCCTTTGAAATTATATAGCTCTGTCACTGCGAGTATATATATATACACACACGTGTGCGTATGAAAAAAGTTCTCACATATCATCAGTAAGAGGAATAAATATAAATTTAGGACTAATATATATAATTTCATGAATTTTTATTATAATATATTATATAAACTAAAAACGAGTATCCGTGTCTCTGCAAGCGATGTGAATAATAAAACGAAAATGTTGGTGATTTTTCCTCTACAAAATATTTGTGATCAATAAAAAATAATTTAAAAAATATATATAATTTAAGAATAAAAATATTTTTAAATATTTTTTTTAAACTGTTTAGCAATTAGATATAAAAAATGGTGTTTCTGTGATAAGTCCCTTATTTTACTCTTTATTTTTAAAAAGTCTCATACGCAATGCAACTTGTGTTTTATTCCCGCATATTAAAAAAAATATAGAAAACCAAATACAAGCATTGCACTCTTTCAGTTACATGTATCTAATATTTGTGTAAAATAATTAGATGCAATTTGTAATGTATAACTAATATTGTACAATTACATGTAACTAATATTACACAAGCGTGAACAAATGCGAGACTAATACGCAAGTAAAAATCAATTTAAATAATTAAATCAAAATTTATATTTTAAATGAGACCAATAATAGATTACACCCGCTATTTGGAAATAATCACAATTATCCTTATAAAAAAACCTCTATATAAAATTCAAACACAAATCAAATATCATTACCTGAGCCTTGCCTTGGGTTTGGCCTGCATTGAACTGATTACTAGACATCTTTTTTTTTCCTTAATAATCACTAAATAAACCTTAAATTATTCTCCAATATATAATATATTATTTTGCTATCTATATACGTATATATAGTAGTTTTGAATACACTGGATACTGACACGTGGCGAAATGGGTATTTGTTGTTAGTTTGACCATATATTAGCGGCCTTTTACCAGGGCACTTGGTTGATATTCGTTAGGGTTTCAACAAATTGCAGATGTCCTATAAACTAAATTACACTTTGTACCCTCAAAGATTGTATATGATTACAATTGCATGCTTAAAACTTTTTGTTGCAGAATATTGATCTTTAAATTTTGGGAAAGTTACAGTTTTTGTCCATAAAGTATGAGATGGGTATCTATATGGATCATGAGGTTTAGTAAATTGCATATTTGATCTCTCGAATTTTAAATTTTGTTTCAATACTGCAAAATTCAAAACGTTGCTATGTAATATGATTTTGTATGGAAATAGGTTGTGCTCAGCACGTGGCTTTTTAATGGAGATATTTTCATTATTTCAATACTCCATTAAACTTAAGACGTTTTCCCTTAATATTTTCCTAATTTAAGACAATTCATACTCCTCTCTCTCACTACAACTTTTGAGGACACCTAAATGTGTCCTAATAAATATTCTCCTGGGACATATTATGTATTGAGACAATTCAAAAATGTGTCATATAAAATATTATCCCAATAACTTATAAAGACACTTGTTTTTTGTCGTATTAGTTTATATTTATTAGGACACTATTATGTGTCCTAACAAATCTTTTGAGCATTTGTATTAGAAAGGCTTTCGGGACCTAAATAAGTGTCCCAATAAATCTTTGATAGGACAAAACAATGCATCCCTCAAACCATTAATAAATAATATATACAACAATTTTATGTGTCCCAAAAAGTTAAATCTTTTTAAAAAATAATAATAAATATATTTAATTTGGCTAAAACCAATAATAAATTTATCCAATTGAAAATCAAATATTACTAAAAATTGTGTATCAAAATATGGGAACAGAATCGAAATTGAAACAAAAACTTTGTTTACTATAACAGATATGTTTACTATATAGTCCACATTTTTGTTTGAAAATAGAAACAGAAACAAAAAAAAAAAAAAAAAAATCAAACAAAATTTTTTGTTTTCTGTTTTCTGTTTTCTGAGAACAGAAACAAAATATGTTTTCTGAAAACAGAAACAAAATGCTGAGAAAAAAAACAAAATCTGGAAACCTTGAGAACAACACCTCCCGCAAAATTAACTCTCTTTACAAACCTCCCTTTCACTTGTAGCCTCTTCTCAGCATTTAGTTTACCAACCTCGTACCTTATTTTCTTTGAAAACAAACTCGTCTTTCTCTTCTCTCCATCCACCACTGCATGTTTCTGTTTTTTGTTTACCATTCTCCATATTTCTGTTTTCTGTTTACTGCTCCGTGATTGCCAAAATCTTTATCAAACACGACAAACAATAAACTAAAAAAATACATTTACCTTATTAAACGTGAAATTCATACCTTGTCCTTTATTGATTGCCAAAAAATACGACTCATTTCAATCTTCAACCAAGGCAACTTGTACAAAAATTAAATTCAGAAATAATAGGAGTATAACTAAATAACTCTGATTCAATATTAGATCAATGCATTAGCTAAAAATGAAAAATAACTTACTAAAGATAAAGGCCAAGCAATAGGTGCTCCAATCGCATCACCAACGGTCTTAAAAAATCCGTAAGATCTAATTAAATTTTCATCCCACTTCACCAGAACTCGGACGTGAACTTCACACCAATTTGGCCCTAATTCTTCTCCTCCTACTTGTGCAGATGGATCAATACAATAGATTCTTCCTTTTTCCATGCATCGGAATAGGTTTCCTATACTTTTGAGTAATACATAATCTCCAACCTAATACATAATTTTTATGTAAATTCCTAGATTTTTATTTTCTTTCCAAGATTTTTAAAAAAACTTAAAAACATAAATTGATTTCTATTTGATAAGAGGTGTTGTACCCCAAATATCAGAAGCAGAAATACCTAATCCGTACATGCGAACACGTCTTGGTTTTTCATTTCCCATAACTTGAGAGTATATATCATTTGGACCACAATTATCTTCATAACCTTCTGGGGCTTGGTCAAATAGTTCTTTCATTTGTACCTACATGCATGACCAATTATTGAAAGAATCAAACGAAACGACAACTAAAAACAAAAATATATAGGATTACCATTGCACAACTTGCTACTTCATTTATCGGCTTTTTATCCTTCCTCGTGTAGCAAAACATTAATTTTTCTACACGAGACGAACAATGACCATAGTCTTTGTCCTACAAAAATATTTTTTAGAATAAATTTCTAGGAATTTACCAAGAACAATATTATTCCGTTAATTCTAAAAAATGTGCCAAGAACTTACCATCGTCTTTTCAACCTTTGAAAAACTTGTTTTTCCCATACAATGAATCATCTTTAACTCTTTCCTATTGGCTTTGTTTTTTGCACTAATTTTCTGAAGAAAAAAAATGGTGAAAGTTTGCATATGCTGGAAAATCGCTTATAGTCCACATTAATGTTGCACGCATCTGAAAATTTTATTTACTTGATGCATCATAAGTATTTATTCCAATACTCCATAATTCCTTCAACTCTTCTATCAAAGGCTATAAATATACATCAATATTATTCCCGGGAGCTGAAGGACCAGGTATAAGCAATGACAGCGTAAAAGATTATTGTTTCATGCACATCAACAGAGGCAAATTATACGGCATCAGAGGCTATAATGTTGCTCCCTCTTGGTTTTCCACATTGACGTATCTAGATGTGTTACAAACATTGCAATGTAAATCATTTTCATGATCTTTCCAGTACAACATGCAATCATTTGGACACGCATAAATCTTTGTACAGCTAAGGCCTAATTCCGCTATAATCTTTTTTGTCTCATAGTATGATTTTGGTAATGTTTCTCCCTCTGGAAGCACCTCCTTAAACAATTCAAGTAATATTGTAAATGACTTATTGGTCCATTTACCAAGGCACTTCAAATGGAACGGTCGAATAATGAAAGAAAGCTTAGAAAACTTTTTACAACCAGGATATAACTCTTGCTCCGCATTTTTTAGCAACTTGTAAAATTTTTTTGCTTCTTCATTAGGTCCATCTATATCATTTGCATTGTCTTCAATTTCTGTATCATCACTTGATGTCCCAAAAACATCATGTAATATCCCATGTATATTATCTTGTCTATTTGACATTCCAACTACTTAAGCATCGTTCTCAATGCATGATGAAGCTTCTCCATGAGCAATCCATGGAGTGTAACCTTTAATAAATCCATCACACACCAAATGTTCCCACATTTTATTTCCGCACCTCACACACGGACATATGATCTTTCCCTTAATACTTACATTAGAAAATGCTAAATCGAGAAAGTATTGAACTCCTTCCATATATGCATGACTCACACGAGACTCGTACACCTAACTCTTGTCCATTATGAACAATTTAAACTGTTGAAATATTCAAAAAGAAGAGATATTCAAGGCAATTTTAACTTGCAATGTCAATAGAAAAATTAAGTATACATTTAGTTTCATGAATAAAAAAAAAAAAAAAAAAAAAAATAGCAAGACACTAGAACTTAAATGTCACACCACACCCCAGGCACCCGTCACCCGAGACCGGGTATGACGTCGGCATGACACTTCCTGACCAACCAACGAAACAAATATATATATATATATATACATATATACTCAGACGCACGAGTACCGCTATCAATATTTTCTTTCCCAAAAACAATACCTATTATTCATTTCCAAAAATATGGGACACACACGTCCCAAATATATATACAACAAAAATCTCAAAATACTGAACCTTCTACAGTTCGTCTCTGACTGGCCCACCTCCAAAATGACATTACCTCTTAGACTCTACCTAGTGCCAGTAGTGGACCCACTCCTATTTACGGCACCTAAAATCAAAAAAATTATCGGTATACTGTCTTCATAATAAAAATATTCTATGGATCAAGTATGAGTATTAAATACCAAGTTTCAAAATATAATATTATATAATCACATACCGTACGGAAATCCAGTTTCCCTATCACCACTGAAATAAACTCATATATTTAAAACACCCGATCCAAATATTTTAAGTCAACCAGAGCAACAAAATAATATATTGATGCCAATCCATTTTAAAATAATATCTAAGTTAATCAATCCAGGCAGTCCGTATAATAAAATACCCCACACCACTTTCCTACTAGCCATAAGATCGTTTTTACCTCATGATTGGAAGTTATAACGGTACCGTAACCTGTACAATTGTGCTATCTAAAGTGACTATCAGTGCCTGGGCCATTTATTAACCCCAATGGTAGGGGTACCACCCATAGGATTTGCACTCCTGACATGTCAAACCACCCTGCAGGACTTTCCTAGTAAGTAATTCATATGTCGCAGGACATATCCTCTTGACGAGAAGAAAATCCACATCTTATAGGTCATATCCGCCTAACGAGAAGAAAATCCACATCTCGCAAGTTATACCTGCCTAACGAGAAGAAAATCCACATCTCGCAAATCATATCCGCCTAACGAGAAGAAAATTCACATTTCGTAGGTCATACCCGCCTAACAAGAAGAAAATCCATATCTCGTAGGTCATATCCGCCTAACGAGAAGAAAATCCACATCTCGCAGGTCATACCTATCTGACGAGAAAAAACTATGGCATAGTCGGACAAAAATCATCTTTCACCTTTAAAATCTACTTGATCCACATAAATTATAAAATCGTCCAGTTTTAATAAACACATTTTTCCACAATTTATACGAAAATATAATTTATAAATTTACATAGAAGACAGTACACTTACCTCGTATTCCGCACTGCAAAAATATCACCGTTCAAAACCTACCGGGACGTTGGTGCCTACAAACCTAACAGCGATAGGGCCCTAATTAATATTTTACTTAAAATAACCTAGTATGCAATGCATGGCCCTAAATAGCATGATTTCCCATTCCCCGAATTTAATTATACAAAATTGTTATACATTTTTAAAATTACTAGTTACAAAAATTATTACCACAATTGCGAAAATCTAATGCTAATAATTTTATTTTAACAAAAATAATAATCGATTAAAATGTTTTTACCTGTTCTCGAATTTTCCGTTTGCCGAGGGGTTGATTTCCGATTTTTGGTTTTTATTTGATTTTTTTTCCCTTCTTTTTTTTTCCTTTCTTTTTTTTTTTTTTCTTCTTTCTTCTTTTTTTCTTTCCCTTATTCCGTTTCCTGTTTCTGGTTGCTGGACCTTACCGCCGTGGCGAACGCCTTCTTTCTCTATTTTGTTTTGTTTCAGCCGACCGTCCCTCTCTCTCTCTTTCTTCACCAACTCCGGCGATCTCACTCGTCGCCCCTCCCCAATGATCAGAGCACACACACACACCACTCCGACACACACATACACACTTCGTCGGATACCCACACACCGTCGGACCAACAAAGACGATCATACACTCACATACACGCCGAATGAACGGCGACTGATCACACACACACCCCGCCGGCCTTGCTTGGTTTCAGTCAAACAACCCACACACATACACAAACAAAACACACACACGGCAATCGCATACACACCCACACACAACAGCAACACACACACGCAATCGACACACAGACGTAGTCACACCGTCGAACAGACGGAAACGACACTATCTTCTTTTTTTCTTTCCCTTATTCTGTTTCCTGTTTCTGGTTGTTGGACCTCACCGCCACGGCGAATGCCTTCTTTCTCTGTTTTGTTTTGTTTCAGCCGACCGTCCCTCTCTCTCTCTCTCCTCACCAGCTCCGGCGATCTCACTCGCCGCCCCTCCCCAACAATCAAAGCATATACGCACACCACTCCGACACACACATACACACTTCGCCGGATACCCACATACCGTCAGACCAACAACGACGATCACACACCCACATACACGCCGAACGAACGGTGACTGATCACACACACCGCCAGCCCTGCTTGGTTTCAATCAAACAACCCACACACACACAAACGAAACACACACACGGCGATCGCATACACACCCACACACAGCAGCGACACACACACACAGTTACACCATCAAACAGACGGCAACGACACACACACACACGATTACTGGATGATCAACGACGACGACACATACACACGCACAATCACCAGATGATCGACGATGACGACATACCCACACCCACGCCAGAGAAACAACGACGATTAAAACCCAGCACCATCGAGGACCCAACGACACAGCCAAACCTTCTAATCTCTTCCTGTTTTCTGATTTCTTTTTCTTTTTAAGTGTTGGGATTGTGAATTGAATGCATGAATATATATATATATATATATATATATATATATATATATATATATATATATATATATATATATATATATATATATATATATATATATATATATATATATATATATATATATATATGCATGATAATAGTGGTATTCCTTGATCCCTTGTGAAGCCACGTCGTGATCTTCTCTTCTTCTTTTTTTCCTTTTTAGGTTTCCATGTGCGTGCATGGACATATATGTATAGGTGCAGAGGAGGTGGTTCTCATGTCATCAGCCCACTTGCTTCATGATTATTATTTTTGTTTTCCTAAATTACTTAAATCCCCCCTAAAGTTCCTTTAGGTTATTATTTAAACCCATTTCAAAATTTATCATTCATAAAATTATAAATTTACCCATAAAGTTTCTTAATTAAATTAGAAATAACACATTCTACCCCGTTATTTTCTAAATATTCTAAAATACAGCTAAAATTATGCATATACGAAAATTAGGGTCTTACATTAAACGTTGTTGTTGGTGCATAAAACTGGTACACACCTCGAGTATGGTCCAGTCGGATGACAGATGGGTCATCTTGCTGAGGTGGAGTCGTCGATTGAAAAGTCCTCGAGCGAGCTGTGCTGGGTCCTGGGGGGACTGACCTGCTGTGTCCAGAGTCCTGCTCCTCAGGGAGTGTACCTACAGAAGGCTCAGACCAGGGTTTATCCCGGTGAAGCCCCTCCGGCGTAGTAATCAGTGCTCAGAGAGAAAAGATATAGAATATAGTAAGGAAACAAATGAACTCGCACGTAATGTAAGTCATTTAAGCGTCCCTCAGGCTTACATAATCCTCGATATATATAAACTTTGGAGATGATTAGTCGGGCCTAAACACGATTAATTAGTCGAAACCCGGTGTTTAGCCGATAATCCAGGGCGTTTAGGAGATAATCGTTGGGCTTGGGATTTTGGGCTCATTTGGAAAAGCCCGCGGGCCTTTGTCAGGCCTGCGGCAGTGAGCTGGTGGAGGAGAGCGGAGATCCGTGTAGTCTTGGAGAAGAAATAAGGTGAAAAGGGGAGCCGATCGAGATGAACGGCTGAGTCCCCGAAATTGATCGCCGATGGCACGGCACAGAGCTCAAAGCGGCATGTCCCTGCAAGGCTCCTCGCTCTTCCCTGGGTGTAAATGAGATTCCAAGGAGAAGCCGTAGTCGGTGTACGTTCCAGCGTGGAGTTGTGGATTCTAGAATACGTCCCTATCATTACGAGGGTTGACACGTCGCTGGGTCTCATGTGCTGACTCAGAGGTGCCCAAAAATACCCTCATCAGTTGCCCCCTAGCCCTATGCAGCGAGGGAAGTGAGACGGTCAGGGATATCAATTCCTGGTTAAAAAGGGCATTCTGGAGACTTCAAAGTGCGAGAAACACCTCTAATTGACACTTTTTCAAGAGTTAGTTTTTTCTTGAGGAGCTTATTCGAAATAGGGCCCCATACGGTCAGGGTCCGGGGTCAGGTAGCACGGTAGGGCGGTCCCGAATTTCTCCGATTTTCAGGATGACAATTTTTTAGGAATTGGGTTTTTTAGAGGAGCTAATTTGAAATACGTTCCCATATCGCCGGGGTCCGGGGTCAGGTAGCATGGCAGGGCGACCCCAAATTTTTTAGATTTCACGGCGACAATTTTTCAAGAGTTGAACTTTTTTAGAGGAGCTAATTTGAAATACGCTCCTATATCGCCGGGGTGCGGGGTCAGGTAGCACGGCAGGGCGACCCCGAATTTTTTAGATTTCATGGTGATAATTTTCCAGGAGTTTAACTTTTTTAGAGGAGCTAATTTGAAATACGCTCCCATATCACCGGGGTCCGAGGTAAGGTAGCAAGGTAGGACGACCCCGAATATTTTAGATTTCACGGCGACAATTTTGCAAGAGTTGAACTTTTTAGAGGAGCTAAATTGAAATACATTCCCATACCGTCGGGGTCCGGGGTCAGGTAGCACGACAGGGCGGTCCCGAATTTTTTCGATTTTCAGGACGACACACATTCACCGTGAATAGGCCCTGAGCACGGACTGGCTTTCACCGCGGGAAAAATAAATATGAACCACATGGGACAGGCACGCGGCGAGTGACCGGGAGCTCACTGACCACCGCCGTGCAAGTGGCGATAGCCCACCTGGGCTGACCAGTGCCCAAGTGGGCGCTGGGCTGTCCCCAGCGCCCATTTTGGGCGCTGGTCAGACACCAGCACCCAACTGGGCGCTGGTCACCAAAGCCCAAAGTAGGCGCTGGGGTCACCAGCGCCTATAACCAGCGCCCAGTTATGGGCGCTGGTCAGGGGGCAAGCCAAGGGGCTTGCCCCCTCCCATTTTTTTTAATTGAATGGGGGGGGGGGGGGGAGGGGGGGGGGGGAGGGCAGCACCTCTCACCCCCTTAATATATTTTTTCTTTTTTGATGTGTGCGGAGGGAGTAGCATAGAGGGTGGAGCAAGAAGGGGAGAGCAAAGCACATTTTAAAAACTTACAATTTATCTGTAATTCTTGTAGCTTTGGTTTACCTTGCCCCTTGCACCCTTGCACCCCTTAGTCTTTTTCATTACTCCGACGCATGGCATTTTTCGCTGTGACTTGCTCGACTAGTGAGGCTTGCGGGGAAGGAGCACCGAGTACGTCAGGGCGTTGCTCGCTTGGACCCGTGGCCCATACATTTGGAGAAGGTCACTATCTGTGCCCTGCCAGCCTGAGGTAGCACGGCAGGACAGGGAGGCAGGATAAGATGACGCTGGCCCGAGGTGGTGTAGCAAAATTTTTAGACAGCACTCCTGGATGACATTCTTGAAGAAGATCATCCCCTGGACCCTGATGGCTAAGAGTAGCACGACAGAGCGGTGCCTGTCGCTACCTGGACCCTACCGACTCGAAGTAGAGCGGCAGGGAGGTGCATGTTGCTATTTGGACCATGCCGGCCAGGAGTAGCGCGGCCGGGCAGTGACCATCAAATTTGATGGTTCTGGATATGGGACATCGAGGCTGATGCCCTAGACGGGGCCACGTACAAGGGCACCGGGCAGAGGGATATCGTGGAGGACAGTGCTGACGAGGGGGCTGAGGAAGGCAATATCGACGCCACTTCCCCTCGCATAGATGCCTCTCACAACAAGGGTGGAGAGGACTGAGCCCGGACCATCGCTTTTTCAGGACTTAGGATTTTGCAGACTCTTTTTCGCTTACTCCTGTTTTTCTATGCGCGAGCATTTAAGCTTTTGAGCGGCATTACCAGGGTACTTCAGAGTCTACTCCTTTCTCTCAACGTTTTCGCCAAATCATTCTTTGCCTAGCATAGTTTTTAGAGTTGTAAAATTTTGAAAAGTTTACAAAAACTTCAAGAACTTCTCGTCTCTGTCCAGGATCATAGTCCACTAGCCCCCCAGTTCGGGACACGAGCTGATTGCAAGGAAATCGTGTCGTGAACTTAGGAGTAGGGTTTCCTAGGGTAGTTGATCCTCTCGGTCCACAGGAGCGCACACGGTGGTTGGACCCTTGTGGCCGGTCATCAGGGAGTTCTCCGTAGTCAGGCTCATTCAAGAACCTTTTCAGGTTATCTCCATTTAGTCCATGCAGGAGCACCTTCCCTTTTAGAATGCCGAACTCATAGTCAACTGGTAGGGAGAGGTACTTAGCTGCAGGCCCTCAGACCCAATCAATACCCCACCCTTGGTGGATGATCTAAGTCTATCCCTGGGTATGGACTATTGACTTCCGGAGAGGGTCTGGTTGTCACCCTCGACGCTGAGCGCCGGGATGAGACTTGTAGAGAGTTACTCGTGACGCCGAGAGTCGGGATGTTGATTTGGAGAATTATCCGCAACTCAAGAGGTCGGAGTACCACTGAGGAGAATCATTCGCGACACCGAGAGTTGGGACACAACTCAGGGGGTCAGAATGCAGCCGTGGAGAACCACTCACGGCGCCGAGAGTCGGGATACAACTCAGGGGGTCGGAATGCAGCCGTGGAGAACCACTCGCGACGCCGAGAGTCGAGATACAACTCAGCGAGTCGGAATGCATCCGTGGAGAACCACTCGCGACGCCGAGAGTCGAGATACAACTCAGGGGGTCGGAATGCAGCCGTGGAAAATCACTCACGACACCGAGAGCCGGAATGCGACTCAGGGGGTCAGAATGTAACCGTGGAGAATCACTCGCGACACCGAGAGCTGGGATACGACTCAGGGGGTCGGAATACCGTTGAGGAGACAGGCTGGAAGGCGCTCATCTCTATCTCTAGTAGGATGGAAGGCTACTCGTCTCCGCCTTTGAGTTGCATGCTCACAGTTGGCCACTTCTCGAACGGCGTGGTAGTGAGAAGGTGGCAGGTAGGCGCCTGGCCCTGCCCACGATGGGCCCTCAGGTCGGATCTTACTGCGTGGCTGGGAAGCTGAGCCCAATGGTAGCCCTGGTCAGTCCCTAGCACCATGTCTTCGTGGAGAACGGGGTCTTGACGTGGTCGGGGGGGCTCTCCAGTCTAGTAGCCCCATTATGGCAAGGTGGAGGGCGACCCTCGGGCACAAGCCCATTTGAAGATTCCACACGAGCATCGTGATCTTGGGGTCACTCCTCGGGCCCTGCAGTCTAGAGAGACGGTTTCCCCTGGACGGGGGTTAGCAGTAGGCACGCGAGGGGGAGTTGTACATTCGACTTGAACTCTTGCATTTGGCGTTCAAAGAAATCAACCCGAGATGCCTCCATAGCTCTTGAGGTCTGTCCCGCAGCCCCAGGTGGCAGAGTTGACGGTCTTGTCTGACCATAGGGGGGCAGTTATCCTCGTTGGTGGGAGCTGGGGGGTATGCGCTTGGATTGTTCGACATGTCTTCTCGTTCTTCTGTTTTGTGTCTATCTAACTGGACCTTGTGATTACTCAAGCTCAGCTGAGCAGAGAGAAATGATCAGGGGAAGGCTTTTTGCTCGGTTCCCACAGACAGCGCCAAACTGTTGGTGCATAAAACTGGTACACACCTCGAGTATGGTCCAGTCGGATGACAGATGGGTCTTCTTGCTAAGCTGGAGTCGTCGATTGAAAAGTCCTCGAGCGAGCTGTGTTGCGTCCTGGGGGGACTGACCTGCTGTGTCCAGAGTCCTGCTCCTCAGGGAGTGTACCTGCAGAAAGCTCAGACCGAAATTTATCCCGGTGAAGCCCCTCCAGCATGGTAATCAGTGCTCAGAGAGAAAAGGTATAGAATATAGTAAGGAAACAAATGAACTCGCACGTAATGTAAATCATTCAAGCGTCCCTCAGGCTTACATAGCCCTCGATATATATAGGCGTTGGAGATAATTAGTCGGGCCTAAACACGATTAATTAGTCGAAACCCGGTGTTTAGCCGATAATCCAGGGCGTTTAGGAGATAATCGTGAGGCTTGGGATTTTGGGCCCATTTGGTAAAGCCCGTGGGCCTTTGTCAGGCCTGCGATAGTGAGCTGGTGGAGGAGAGCGAAGATCCGTGTAGTCTTAGAGAAGAAACAAGGTGAAAAGGGAAGCCGATCGAGATGAACGGCTGAGTCCCCGAAATTGATCGCCGATGGCACAGCACAGAGCTCAAAGCGGCACGTCCCTGCGGGGCTCCTCGCTCTTCCCTGCGTGCAAATGAGATTCCAGGGAGAAGCCGTAGTCGGTGTACGCTCCAGCGTGGAGTTGTGGATTCTGGAATACGTCCCTGTCATTGCGAGGGTTGACACGTCGTTGGGTCCCATGTGCTGACTCAAAGGTACCCAAAAATACCCTCATCAGTTGCAACATTTTCTGTGGGATAGAAAATTGTGGTAATATACAATTCTATCATACAGAATACAAATGCACTTGCTAGCATACAGTGTAAAAGAGTGGGAGCAAGAGCCATACAGATGTCTAGCATTTGAGATATCAAGTGCATTAAAAGTAGAGTAAAAAAAAATGGATCTATTTAATCACCTAATTTCAGAACCGGCGGCGAAAATTACGAAACTATACCAGAAAATTACTAAGGTATGGCAAAAAACTTAAAACTAAAACATAAACATACCTGAAAGGCAGCAACCAAAGCCGAGCTTGAAGAAGAACAGCTTGAGATTGAATCGATTGCTTGAGAAATTGAATCGACTAGAGGTATTATCTTAATTTATTATTTATTTTATTATTATAAAAAAGTAATTGGTCGATATTTTTTTTAAACAGAGGATTTTCGTGGTATTTATTAAAAGACATAAGTTACAATGGTCATCGTCTTAAATAAATAAATATAATGATGTTACTGATAATTTACACAAATTCTAAAAAAAAATTATTCAAAAATTTTTAATACAATTTTCAAATCTTGATATTCTGAAGTAATATTGCTACTGCCATCTCTCTCTCTCTCTATATATATATAGAGAGAGGGGGGGGGGGGGGAGGCAAGAAACAATTTTCAAAATCATAAGTCTCCATCAATCCATCATGCAAATGGCAGGAGCAAAAGGGAATAGGACGAAAATGTCATCATGGCCAATCCTCCCAGATGACATCATCGACCTCGTACTATCGAAGCTCTCCTTAGCCGACATCATCAATTTCAGAGCCGTTTGTTCTTCATGGAATTCCGCCGCCAAAACCTACGTAAAATCACCCTTCCTCCTTCTTCCCCACCAAGAAGAAGGACAAGAACAGGATGGGAACAGAAACCCTAGTTGTTTCTACAGTGTTAGAGATGAGAAGCTTCACATGATCGGAACGCAGTCGGAAAAGCTGTTCTCGAGCTACTGCGTTGGGTCCTCCCATGGCTGGCTGGTGCTTCTGGATCAAAACGCAGACCCGTTTTGCTCAACCCGTTTCCTGGATCCGAGATTCCACTACCCAAAAAGGAGCTTCTTCCTCATATCAAGCGGATTGATGAAGTAGGAGAGGGTGTTTACAACGTCTATTACGATCCGACTTATTTGATGCTGCCGGCGAGAGCGATATTGTTGGAAGTGCTACGGGAGAGATTGTTGATCGCAAAGCGATTCTCTCCGGTAACCCAGATCGGAAAAACTGCGTTGTGGCGGTTATCTACGTTGGAAGGTCAAAGCTAGGGTTTTACAGACATGGAAACGAGTCGTGGACGGGACTTCCCGGCCATTATCAGCCGTACTACGACATAATATTCTCCGGCGAGTTGCTGTACGGGTTGGGTGAGTTTGGTTCCATCGAAGCATGGGATTTCCGGCGATCTACTCCTGTCAAAACCATGGAAATTGAACCTACTTTTCCGATTCGTTACGCCGTCGAGCAAAAAACGACGTTCCCGCCAACCCTTTTTTCGACCCAGTGGTACTTGGTGAAATCAAACGGAGACCTTCTTCTCGTTATCCGGTACATCGGAGAATTCGTCCGGAAGGGAAAGCCGATTTACGATTCCGAGGTCGATGTTAACAAGGTTTGCCCATATCAAACGCTGCATTTCTCCGTTTATAAACTCGATTCCGGCGAGGAGAAGTGGACGGATGTGATAGATTTGGGTGATTATTCTCTGTTCTTGGGTGGAAATCGTAGTTCGTCGATTGAGGTCCGAGATTATCCGGGATTGAAATCGAATTCAATTTATTTCACCGACGATTATAGAGATCGAATCAACGAGGATTACACGTATGGAGGTCATGATATAGGTGTGTTCAGATTGGGAGATGGGTCTGTTAAGCCGGTTTCCGATTACGGTACGCTGAAGATTGAGCCGCCGCCGTTCTGCGCTATTCCGAATATCCGATGAACTGAAAATCATGTAACGGAAAAGATGGAGAAATTACACTTTGTACCCCGATACTTTGTGGAATATCAATAATGTGATCTTCTGAAAGGAGGGAAATTATGGGTTTCTTCAAATTTGAAAATAATAGTCGTTTGTATTTTTATTTTTATTTTTATTCTTGCAATTTTTTTTTATTTAAAATAATCATTTTATTGTATTTTCTTTCCTTTTTTATTTTATTTTATTTTATTTGTTCACATTGTATGCCTTTGGTCCATCAATTCATATTTGTCATTAATTTCAATTTCAAAATTTTTTCTATTGTCATATAATAATCTTTATTTATTTATTTATATTAAAACCTAATCGCTTATTTTATTTGCTAGAACGATATTTAATCTTTTATTTTTATTTTGATGTGCCTATAGCAACTCCTCAATTTATAAAAATTAACATATTATCCTTAATAAGTAGATGATATTTGTTGATAAAATTATCCTTCATTTGTTCATGTCGTTAGACTACAAATGATAATATAGTGACAAATCTATTATGCCCAAAGCGTTAATATTTTAGGATCTTGAATACAACATATATCAAGGATATAACCATAAAATAAAATACATAAATACATACTTGTTAGATGTTGATGTTGCCGAGACAAGGTAACATAGTGAATTTATAATTTAATTCCTACAATCCTCTGTTCCTCGCTCTCAGAGGTGCACGCATAAATTCTTAACACTAGAGGGGTGGATATATCCCGGCGAATAACCTTCGACATGAGAGTAAGTATCTTTTGAAGAGAAAATCACAAAGCCAATTGAGACTATCATTTTTGTGTGTACTTCGGCTCACGCTAAACTAAGTATATATAGTTCTTCCAACGATGGGAATGGAGAGAGAGGGAGCACAATCATGAAAACGCTATAGGTGTAATCATGATTATGTTATTTCCACGCCCCTCCTGCCATGCGAATATTCTTTGGTGATTTTATTGTGACTTACATTTCGCTAACAAACTTCTCGCTCAATCCTACCAGCAGCCTCGGCCCCCAAGTAGATCCAAGGCTTCGTGCGCTTGTAGGCTTCCACAAACGTCCTGTTCACCCCCAGGGTTCAAGCCCACTAATGATGGTGGACCTGGGCCCATGTGGCCAACGTACACATGATCGCTCAAATTTAATACCCTTATTAAACGTAAAATATTGTAGTATAGTGTGCTTAAATAGGGGTGTCGAACCACAAGGATCGGTCTTGTAATTATCAATTTTTTATTATTTTTCTTCTTTTGGTGAAAATGATTTGAGAATTTTGATTTGGTTTTTAAAATAGGAAAAGAAATATTAAGAATAAAATAAAGAAAAGAACCGGATTAAGATTTGTGGGTTTAGTATTTTGAAATTATGTTTTTCTTATAATTTCTATTTAAATCGGATATGTATAAACGAGTGTTCCTAATTACAAGTCGAAACTACTCAGAAAGATTTGAATTATTAATTCTCCGGCATGAATTATCTTCGATATTTAATTCATACACTAAACTAATTTAAGGTGAATTAATATCTAGGCATAAACCATCCAGATCAATAATCAATCCCCAAGAATACTATTATGTGACTATTAAATCAAAACCACAAGTGCAAGATTTAATATTCTAGTAGTAATTGGATTTAAGCAAAATCTCTATAAGAACATTTTTACAATAAATTCAATCACAATTAAATTCGTTTTTAATAACGGAATTCTTGTCACATAATTGTTTATACAACATTCAAATTTAAATAAGAAAGATACAATATTACATAAATACAAAGTACCTCATCACATCCTAAACCGGGGGAAGAAAATTTAGCTGCTCATCGTTTTGTAGAACGGTATTTTCTTGGATACAATCTTCAAAAATACCGTTTACACTTTATACCCTTTAAGATTTAAGTTTCCTCCAATAATAAAAATAAAAATAAAAGAAGAAGAAAATATATACAAATGGTATTGAATATGAAAGAAAATGGAATATGGAATTGAGATGATAATTGGATGAATCCTCATTACATTTGTTCCAAGCCTTCCTATTTATAGACAAACTTTAGGGGTACAAATGAAAAAGAGAGAAGGGGGGGTGGTCGGCCACTTGGCCAGCTGGGCTGGCCATTTCGGCGAGCCCAATGTCTGGCTGCCAGAGGGCTGGTATAGCCAGCCCACAAAGTGGGCTGCCAACCCACACAGGCTGGCCGTATGGGTGGCCAGCCGATCCATCAGCTCAGCTCTTCTCTCAGGGTTGGCTGTTTCAAATGTTCCGTCTTCTGTTTAGCTTAACGTGGTTTGTTTGTTTTTTATCCGACTTGTCCTAAATTAACGTAGTTTTGTTCTAAATTCAAAATCCTACAAAAACAAATAAAATAACTTAATTTATGATATTTTAATTTTTTTAAAAGATTAATAAAACTTAATTTAGTGGTACTAGATCGCACAAAATGCAGTGTGATCACACCCCCAAACCTAAGCTTTTGCTAGTCCTCGAGCAAAACTAAATATATAATTAAATAAAAAGCCATTTTTGTAAGGAATACGATTGCATTTAGCGTATGCAATAAACTTTTAAACCCCTAGGTCACCCCTAGTAGACGAGTATAGTCTCGTGAAGATTTACAGTTATGTTACCCACAAACATCTCAAATCCCTTTTTATGCATATTATTTCTCACAAAATTTCTATCAGTCTTATCCAATACTAACATATCAAATCAAGGACAAATAAAAGTTACTGAAATAGTCATCAATCTCATAGCACATGATTTCTAAGAATATTCATTTTTGCACCCCACGACATACATACAACTCTCGTTTATAATGAATTTAGCACATAGTAGCTAGTCAACTAAATTTAAACATTCCAACAACGTTTTCCCTGATATATATATAAAAATTTATAGCGCAATTATTATTTTATTTATTTATTTATATTTTATTTATTTATTTATTATTATTATTATTATTCTTTTCTTTTTTTTAAAAAAAAAATATATAAATAAATATTTTTTTTTTAAACAAATGACCGTGCAATGTTAGCTCTACTGGGCTTTCTAAGATGTTTGTGTAGCGAATGTTAGGCCAATGATCCCAATCCAGTTGACTCGGGACAGTAGGTGTTAAGGCACCCCTCAGACTTAATAACTCAAATAAATTAGGTTTTGAAGTTAACGAGTCACTTATCATCTTAACAAATCATTTCCCCTTTTTGACGTGAAACTCGAAACTTACTAAGGCAAGAGGCTCGATTACTCAGCGAAAATTCATCATTAAGACAAAAAATTATTTATTATTATCACAAATGCTTTATAATTATAATAATTTATTTTTTTTAATTTCAGAGTTAGGTTATTTTCACATCAAAATTCAGTAAACCAACTTATGTACTAAATTTAAAATAAAATAAAGTTGGCATGAATGTAAAGGTCAAAAAATAAAATATTTTTTAAAAATCAGTCCTATGTTCCAATGATTATTTTAGCAAATTTAAGTTTGTATTTTATAGATATGTCAACATTTATCGATTGACAAAGTTTTAGTGTGAAATAAAATATCAACAAGAATACAAGCATTTACCCCCCTCCCTCCCCAAAACCTAAATCTAGCATTGTCCTCAATGTGAAAATTACGAAATTAGATTGGTAAGGAGATAGACAACCTGGTGTATCGGATTTGCTTATTTGTACTGAGTCGGTGTAAACTGCTCGTAAACCTGTCTGACAGAACACTAAAGGAAACTTATCAAATCAAAAGTAAAATAAGAAAATTAAAATAACAGGGTTGCCTCTCACTCAGCGCTAAATTTAACGTATTCAGCCAGACGATGAGTGTCTTAACCTTCTATCCGTGGTGGAGTAACCCGTTTCTCACTTTATGTTGAGTTACTCTCCAGTCAATGAGTGATGAATAACGGGAGACACTCAAATTTATCAACTTCTTTCTCGGATCAAATTCCATTTCTTTTCTGTGGGACGTACTTGATAACCTGTTTATTAAGCCCCCAAATAGAAGTTGAGTTACGTCAACCCATTGAATATGACATGAATCGTTCATGATTTTGGTTAACGGTTGATCCACCGCATCAAAAAGATAAACATTAATTTTGGGATGCGGTGGCAAGGAAATAATGGATGTTTTAATCATAGGAAGATTACTTGGATGTGTCACTGGTGGTTGAATCTCATCTTTATAATTTCCAACCCTAATCTCCTCTACGTACGTATTTTCTATTTCTACGCTCACCGGCTCACCATCACTCTTGTATCCCACTTCCTTCTCTTCCTTACTAACTAGTGATAGTTGAGCCAAAAATGGCTCCAACTCGGGATTATCTCGTTGGGGTTCCTCACCAGTTTCGATCAGCTGTTATTCTTTTAACAACTTTTCATATCCATTCTCTTGTTCTAGACCACTCTCCTTATCACTTACCCGAATGTCAATCTTTAGACCATTTTTTGCAATTTCCTCTTTTACTAATTCAATGATTCGGCCAATTAGGGTTTCTTTCCAGTCTATCTCTTCAAATTGCTTTTTCAAGAATAGAGCTCGCTTTTCTAAGATTTGGTTTTACCTTTCTGAGATTTGGCCTTGCTCTGCTAAGGATTGGTGGTTTTCCTCTAAGGTTTGATGTTGCTCTGCGAAAGCTTGGCTACTCTCTACTAGGGATTGGTGTTGCTCCTCCAAGATTGTTAGAAATTGTTGCATTAAAGTGGGTTCAGAATTCCTAGCTTCTTGGAGAAATGGTGATTGACATTGGGGTTGATAATAGGATTGATCGTAAAGATATGACCTTGAAGGCTCACTATAATGATATTGATCTCATTCATCATTATTCGAGTATTGATTAGACTCGAGAGGCGAATAATACGGATCGGGATAAACATTATTATAGGGATATATGGGATTTTGGTAATTGTATAGATATTGATTGGTGAAATGGTTTGGGTTTTGGTATATCGTACGTGAGTAAGGATCAGGTTGTGGTTCGGAGAAAAATGATTGTTGAGAATCTGTAAACGAGATGTCAAATCCCCTACAGTAATTATCTATTTACCCTCGTCCCAATATTTTGTTTTGTTTTTTGAAGAAAAGAAAAAGGAAAAAATGACAGAATAACCTGAATCCTTACTTGAAAATCTGAACTCAGAGAACGGATCTCGGTTAACCTGTGAAAATAAACTCAAAAAAGAAAACAAATGAATTTATACAGGCGGAGAAAGAAAAATAATAACAAAAATTAATAATTAGCGATGCTGATCCCCAACAACGATACCAAAATTTGATCGCTTAAATTTAATACCCTTATTAAGCACAAAATATTGTAGTATAGTGTGCTCAAGTAGGAGTGTCGAACCACAGGGATCGGTCTTGTAATTATCAATTTTTTATTATTTTTCTTCTTTTGGTGAAAACGATTTGAGAATTTTGATTCGGTTTTGAAAATAGGAAAAGAAATATTAAGAATTAAATAAAGAAAAGAACCAAATTAAGATTTGTGGATTTAGTATTTTGAAATTATGTTTTTCTTCTTATAATTTCTATTTAAATCGGATATGTATAAACAAGTGTTCCTAACTACAAGTCGGAACTACTCAAAAAGATTTGAATTATTATTCTCCGGCATGGATTATCTTCAATATTTAATTCCTACACTAAATTAATTTAAGGTGAATTAATATCTAGTCATAAACCATCCAGACTAATAATCAATCCCCAAGAATACGATTATGTGACCATTAAATCAAGATCACAGGTACAAGACTTAATATTTTAGCAGTGATTGGATTTAAAGTAAAATCTCTACAAGAACATTTTTACAATAAATTCAATCACAATTAAATTCATTTTTAAGAACGAAATTTCTGTCACATAATTGTTTGTACAACATTCAAATTTAAATAAAAAAGATACAGTATTACATAAATACAAAGTACCTCATCACATCGTAAACCAGTGGAAGGAAATTTAGTTGCTTATCATTGTGTAGAATGATATTTTCTTGGATATAATCTTCAAAAATACCGTTTACATTTTGTACCCTTTAAGATTTAAGTTTCGTCCAATAATAAAAATAAAAATAAAAGAAGAAGAAAATAAATACAAATGATATTGAATATGAAAGAATATGGAATATGGAATTGAGATGATAATTGGATGAATCCTCATTATATTTGTTCCAATCCCTCCTATTTATAGACAAACTTTAGTGGTAAAAAAAAAAAAAAAAAAAAAAAAAAAAAAAAAAAAAAAAAAAAAAAGCAGGGGTGGTTGGCCACTTGGCCAGCAAGGCTAACCAAAAATGGTTGGCCCAATGTCTGGCTATACCAACCCACACAAGTTGGCTGTATGGCCAGCTGAGCCATCGGCTCGGCTCCTCTCTCAAGGGTGGCTCGGTTGAGCCACCCTGGTTCAAATGTTCCGTCTTCTATTCGGCTTAACGTGATTTATTCGTTTTTCATCCAATTTGTCCCAAATTAACGTCATTTTGTTCCAAATTCAAAATCCTACTAAAACAAATAAAATAACTTAATTTATAATATTTTAATTTATTTAAAAGATTAACAAAACTTAATTTAGTTATACTAGATCATACAAAATGCAGTGCGATTAACACCCTAGGCTTCTTTCTAAGTCCCTGGGCTTTTTTGTTAGGTGGCCCATAATCAAATCTGCCACCATCAGACGTTATTATGAATTGCTAGATATCGGTTATTGACCACTGCGAGATGCTAGATTCATGCAAAAGAACCCCCTTGATGAAACTTTGATGGTGGATCACTTCTTCTCTCTAATATTTCTATCAGAACCCTTCTATAACTTGTGAAATTTTATGTTACTGATAAAGTGGAGGGGTCGTGCCTTTTATAGATGAGAGACGAGAGTCTAGCGATGAATAGAATAATATCTTGGAGATCTTCCACCAATCGTGGATTTCTAAGATCTCTCCAAAATTTAATTCTATCAATAAAATCTCCGGCATAATTCAAATTTAAATATCAATTTCTCACTTTGACTATAAAGTCCAACTAAAATAAGTAATGCCATATTTAGTAGAATAAAGTCCAAGTGAATTTACAGTTGGCACAGTGTATATTTACTTCCACCACAAACATTCACCACAACCACAATCATCTCCCAACACTATAATAAACATTCACCGTCAAACACCACTGTGACAATACCAAAGATCACCACCATCGTGATCACTGCCAACCAACACCACTAACAACAAATATACGCCCCCACCACTAAACCACAAGGGGTGACCGTTGCTATCAACCGCAACAAAACCACTCCCACAACAAATAATAAGAAATTTGATTCAAAAGAAATCAAAACAACATATTCATAATACTTTCGTAAAATGCACATAAACAATTTGACTGAAAAAAATGTAGCAGATAATTACATAACAACATAAAATTACAGTTAAAATTTAGATTTGCAACAAATTTTCTAAATGTGAGACAATTTTTTCAAAAAAATATACAAATTCCCAAGAATTTTTTTATAAATCTACAACAATTTTTGTAATATTTTATATAAATTTGCAATAAATTTTGAGAAATTTCATATTTGTTCCTCTTTATTTCAATCAAAATTTATACAAAAAATAGATATAGAATTTTCACAAATTTAAAATGTACCCGTGGTGGTAGTGGTCTTCGACGTAGTAGTGACAGCGTGAAAGTACGTGGAGCCCGTCGTGGTGTTTTTGGTCTCTGGCGTGGTGGTGGACCTGGTGGTGTGTTGCAAGGATAGGAGGAACCGATAGTGGTGGTGATCTTTGGTGCAATGGCCGCATTGTTAAGTAGAAACGGTATGAATAGAGAGAGGGCGAGGGGTCGGTTTGAAGTGAGTTTTTTATTATTTTTAATAAGAGTATTTTCGATAGTAAAAATAAAAATGATTTTTTTTTTTAAGTATATATATTTTAAAAAATATATGTTTTTCATTTTTGGGGGGAAATTGTCTTTTAACCCTTCTACTTTGCCCAAGCATGATTTTATCCTTCCCTACTTTTAAACTTATGCAGTTGGGCCTGCCAATGGAGGATGAAGATATCTTGGGCTTTCACTTTTCAAATAAATTGGATTATTTGGGCTTTGACAAAAGACAAAACATGACCCAAACTTGAAAATGGGCTCGACTGTATGCCAAGATGAATGACAATTTGTCACTGGGGTGGTCGTGGGCCCAGAGACTCGCCCAACCCGCAAGTCCATTAGCAATTATTTAGAGTTTGAATTTGATATTTAAGCCCATGGAAAGGGTTAGGATCTCAAGATTTAAACCCGCTCGTTTTTAGGGCCGATCTTGGACACATTATCTATTTTTTAGGGTAGGCCAGACCCTATCAGACCATTTATATATATATATATATATATATATATATATATATATATATATATATATATATATATATATATATATATATATATTATGAAGATTAATATTGATAAGTACTAACTAGTACGTGTACGTATGAATGTATTTCTAATTTTTATTTTCAATTTTAGTGATTATTTTTTAAATTATAAGGACAAACTTAGGGTTAAGACATTTTACAGTAGACGAGCTTCGGCTGAGTAATAGGGCCCCACGATAGGATCGGGGCTTAGGTCTAATAAATTTTGTTAATACCCTAAGTAGAACTCGATCCAGCCCGGCCCATGGCCATCCCTTCTTGTCAATCAAATAAGAGGTTTCTACTAAATTTATTTGATAATTACTTAAAAATGTTTTTGGTAATGGTTGATATTGATTTGACAAAAATCAATAAATAAAAGTGATTTATAAATTTTTTAAGGGAAAAAAACATACTCCCATTAAATTATATTAAATGGAATATGTATACATGTGTCATTTTAAAGTGAAAAATTAACATTTTTCCGTTTAAATTAACAAAATTTATTTAAAAATGGATTAGAATTAAATTCTTCATCCATTTTTTTTTTATGAAATGAATGAAATAGATCTTTATTTTAATTTTAATTTAAATTATGTAATATTTATGATAAAAAATTAAATCAAAATTAAAATAAAAGGACAACTTTATTTATTTTATCCAATAATTCAATGAAGAGTTTAATTCAATTTATGTTTAAGAATATTCTATTAATTGAAACGGAAAAGAGATAGTTTCTCACCTTATTTAAAGTAGAAGTGAAATGAACTATAGACTTTTGACGTGAAGGGGGATAAAATGATAATTAAATAAAGTAGTCGGGTGTAAAAGGCAATTTACCCATCTAAAAATACAAATATGATTTTAGTTAATATTAAATTTTATAGTTCATTTATTTTTTGTTTCAGGAAAATTAATTTTTTGTTCCCTAAAGTACGGAAAGGATGTCTATGTTAACCCTGAAATTTATCAAATTGAATATTTGGTCTCTCATATTCATATTTATTTCAATCTCATAAAATTAAAAATGTTTTAATGATTTTGGATTAAAAAAAATCGTTCTTTTCAGCACGCACCCTTCTAATAGAGATATTTTTATCACTTTATCACTCAACAAAGCGTTAATTTTTTTTTTTTAACGACAATCCTTTGAAAAATTGGAGAGAGTAAGTTAAACTTCAGTTTATTAAAGTGATGAAGTGATAAAAATATTTTCATTAAAAAATCAACATGTTGAGTACAATTCATTTTTTATTTAAAATCACTAACAACGTTTTCAATCTTATAAAATTGAAACACCTACGAAATTTAAGGCATTAATCTGATAAATTTTATGTTATCAATTGATATTAAAATGCCAAGTTGGGGAATAAAGTTACACAATTATAGGAAAAAACAATCTAATCCAGTAGGCCCAATGTGCTGTCTCTTTTACTTAATTAAATAATTAATAAAGAACCAATTGATATTGTCTCCATAATGGACTACCATACTAAGTTTTGCCATCATTATTTCAACTAAAAAAAGGTTGTCGTTATTATTATTGGATACATGTGCCAATTAGTGACGAAGTATTTGATTCGGTGGAAAATAAATTGAAAAAAAAAATAAAAACAAAAATTTAGCCAATGCAATACAAATACACGTGTTACAGTAATTTTTTTAAAAATTTAAAGATATTATTAAAAGTCTAAAAATTATTGTGTACTATAAAAATTACTGTAATTTTTTATGTAAAAAAATTATAATAATTTTTATGTATTAGTGTAACTTTGAGTTTAGGATTTAGAGTTAAGGATTTAGGGGTTAAATTTTGTCGTTATTAGTATTGGTTACATGTGCCAATTAGTGATAAAATATCATTGCGCACGCTATTAGAGTTTGGATTTTTTTGACTTATGCAGTTTATAGTAATAATATTGTACAATAATTTTGACTTTAGAATTTAGGATTTAAGCTTTGTCATTATAATTTTTGGTTATATGTGCCAATTGGTGACCATATCATTGAGCACACTGTTAAAGTTTTACCACTTGCCAATTCAAGATTAAAAAATAATATTTAATTTAAAATTTTAAAGTGAAAATATAAAATTTTAAATTTTTTTATATTTTTACCAAAAAAGTTACGAAGAATAATTGAAATTACCAATATTTTTAATTTTATTTCAATAAAAAAAAATTCTTATTCATAATTTTTTTTTTTTTTTACCAAAATGGTTAGAGCTAGCATCTCCACTAGTTTGGCTCAAATTGGTATGCCATTTGTCCAAGATAGCACATCAATAATAGTATGAAACACCTAATTTAGGGTGGGTATTACAACAGTTGTGATGAAAATGGTGTATCAGTTTTTTTAAATTTATTTTTGTATTAAAATTCAACTTTTTTATTTTTAAATTTTACATTTTAGACTTTAAATATGCATTTATCAAATTAAACTAAATAAATCAACTCAACTTAATCTAAATTATAATCTTAACTCAGTTAGTAAATTAAAATTAAGACAAACAAAATAAAATTAACAAACTAATCCAACCTAAATAAAATAAAGTCAACAAACTATTGTTTTTTTTGTTTTTTTTTTATATGACTGTTGGAACAACGACTAATTCAAACAATATTCTTTCCAAATTTTTCATTAGGTCTGCACTTATTCCAAATATGACTTAGATAAAGGGTTGTGCTGTTTTAGCATAGCCGATCATACATCTGTTGAAGACATAATATTTTGTAAGTAAAACAAAAGGATATTAATTTTATAATTCTCATGAGACATTTAAATGACTCATGTGTCACTACCCTTACATATGGTTAGAACATTGATTAAAGATTTTATATAGATTTTTTTATTATTATTATTTAACCCTTATTTAAGAGTCACTATAGAGAAAATATCAATTAAACAGTTTAGTTGTTAATTAAGATCTTTTATACAAAACTTTTAGCAAAATGATCCTCGACGGTTACACAAATGAATAGAATGGGCGAAGATATGCCCAGGTGATGTATGGATACCCTCATAATGCCTCTTATCCCTTTCTCTCGCTTAGGGTTTCATCAAAATAGATCTGCCATATCTGCCAAATATTTCCCTCTCTTCCCAAACGCTTCACAACCCTAGATCTAGACCTTCAAAGATCAAGCCACCATGGCACTCAGAATACCATTGATGTAAAAAAATCCCCAAGTTCTGGTGGAGCACGTAATGATTTTTGACGAAAAATGTGTTTTGCTCAGCACAACCTTCAATAGATATATTTTTATCATTTCATTACTACAATAAACCTAAAGACATTTTTTTTTTCTGATCTTTCCGCAGCAACAATTTGTCTGAAAATATTTTAGGTTTAGTAGAGTAATAAATATAACAAAAATATTCCTATTAAAATAGCATAAGTTGAGCACAATTCATTTTCTATCCAAAATTAATAATATTTTTAATTTTGCAAAAATTAAAACAAGTGATAATTGGTCAATAGTACCAAATAGGGAAGCTAATCCATAATTTATCATGTTTTAATTTTAACTTGAGTATGAATCCCTTAATTATATTTTGACTTGTGTTTTAGTCTCATGGTCAAGGATCCATTATTTTTCTCATCAAATGCTTTCAATTAAGACTTGCATCGTTTTTCGCCAACGCCACCTGCTGCTTCCCGTTGTTGGACCTCAGGACTTTGGTTGTGAAAGTCCAGCACCGGCTGCCGGAATTATTTTAGCTATATGTAACTATTTTTTAATGTACTTTTTGTTATATTTTTTAAGTGTATTTTGTTACATTTTACTATATTTTAAGTTACATTCACGTAATTTTTTGGCAATTAGTAATCAACAAATTAGTTGAATGCATATAAAAAATATTACTAAAAAATAGTTGAATGTAACTAAAAATAATTTCAGTGTCTGGAATTTCAGCAATTGACGGTAAATAGAATCCAATGGCCGACGCGGACGGTTGATGACACAACACAACTCTAATTGGAGTTCTTTACCTTATTGGGTCTCCAAAGATCTGAAAATACCATTATGGGTCCCTTTTCAACTTATTCTCCAAAATGGGTCTCTCCAGCCTTGACAAGGCCGGCTTCTACTCAATTTTATTTTATTTTTAGAGAAACTGGCCCTGTGAGGGCTGGTTTCTGGCAGCCCCCTCCCCCACCCCCACATCCCATACCATCCCCATCCCCCATCCATCCCCAAAAAAAAAAAAAATATATATATATATATATATATATATATATATATTATACATATATAAAATAATATATATACTAATATGTATATATATTATATATATACATATGTATTAAAAATAATATATACACAATTTTTTTATACTTTTTTTTTTATACTATTTTAAGTTTTTTTTTTTTTTTAAATATTTGATGTAAAATGGGTTGTCAGAAGTTAACTCCAACCTCCCAAAAAAAATTGAATTTTGAATATTTTTGACAACTTGGAGTTAATTAATGGTGGTCTATCGGTATTTTAAATAAATCGAATTTTTTTGTGCCTAAATTACGTTCAAAATACTCAATAATATTTTTTACAACATTAAAAACGGACAAGTGAATGATTTTAAAAAATTGTTAAAGTTGGTCAAATGAGCTATTTTGATGACAGCGTAATTTTTTTGTCAATTTTGAATTAACAAAAAATGATATATCCGTAATAGAAATGAAACCAAGTTTTTTGTATACAAACTACATTCATAACACTATATAATAAAACTAAACTGAAAACACTAAAAACGGACTAATGAATAATTTTTAAATAATCGCCAAAATTGGTGGGATGAGTTATTTTTTGGAAAACTTTAAGTTAGCAAAATATGGCATATCCGTAACAGAAATGAATATATTTTTTTTGTATACAAACTATGTTCATAATACTATATAATAAAATTGAGAACACTAAAACGGATTAGTGAATAATTTTTAAATAATCGATGAAGATTACAAATTTAGACACTCAATACTTCAAATCCAAAATTGAAGGTGAAAACGGACGTTATTTGTCACGCCTAAATCTCAAAAAACTACCCAAAAAAAAAAAAAAATCATCCCAAACGGACAACCGAGCGCAAAGTTATGCTCATCCAAACTTTTTCTGCTTTCTCACATGTAGTTTTCTCTTCTCTTGTCATCTTATTATCTTTTAAGATTATATTTATTTGGTAAATAACTCAAAAAAAATTAGTTATTATTCAAAAAATAAATATGAAAAAAAATTGAAAAACTAGACTTCGGCCCTCACACAGTCGGAGTCTTTTTCTGCCCCATCCCTTTCCCTTTATTTATATATATATATTTATAATTTTAAAGTTTATTTAATACTTTAAAATTTCAAATTATATGTACAAATTAACTAGTTAAAAAAAAACAAATTTAAATGAATGAAAGAAAAAAATTATAATTTTGTAGAAATTAAAAATATATATATATATACAAAATTGTTTAAATAATTTTTTTTTAAAATTATTTATAAAATATATAACGAAAAAATAAATAATTTTCAAAATAAATAAAATAGATAAGAAAAAATAAAATAAATCCGGGTTCAATTTCATAGAATCCGGCCCCCACAGGGTCGGATTCAATCACATTCAATTTTTTTTAATTGCAAATTTTGTTTAATATTTTTAAATTTAAAATCTAATAAAAATTATAATATTTGTATAAGTTTGGATATTTGTATAAGTTTTTATATTTTGTAATATGTGTGCAGGGCCAGATTTATATTTAAACTCGTTATATATGTGTGTGCAGGGTCAGAATCTACTTGTTATAAATTTTTTTTTACTATTTTAAAATCTAATAAAAATTATAATTTTTGCATAAAATTTTTATAAACAATAAATTTTGTATAAGTTATGTACCCAATTAGCTTCTTTTATTAATTAAAATTATTTTATAACTTCATTAATTACCTCAAAGTTGTCAAAAAAATTAAAAATATGCAGCCTGTTTTATATCAAATATTTTTTTTAAAAAAAACTTAAAATAGTGTCCAAAAAAATAGTATAAAAATATTGTATGTATATATTATTTTTAATACATACATACATACATACATATATATATATATATATATTTTGGATGGATGGGGATGGGGATGGGGGGCTGCCACTGTCCCTCATAGGGCCGGTTTCTCTTAAAAAAATAATTGAGTGGAAACTGGCCTTGTCCAGACCAGAGAGACTCATTTTGAGAAATAAGTTGAAAAGGGACTCATTTTTAGATATTTTTAGACCCAATAAGGTAAATGACTCATTCTAATTGGATAAACTTTAATTATAGATGTTTTAAACTAATTATTTGTTCTTAATTTTTTTATTAATTTAATACCATTGTTAGGAACTCAATGTAAAACATGTGTAAACTAATCAAATTTCAAAATTTTGAAAAGAAAAAGAAAATTTTGTGTCCTTTCATTAAAATATAGAGCCGCCACGACAACAAACAACGGACAATAATGCATGTTTACTATTCAAACCCTACACCCTAAGAAAAAAAAGAAACGACTAGTAAAAGTCAAGTTGATAGGACAAAAAAAAAGTGGATATATCATAAATTAGAATCCCATCCAATATTAAATTCAATATACAAGGAAATGTCCAAGTTCAGTGGCTACTACTGGCTGCCATTAGAATAAACAAACAAAGGGTGACAGAGATTTCCCATGATTAAATTGCTTCTATTGGCCCGGCCCCGGCCCGCCCGGCGTGGTCCAGCGATGAGACTTTAAAGCCCCGTTTTGTTACTATTTTTGTTCCCTAATTTCTATTCTTATTTTCAAAATTTTGAAATTAATGTATTAAAACGTATTTAGTAAACATATTTTTATTCCTAAAATTTTGAGAGTAATTCTTGAATTTTTTAAGAACCTGAGAAACAAAAAAATTGTTGATTTCTATTCACTCCTACAAAAACTATTCTCACTACCACCCCGTCGCCCACCATCACACCTCGGTCACCACCACCACACAGGCCACCACTAGCCCGCCAGTCACCACCACCAGCCCGCCAGTCACCACCACCACGCCAGCCACTATACATTTAAAGAAAAAACAAGAACAAAAACGTGTTTCTTGTTTATGTTCTCATAAAAAATAAAAAAAAATAATAAAAAAATAATTTCAAGGCTATAATCATTACCAAACGTGTTTCTATTCCTAAAATACTCTAGAACGAAAATAAAATTCTCAATCCAGTTTATTATAAATAGTAACAAAAAAGTAGAAATACTAACTAAATGCCATCTAAACACGGAGAGTAAATTTGATCAATTTTTTGATTGTTTGAATATAGTTCGTTTAATTTGGAAAAAAATAAATTTTTTGGTTCATAGAATATGGGGTGGGTGTCTATGACAACCCTGAAATTTGTCAAATTGTACATTTGATTCTTCAAGTTTTACATTTGTTTTAATTCCCAAAAATTAAAAATATTTTTAATGATTTTAAAGAAAAAAATGGGTTACGGTCAGCACATGGACTTTTAATGGGACATTTTCGTCATTTCATTATTCCACTAAGACTAAGATATTTTCCTCTAATTTTTGTTTCTAACAACGATCGTCGGAAGAATAAGAGAGAAAGAAGATAAATAATAGCTAGAAAAAAAATTAGTAGAATAATGAAATAAGAAAAATATCCCTAATAAAAAGTCATGTATATATTGAGCACAATTTATTTTTCGTTAAAAAACATAAACAACGTTTTCAATTTTGTATAATTGAAACAATAAACAACGTTTTCAATTTTACAAAATTGAAACAAATACAAAACTTTAAGAATCAAATGTGCAAATTGAAAATATCGAAGATGTGGTTAGAGAAGGGAAAATTCAGTGAATCAAGTATTAGATCCAACTTGTCCGTTTGATTGGAATCGGGAACTTCTAATAACAGGCACATCGACGTTATCTAGACTCTAAATTCGACAAAGATTAGTTGAATTATCTAACAAATTAAGTGAAAATGATGGCTTTGTTCTTTCTTATTTCTTACTTGTGATAAAAATTAAGGTTATGCTCTAGGATCATTGAGTATAGAGGAGAAGTTTAGAGTTGAAGATTGACCATGAAGTGGGTCATACAAGTTTGAATATTTATTAATTATTTTTTATTTTTGGAAAAAAAAAAAATTTACTTTAATTCAACTTAGATTCTTAAAATTTCATGACTTTTCTCTTCTTTATATATATATATATATATATATATATATATTAACAACAAAATTCTTTTTCTTAAATATATCTATATCTAAATCAAAACTACAAGACTTAAATTTATAGCAATATATATAAGATGAATAGATTTGAAAAGAGTGATATCTCAAATTAATGGGTGCATGTATTCACAGAAAAATACAAATGATTTGAAAATCTTTTCTTTTAAACTTAAATTTTTCCATCAAAATATAGAATAAGAACTAAAAATAAATGTATGACAAAATCGAAAAAAAATCCATGTATTCATTTAAAATTCTAGTTTCAAATCTTAATCATTATTATTGTTACCAAACCATATGGTACCTTCTTTTCTAAACCTAGACATTAATACACGAGTCTAAAATCAATGTTAACTTACTCTCGTGTCGGAAGATCTTTAACCGACACACAATAGTACCGATTTCTAGTCACAATTAGTGTTATGAGAAGCCGAAAAAAATTCAGACTGTACTATCATTTATTCCATAAGTTCATGATGTTTTTGACCAAAAACTCACACCTGCCTAAATTTTCGATCAATGTGAACAAAAATTCTCAAATTTTCATGATTAATGTACAAAAGATATTAAAAATTAACCAAAAGTCTTCTCCTTATCAAAAAGATTCAAACCTCTCCAAAAGATTTGAATCTCCTTTCAAGCAACTTAATATTATATATATATACATACACACACACATACCTTGTCTTTCAAGCAACTTAATATTATATACATACAGCACACGTATATGTCATTGACTTCCCCTATCATTTTATACTATACTAGATACATCTCTTGTAATTTTACAAATATCAAAGACTTCCCTTGTTTTTTTGCTCAAACACCATTTACCTCCCTTTGGACAAAATTGCCTTTAGGTTATTTTTAAAAAAAAAAAATCACTATATTTTTAAAATTATATTTTCTACACTTAACTTTTTAAATAATTATATTTACCTCTCACCACCATCCAACTCCTACCGCCACCGCCACCAACCACCACCCTCCGCCACCTCTCACCACCGCCACCCAACAGAACCTCCCACTGCCACCCACTGTCACCGCCACCGCCCAACTCCCACCGCCACCTCCCACCACCCACCACCCAACTCTCCCGCCACCACCCATTGTCGCCACCACTACCCACCGCCGCCACCAGCAACCCCCACCACCACCAGAGAGAGAGAAAAAATGGTTAATAAAAAGGTTAAAAAAAATATGTTTTAAAATAGGGGTGGGAAGTGGCGGTGGAAGGTGGTGGGTGGCGGCGGTGAGAGGTGGCGGAGGGTAGTAGGTGGTGGCGGCGGGTTGTGGTGGCATCAGGTGGTCGGCGGCGGCGGTAGGAGGTGGTGGGCGGCGGCGATAGGAGGTGGCGGCAGATGGTGGGTGGTGGCAGCGGTAGGATGCGGTGGTGGCGGTGGATGCGGTGGTAGGAGATGACGATGAATATATATAAATTAAAAGGTTATTTTATGTCTTTTAGTTTTTTATTATTTAATTATTTTATAAATAGTCAAGGGTAAAATTGGTATTATAATAAAAAATTTATTATTTTTTAATCAGTAAAGGAAGTAAGTCTAGTGGTGTTTGAGAAAAAGACAGGAGTGGTCTTTGGTATTTACAAAAATGACAGAAAAGATATTTAATATATTGCAAAATAACAAGAGAAATCAATGACATATATCTGACACATGCATACATTCATAGATTTTAGTGTAAATAATTAATTAAACTATAATTTGATTTTAAATAATAAGAGCAGGCAAAATGTTGACCCCATAGTCAATACACCATAGATCTTTTTTTTTTTTGTATACTCACGAGTGTCTCCACATCCATAGGCATATGAGACTAATCTCGTTCGGAGTCGTGACTGTCCATCCCAACAAGTGTTTTTTCGCAGACTCGAAACTCTGACATATCAAAGGTGCCACAACTGTTTTAACTCAAACAGATTTTACCATTTCAGCCACATTATGTTGGTCAATGCGCTATAGATCTAACATAGGCAAATCAATCTATAAAATTATTTTTAAAAAAATATTGATATTAAGATAGGAAAAGAAAATTATTTCAAAACTTATTGCATGCATGACCTTGCTGGAAGCCTTTATTAAATTTATTTAAATAATTAAACAAAACTAGTGGAAATTTCCACTTTTGCCCATCAATGGTGTGGGGAAAATCTCAAAGAAATAATGAAAAATAAAAAAATAAAAAATAAAAATCACTTTTTCTCACTCATTCCAAGGGTATTTTTGACACCATCTATGGCACCCTGAGCCATGCCCTTCATCTGATCTCCAGTCTGCAATTAATAAAATTATTTAATTGTTATTAAGCAATATAATATACAATAATTATACGAAATAATATATATATCATAAATCATGTCAATATTCAAAAATATTTTTGAATTAAGAGCCGAGATTAATTTTGATAAAAATAAACAGATAAGATCGTTTTGTGAAATTTGAAGGGAAAATATTCACGTCCAAACATTTTACACCCTTACTTGTTACGTCTTAGGCAGTTGAATTAAATTTTACGTTCGGTTCAAAATTAATTAATTATTTTTTATAAATTATTAAATCGATAGAAACCTGTTGGAAGAAGCCCGTGGTTTGATCTTGGGCCTGTTGGGCTGATTCATGTGTGGATTGGGCCATATTGGTGGTCTTGTCTTTTGCTTCGTTTGCTGTGCTCTTCGCGGAGTCCATCCACTCCTTTGCTTTGCCCTAAAAAGTCCGGCCCGGCCCGGCCCGACCCATTACATATTAGGGTGTGTTTGGGTAATAATATATATGCAAACATTTATTTAGATTTTATATATCTATGATATTAATTTTCTATACATAATTTAATGTATAATACATAATAATTAATTAAAATTATGTGTTAATTAGTGCATAATATATATACAAGTATAATTAAAATATGTATATGTGTGTGTCTATTTTATAAATCAAAGACATTTTATATTTGAGACATTTTCTCGATTAGATATTTAAGGGCCAAGATTAAAGAATTTCAGCAGACATTTTCAACTATTGATTTAAATCCAATGGACGAAAATCCTAGAACTCAATAAATAAACAACCTTGATTTAGATTATGAAACTCCCAACAAATTATGTAAGTACATATTTTATATTTGTCATTGATTTATATTTTATTGAGAAATTAAATAACAAACGCTTACCAAAATATTTTTTTATAATTAATGTATTTGAACTAAATATAAGCCATTCAAGATTAATATAATAAATTAAAATTAGTGCCTTTAAGCACGAGTTATATAGTGCATTCTATAAATCATAACATATTTTACATTTGAAACATTTTGGGCCATTAGATCAACTTTAAATTCAATGATTGAGATCAAACATTATTTTAAATCCTTTAACTTATATCATATAATATATAACAAATCAACAACCTATCCCAAAAAATCTCACAAGAAATTTACTCTCTCACTTTTAAAACGGTTAAATAAAATTACATTTTGTATTCTTTAAGCTTTATATTTATATTTAATTGTTTTTTTGCCTTTTTTTTTTTTTTTATGTTCACTATCTTTTTAAGCTTACAAATTTAAAAAATCAATAAAGTGCTTTTAGGCACAAGAAATCTCTAGTATATATATACGTATAACAGTGTAAAATGTGAATTGATCAGAATTCGAATTCGATCCGTGCTATTTTGACATGGATCATAGTTTACGTTGTGATGATCTGATTTATGATTTGAATCTGATAACAGGTTTACTTAACAGAGCAGATATGGATCATCCCTAATTTGATCCGAATTTGATATTTCCAGTCTTAATTTCAGATGCGTATTTGAAGAAGGTATATAATTTTTTTAATGATTTTTTCACACAAATTTTCTTTTAAAAATTAACAAATTCATCTTCAAAATTAAATATCTCTTCAAAGAGATCTAGAAAAAAAAAATGTAATTCTTTTGTAACTAAAATTTATTTTTTAAAAATTAATAATTTTCTGCTCGAAATCAAATAGCTAACCCAAACCGACTAGAAAAAAAAAATGTAATTATTTGTACCTGAAATTTATTTTTAAAAAATTAATAATTTTTTGCTCGAAATCAAATAGCTTCTTGAAAGAGCTCACCCAAACTGATAACAAAAAGTGTATTATATAATTTTATGGTACAATCCCGTAATATAATTAGAAGTAAAAATTTGATGCGTTTAGATTAATTGATAATTTTGTCCGTCACTATATCTATAATTTCTTAAATGAGTGTGGTGGCGAATTCAAAAAATTGATTGAGAGAGGTAAAAAAATTATTTTTTGATATTTTGTTAGATATTTATGTAAATAAAAAAAAATATTATGTGAAATTTTAAGATTTAATTTAATTTTAAAAAAATATTACAAGAATAGAAGTGATTTTTTTTTTTAAAGTTAAGGATACGGCTTAAGTCCTCCTTTGACATTATATAGCTCTGTCACTGCGAGTATATATATATACACACGTGTGCATATGAAAAAAGTTCTCACATATCATCAGTAAGAGGAATAAATATAAATTTAGGACTAATATATATAATTTCATGAATTTTTATTATAATATACTATATAAACTAAAAACGAGTATCAGTGTCTCTGCAAGAGATATGAATAATAAAACGAAAATGTTGGTGATTTTTCCTCTACAAAATATTTATGATCAATAAAAAATAATTTAAAAAATATATATAATTTAAGAATAAAAATATTTTTAAATATTTTTTTTAAACTGTCTAGCAATTAGATATAAAAAATGGTGTTTCTGTGGTAAGTCCCTTATTTTACTCTTAATTTTTAAAAAGTCTTATACGCAATGCAACTTGTGTTTTATTTCCGCATATTAAAAAAATATGCAAAACCAAATACAAGCGTTGCACTCTCACAGTTACATGTATCTAATATTTGTGTAAAATAATTAGATGCAATTTGTAATGTATAACTAATATTATACATGTAACTAATATTATACAAGCGTGAGCAAATGCGAGATTAATACGCAAGTGAAAATCAATTTAAGTAATTAAATCAAAATTTATATTTTGAATGAGACCAATAACGGATTACACCCGCTATTCGGAACTAATCACAATTATCCTTAAAAAAAAAAAAAAAAAAAAAAAAAAAAAAAAAAAAAAAAAAACTCTATATAAAATTCAAACACAAATCAAATATCATTACCTGAGCCTTGCCTTGGGTTTGGCCTGCATTGAACTGATTACTAGACATCTTTTTTTTTTCCTTAATAATCACTAAATAAACCTTAAATTATTCTCCAATATATAATATATTATTTTGCTATCTATATACGTATATATAGTAGTTTTGAATACACTGGATATGACACGTGGCGAAATGGGTATTTGTTGTTAGTTTGACCATATATTAGCGGCCTTTTACCAGGGCACTTGATTGATATTCGTTAGGCTTTCAACAAATTGCAGATGTCCTATAAACTAAATTACACTTTGTGCCCTTAAAGATTATATTTGATTTCAATTGCATGCTTAAACATTTTTGTTGCAAAATATTGATCTTTAAATTTTGGGAAAGTTATATTTTTTTTCCATAAAGTATGAGATGGGTATCTATATGGATCATGAGGTTTAGTAAATTGCATATTTGATCTCTCGAGTTTTAAATTTTGTTTCAATACTGTAAAATTCAAAACGTTGCTATATGATTTTGTATGGAAATAGGTTGTGCTCAGCACGTGGATTTTTAATGGAGATATTTTCATTATTTCAATACTCCATTAAACTTAAGACGTTTTCCCTTAATGTTTTCCTAATTTAAGACAATTCATACTCTTCTCTCTTTCACTACAACAAAAATTACTTTTGAGGACACCTAAATGTGTTCTAATATATATTCTTTTGGGACACATTATGTATTGAGACAATTCAAAAATGTGTCATATAAAATATTGTCCCAATAACTTATAAAGACACTTATTTTTTGTCGTATTAGTTTATATTTATTAGGACATTATTATGTATCCTAATAAATCTTTTGAGCATTTGTATTAAAAAAGCTTTCGGGACCTAAATAATTGTCCCAATAAATCTTTGATAGGACAAAACAATGCATCCCTTAAACTATTAATAAATAATATATACAACAATTTTATGTGTCCCAAAAAGTTAAATTTAAAAAAAAATATATATATATATATATATTTAATTTGGATAAAACCAATAATCCAAATTTATCCAATTGAAAATCAAATATTACTAAAAATTGTATATCAAAATTTGGGAACAGAATCGAAACTGAAACAGAAAATTTGTTTACTATAACAGATATGTTTACTATGTAGTCCACATTTTTGTTTGAAAATAGAAACAGAAACAAAAAAAAAAAAAAAAAAAAAAAAAAAATCAAACAAAATTTTTTGTTTTCTGTTTTCTAAGAACAGAAACAAAATATGTTTTCTGAAAACAGAAACAAAATGCAGAGAACAAAAACAAAATCTGGAAACCTTGAGAATAACACCTCCCGCAAAATTAGCTCTCTTTACAAACCTCCCTTTCATTCGTGGCCTCTTCTCAGCATTCAGTTTACGAACCTCGTACCTTATTTTCTTTGAAAACAACATCGTCTTTCTCTTCTCTCCATCTGCCACTGCATGTTTCTATTTTCTGTTTACCGTTCTCCATATTTCTGTTTTCTTTTTACCGCTCCGTGATTGCCAAAATCTTCATTAAACATGACAAACAATAAACTAAAAAAATATGTTTACCTTATTAAACGTGAAATTCATACCTTGTCCTTTATTGATTGTCAAAAAATACGACTCATTTCAATCTTCAACCAAGACAACTTGTACAAAAAGGAAATGCAGAAATAATAGGAGTATAACTAAATAACTCTGATTCAATATTTGATCAATGCATTAGCTAAAAATGAAAAATAACTTACTAAAGATAAAGGTCAAGCAATAGGTGCTCCAATCGCATCACCAATAGTCTTAAAAAATCCGTAAGATCTAATTAAATTTTCATCCCACTTCACCAGAACTTGGACATGAACTTCACACCAATTTGGCCCTAATTCTTCTCCTCCTACTTGTGCAGATGGATCCATACTATAGATTCTTCCTTTTACCACGCACCGGAATAAGTTTGCTATACTTTTGAGTAATACATAATCTCCAACCTAATACATAATTTTTATGTAAATTCTTAGATTTTTATTTTCTTTCCAAGATTTTTAAAAAACTTAAAAACATAAACTAATTTCTATTTGATAAGAGGTTGAGAGAATTTATTTTACCCGAATAACTCTTTGATGAGAGGAATATTGATCACTTGAAGCCCCTGATGAATTGTTTGCCTGTCTTCCATTTTTTACAATCAAAGCTTTCAATTCTTCATATTGGTTGCTTAATTTTTCACATTTTTCTTCCATTCGACTCAATTTTTCCTTATACTCCACGGCCAATCTATAAGATGTTTCACGACTAGGTATTGTACCCCAAATATCAGAAGTAGAAATACCCAATTCGTACATGCGAACACGTCCTGGCTTCTCATTTCCCATAACTTGAGAGTATATATCATTTGAACCACAATTATCTTCATAACCTTCTGGGGTTTGGTCAAATAGCTCTTTCATTTGTACCTACATGCATGACCAATTATTGAAAGAATCAAACGAAACGACAACCAAAAACAAAAATATATAGGATTACCATTGAACGACTTGCTACTTCATTTATCGGCCTTTTATCCTTCCTCATGTAGCAAAACATAAATATTTTTGCACGAGACAAGAAGTGACCATAGTCTTTGTCCTACAAAAATATTTTTTAGAATAAATTTCTAGGAATTTACCAAGAACAATGTTATTCTGTTAATTCTAAAAAATGTGCCAAGAACTTACCATTATCTTTTCAACCTTTGAAAAACTTGTTTTTCCCATACAATGAATCATCTTTAACTCTTTCCTGTTGGCTTTGTTATTTTCACTAATTTTCTAAGGAAACAAAATAGTGAAAGTTCGCATATGCTGGAAAATTGCTTATAGTCCACATTAATGTTTCACGCATCTGAAAATTTTGTTTGCTTAATGCATCATAAGTATTTATTCCAATACTCCATAATTCCTTCAACTCTTCTATCAAAGGCTATAACTATACATCAATATTATTCACGGGAGCTGAAGGACCAGGTATGAACAATGACAGCATAAAAGATTATTGTTTCATGCACATACATAGAGGCAAATTATACAGCATCAAGATAATTGGCCATGTACTATAAGAAACATTCATCGTTTTAAAAGGATTAAATCCATCAGAAGCAAGTCCAAGTCTCACATTACGGGGATCTTCAGCAAAATCACTATGTTTATGCCATCTTTGATGAAATGAAGAGTCGTTGTAACCATGGTTTTAAAGGGAAATGGCGTAATACTTTTGCAGGAATTGGCTTAGTTCTCTTTTTAGATGATGTTGCTCCCTCTTGGTTTTCCACATTAACGTATCTAGATGTGTTACAAACATTGCAATGTAAATCATTTTCATGATCCTTCCAATACAACATGCAATCATTTGGACACGCATGAATCTTTGTACAACTAAGGCCTAATTCCGCTATAATTTTTTTTGTCTCATAGTATGATTTTGGTAATGTTTCTCCCTCTGGAAACATCTCTTTAAACAATTCAAGTAACATTGTAAATGACTTATTGGTCCATTTACCAAGGCACTTCAAATGGAACGGTCGAATAATGAAAGAAAGCTTAGAAAACTTTTTACAATCAAGATATAACTCTTACTCCGCATCCTTTAGCAACTTGTAAATTTTTTTTGCTTCTTTATTAGGTTCATCTATATCATTCACGTTGTCCTCAATTTCTGTATCATCGCTTGATGTCCCAAAAACATCATGTAATAACTCATGTATATTATCTTGTCTATTTGACATTCCAGGCACTTGAGCACCGCTTTCAGTGCATGATGAAGCTTCTCCATGAGCAATCCATTGAGTGTAACCTTTAATAAATCCATCACACACCAAATGTTCGTGTGCCTCTTCGCAGGTAACCCACATTTCATTTCCGCACCTCACACACGGACATATGATCTTTCCTTTAATACTCACATTCGAAAATGCTAAATCAAGAAAGTATTAAACTCCTTCCATATATGCATGACTCACACGAGACTCGTACATCTAACTCTTGTCCATTATGAACAATTTAAACTGTTGAGATATTCATAAAAAAGAGATATTCAAGGCTATTTTAACTTGCAATGCCGATAGAAAAATTAAGTATACATTTAGTTTCATGAATAAACATAAAAGATAAAAAAAAAAAAATAAAAATAAAAAAAAAATAAAAAAAAAAATAAAATAGCAAGACACTAGAACTTAAATGTCACACCCCACCCCAGCACCCGACACTCGACACCCGAGACTGGACGTGACGTCGGTATGACACTTCCTGACTAACCAACCAAACACATACATATATATACATACATACTCAGACGCACGCGTACCGCTATCAATATTTTCTTTCCAAAAAATAATACCTATTACTCATTTCCAAAAATATGGGACACACCCGTCCCAAATATATATACAACAAAAATCTCAAAATGTTGAACCTTCCACGATTCGCCTCTGACCGGCCCACCTCCAAAATAACACTACCTCTAGGACTCTACCTAGTGCTAGTAGTGGACCCACTCTTATTTATGGCACCTGAAACCAAAAAAAATTATCAGTGTATTGTCTTCATAATAAAAATATTTTATGGATCAAGTATAAGTATTAAACACCACGTTTCAAAATATAATATTATATGATCATATACCGTACGGAAATACAGTTTCTCTGTCACCACTGATAAAAACTCATATATTTAAAACACCCAATCCAAATATTTTAAGTCAATTAGATAACAAAATAATATATTGACGCCAATCTATTTTAAAATAATATATCTAAGTCGATCAATCCAGGCAACTCATCATATAATAAAATACCCCACACCACTTTCCTGCTTGCCATAGAATCATTTTTACCTCACGATCGGGAGTTACAACGGTACCGTAACCTGTACAATTGTGTCATCTAAAGTGACTATCAATGCCTGAGTCATTTATTATACCAAATGGTAGGGGTACCACTTGTAGGATTTGCACTCCTGACAGGTTAAACCACCTTGCAGGACTTTACTAACAGGTAATCCACATCTCGTAGGACATATCCTCCTGACGATAAGAAAATTCACATCTCGTAGGTCATATCCGCCTAACGAGAAGAAAATCCACATCTCGTAGGTCATACCCACATAACAAGAAGAAAATCCACATCTCGTAGGTCATACCCGCCTAACGAGAAGAAAATCCACATCTTGCAAGTCATATCCGCCTAACGAGAAAAAAATCCACATATTGTAGGTCATACCCGTCTAACAAGAAGAAAATCCCCATCTCGTAGGTCATATCCGCCTAACGAGAAGAAAATTCACATCTTGCAGGTTATATCTATCTGACGAGAAGAAAACTATGGCATAATTGGACAAAAATCACCTTTCACCTTTAAAATCTACTTGATTCACATAAATTATAAAATCGTCTAATTTTAATAAATACGTTTTCCCACAATTTATAGGAAAATATAATTTATAAATTTACATAGAAGACAGTACACTCACCTCGTTTTTCGCACTGCAAAAATATCACCGTTCAAAACCTGTCGGAACGCTGGTGCCTGCAAACCTAACAGCGATAGGGCCCTAATTAATATTTTACTTGAAATAACCTAGTATGCAATGTATGACCCTAAATAGCATGATTTCACATTCTCCGAATTTAATTATGTAAAATTGTTATTTCGTTCGTTTCGCTACGTTAATTTTTACTGTACCAAAATTATTAAAATTACTAGTTACAAAAAATATTACCACAATTGTGAAAATCTAATGCTAATAATTTTATTTTAACGAAAATAATAATCGATTAAAATGTTTTTACCTGTTCCCGAATTTTTCGCTTGCCGAGGGGTTGATTTCCGGTTTTTAGTTTTTATTTGATTTTCTTTTTTTTTTCCTTTCGGTTTTTTTTTTTTTTCTTCTTTCTTCTTCGTTTTTTTTTTTTTCCCTTCTTCCGTTTCCTGTTTCAAGTTGTTGGACCTCACCGCCGCAACGAACGCCTTCTTTCTCTGTTCTGCTTTATTTCAGGCGACCGTCCCTCTCTCTCTGTCCTCACCAGCTCTGGCGATCTCACTCGCCGCCCTTCCCCAACGATCAGAGCACACACACACCCCACTCCGACACACACATACACACTTTGCCGGATACCCACACACCGCCGGACCAACAACGACGATCACACACCCACATACACGCCGAACGAATGACGACTGATCACACACACACACAGCCGGCCCTGCTTGGTTTCAGTCAAACAACCCACACAAACACAGACAAAACACACCCACACACAGCAGCGACACACACACGCAGTTACACCGTCAAACAGACAGTGACAACACACACACACGCACAATTACCGGATGATCAACGACGACGACACACACACACGCACAATCACCGGATGATCGACGACGACGACACACACCCACCCACGCCGGAGAAACAACGACGATCAGAACCCACCACCGTCGGCGACCCAACGACACAGCCGAACCTTCTCTTCTCTCTCTGTTTTCTGATTTCTTCTTCTTTTTAAGTGTTGGGATTGTGAATTGCATGCATGAATATATATATATATATATATGCATGATAATAGTGGTATTCCTTGATCCCTTGTGAAGCCACATCGTGATCTTTTTTTTTTTTCTTTTTTTCTTTTTTTCCCCTTTTTAGGTTGCCATGTGCGTGCATGGAGATATATGTATAGGTGCAGAGAAGGTGGTTCTCACGTCATCGGCCCACTTGCTTCATGATTATTATTTTTGTTTTCCTAAATTACTTAAATCCCCCCTAAAGTTCTTTTAGGTTATTATTTAAACCCATTTCAAAATTTATCATTCATAAAATTATAAATTTACCCATAAAGTTTTTTAATTAAATTAGAAATAATACATTCTACCTCGTTATTTTCTAAATGTTCTAAAATACAGCTAAAATTATGCGTATGCAAAAATTAGGGTCTTACATTAAAGGTTGCAACATTTTCTGTGGGATAAAAAATTGTGGTAATATACAATTCTATCATACAGAATACAAATGCACTTGCAAGCATACATAGTAAAAGAGTGGGAGCAAGAGCCATACAGATGTCTAGAATTTGAGATATCAAGTGCATTAAAAGTAGAGTAAAAAAGAAATAGATCTATTCAATCACCTAATTCCAGATCCGGTGGCAAAAATTACGAATTTATACCAGAAAATTATTAAGGTATGGCAAAAAACTTAAACCTAAAACATAAACATACCTGAAAGGTAGCAACCAAAGCCGAGCTTGAAGAAGAACAGCTTGAGATTGAATCGATTGCTTGAGAAATTGGATCGACTGAAGGTATACCAGAAAATTATATTAGCCAGCTGAATTTATGTATCAAAGTACAGTAAAAAAGAAATAGATCTATTCAATCATCTAATTCCAGATCTGGCGGCGAAAATTACTAAGCAATTCCAGAAATAATCGGAACTGAAAGGCGAAAATTACGAAGCTAAACCAGAAAATTTCTAAGGTATGGCAGAAAACTTGAACCTAAAATATAAACATACCTGAAAGGCAGCAACCGAAGCCGAGCTTGAAGAAGAACAACTTGAGATTGAATTGATTGCTTGAGAAATTGGATCTATTGGAACAATTATCCGCTATTAAGCTCCGATTGATTCTCAAAATTTCTTCATTCCTTTTCTTCGATCGATTGAGAAGTCAGAAGAGAAGTGAAGATTCGGGAAATGAATAGATTGAGCGATGAATGGTTGAATGGATTGAGCTCCGAAGATGAATGGATGAATGAATTGAGCTTCTGGTCAAGCTCACTGCCTAGCTCAAGCGTTTGAATGAAACAAGGAATTCTGCCTAGCTCAGAGAAATAAGACCAAATGAAAAATTGGGCATTTACATCTAGGTATATCTAAAAACTAATATTTCTACTTTAGGTCAAACTCTTTTAATTGAAACTACCAAGGACCAAAGTGAAAATAAATAAAATGGAAGAGAAGTCTGAAAACACTTTAATTCATAATTATATATACAAATAGTTTATACTTCTTTTTCAATTTGATTCATAATTATTCTTTTCTAATTAGAGATTAAAAATGAATTTTTTATTTGTGCCCTTAAAACTCTTTTTTTCCTCTATTTTATTATATATATATATATATATATATATATATATATATATATATATATATATATATATATATATTTAATAAGACAATAAAAATGAAATTCTTTTGGTCTATTTATTATTTTAAAAAATATAATAATTTTGAGTCCTTAATAAGACACTTTTATATGTGTCCTATTAAATTTGTTTATAATATTTTTATTTTTTTATTATATATTTTTTAAAATATGTCTTATTAAATTAATATTATAAAGATATTATTTTTTGGGAGGCAAATTATAAGGACACTAGGTGTCTCAATAAAATTTTATAAAGACATTATTTTATGAATTGTCTCTAAAAGGGTGTCCTATTAAATCATTTTTGTTGTAAGGTCTCATTCTTTGTATCTCTAACTAAAATATATTACAAAAATATTTTCTACTTTTTTTCTTTTCTTTTCTTTTTTTTGGCAAAATTAATTAAAATGATATCTTGGAGAGAATCAACAAACTTTAGGGTTTTTTTGTGATACTCCACGAAATTAAAATTTTAACTGATGTAGTCCACGTGCTATAAAGCACCGTTGGCAACCATCTTTTTTTTTTTTTTTTTCCTCTTCGCCAAATCTGCGCAGATCCGACAAGGAGGACACTGGATTTTCCCATATCCAGTGTGGATCCAATATGCAGATCACCAGATATACACAAATCTAGAAAGGAGAAGAGAGATAGAGAGGGGTAGAAGAAGAAGAAGAAGAAAAAGAAGATGATGACGGCGGCGGCAAAAGAGGATGAGGATTGATGGTGACAGTAATGGTACAGTCGTGCAGGTGGATTTGGGAGAGAGAGAAAATAAAAAATAAAACTATTGACAATGGTAAAATGGTAATTATCTTAATTTATTATTATAAAAAAAAAGTAATTGGTCAGTATTTTTTTTAAATAGAGGATCTTTGTGGTATTTATTAAAATACATAAAGTTACAATGGTCATTGTCTTAAATAAATAAATACAATGATGTTACTGATAATTTTCACAAATTCTAAATAAATTTATATTCAAAATGTTTTAATACAATTTTCAAATATTGATATTCTGAAGTAATATTGCTACTACCATCTCTCTCTCTCTCTATATATATATATAGAGAGAGAGAGAGAGGGGGGGGGGAGGGAAGAAACAATTTTCAAAATCATAAGTCTCCATCAGTCCATCATGCAAATGGCAGGAGCAAAAGGGAAGAGGACGAAAATGTCATCATGGCCAATTTCATGAAAATGTCTCTCTATCGAAGCTCTCCTTAGCCGACATCATCAATTTCAGAGCCGTTTGTTCTTCATGGAATTCCGCCGCCAAAACCTACGTAAAATCACCCTTCCTCCTTCTTCCCCACCAAGAAGAAGGACAAGAACAGGATGGGAACAGAAACCCTAGTTGTTTCTACAGTGATAGAGATGAGAAGCTTCACATGATCGGAACGCAGTCGGAAAAGCTGTTCTCGAGCTACTGCGTTGGGTCCTCCCATGGCTGGCTGGTGCTTCTGGATCAAAACGCAGACCCGTTTTTGCTCAACCCTTTTTCCAGATCCGAGATTCGACTACCCAAAAAGGAGTTTCTTCCTCATATCAAGCGGATTGATGAAGTAGGAGAGGGTGTTTACAATGTCTATTACGATCCGACATATTTGATGCTGCCGGCGAGAGCGATATTGTTGGAAGTGCTCCGGGAGAGATTGCTGATCGTCAAAGCGATTCTCTCCGGTAACCCAGATCGGAAAAACTGCGTTGTGGCGGTTATCTACGTTGGAAGGTCAAAGCTAGGGTTTTACAGACATGGAAACGAGTCGTGGACGGGACTTCCCGGCCATTATAAGCCGTAATACGACATAATATTCTCCGGCGAGTTGCCGTACGCGTTGGGTGAGTTTGGTTCCATCGAAGCATGGGATTTCTGGCGATCTACTCCTGTCAAAACCATGGAAATTGAACCTACTTTTCCGATTCGTTACGCCGTCGAGCAAAAAACGACGTTCCCGCCAACCCTTTTTTCGACCCAGTGGTACTTGGTGAAATCAAACGGAGACCTTCTTCTCGTTATCCGGTACATCGGAGAATTCGTCCGGAAGGGAAAGCCGATTTACGATTCCGAGGTCGATGTTAACAAGGTTTGCCCATATCAAACGCTGCATTTCTCCGTTTATAAACTCGATTCCGGCGAGGAGAAGTGGACGGATGTGATAGATTTGGGTGATTATTCTCTGTTCTTGGGTGGAAATCGTAGTTCGTCGATTGAGGTCCGAGATTATCCGGGATTGAAATCGAATTCAATTTATTTCACCGACGATTATAGAGATCGAATCAACGAGGATTACACGTATGGAGGTCATGATATGGGTGTGTTCAGATTGGGAGATGGGTCTGTTAAGCCGGTTTCCGATTACGGTATGCTGAAGATTGATTCGCCGCCGTTCTGGGTTATTCCGAATATCCGATGAACTGAAAATCATATATCGGAAAAGATGGAGAAATTACACTTTGTACCCCGATACTTTGTGGAATATCAATAATGTGATCTTCTGAAAGGAGGGAAATTATGGGTTTCTTCAAATTTGAAAATAATAGTCGTTTGTATTTTTATTTTTATTTTTATTTTCTTGCAATTTTTTTTTATTTAAAATAATCATTTTATTGTATTTTCTTTCCTTTTTTATTTTCTTTTATTTAATTTGTTCACATTGTAGGCCTTTGGTCCATCAATTCATATTTGTCATTAATTTCAATTTCAAGATTTTTTCTATTGTCATATAATCATCTTTATTATTTATTTATATTAAAACCTAATCGCTTATTTTATTTGCTAGAACGATATTTAATCTTTTATTTTTATTTTGATGCGCATGTAACAACTCCTCAATTTATAAAAATTAACATATTATCCTAAATAAGTAGATGATATTTGCTGATAAAATTATCCTTTATTTGTTCATGTTGTTAGACTACAAATGATAATATAGTCACAAATCTATTATGCCGAAAACGTTAATATTTGAGGATCTTGAATACAACATATATCAAGGATATAACCATAAAATAAAATATATAAATACATACTTGTTAGATGCTGATGTTGCCGAGATAACATAGTAAATTAGTAATTTCATTCCTGCGATCCTCTGTTCCTCATTCCCAGAAGTGCCTGCATAAATTCTTAACACTGGAGGGGTGGATCCCGGCGAAGAACCTTCGACATTAGAGTAAAAATCTTTTGGGGAGAAAATTACAAAGCCAATTGAGACTATCATTTTTGTGCGTACTCCGGCTCACACTAACCTAAGTATATATAGTTTTTCCAGCAATGGGAATGGAGAGAGAGGGAGCACAATCATGAAAACGTTATAGGCGTAATCATGATTATGTTATTTCCACGCCCTTCCTGCCATGCGAATATTCTTTGGTGATTTTATTGTGACTTACATTTCGCTAACAAACTTCTCGCTCATTTCTACCAGTAGTCTCTGAATCGATAGGTCAACAGCTAGGTCGACCTATGGCCAAAAGTGAAAAGCTCTGAATTGTTAGGTCGACCTGAGGAATTCTCGGAATCGTCCGGTTGACAAAAGGAGCGGAGGTTGACCTATGGGCGAAGAGTTTTTGGCTTGGGTTACATCCTGAATCGGGTGGTCGACTTACGCCTTCTGGTCGGTCAACCAACGGTCGGTTTCAGGATTCGAGAATTTTATGATTTTGATCCAAAAAGTAGCCATTACTAGCTGTTTTATGGTTAGGATATGGGAGTTATCTTAGAGATCTTATGGAATTTAAGATATATGGTTGATATTTTGTTATCCCTATAAATATGGTTTATGTATTTTGATTATTTCTCAATTTAGTTTATGTGATTCTTTCTATCCTATCTAATTGAGTTTGAGAAAATGTTTGAGGGATTTAATTAAACATTTTAAAATTAATAATTAAGTAAATTATACCAGGATTAAGTCATAATGATATAAGGGGTCTATTGGTGCAATTATTTGTCATGATATATGGGAACTAGCCATTGGAGGGCTTGTTCTAATTCCTTATAAATAGACCTATGTTTTTTAAGCTTCAAAAATCCCAATCAATTGAATTTTAAGAGTTATTCAATTTTTGAGCTTTCTAAGGGCATTGTAAGATTATTCTTGAGAATTGTTCTTGAGAATATTTAGTGTGGATTATTGTTGCTACCGATTTGAAGTTTCATTGTTAAGCATACGTAAATTATTCGGTGGATTCCCGGTGAGATCGTTCCAAGTTCTTTACTATTAATTGTTATTTGATATCATTATCTTTTACTTGGAATTGTGATCTTTGAAATCATTTTCCTGAACTTTAAAATTGCTTGAAAATTATTCTGAAACGATTTCTTGTGAAAATCTTATTACGTGCTAAATTGTGTGCTACCCGTTTTTATTTAAAATTAGATTTCTGAAAGTCTCACTGTTTTTCTATCACTAATATCGGGACATTAATTGAGTTCAAATTAATCTGGGGTGGTAGAAGCCCCGAGTAAGAAAAAGAACTTATCAATTTTGTATTGGTGAGTTGTGTGTCGGATTAGATACTATTGGAAGTGTCTAATCAGGGGTGGCCTTGGGTTTCAATCTCTTCCGGTAAAGAGATTGAGGTTTTGATATTTACCTAGAGTACAAAAAGATTAGGGGTAATTCTTCCTAACTAGAATTATTTTTGAGTGAATTTGTAACGATTCAATCATTACCAGGTAAAAGGATACTTGGAGTATTTTTGTATGAGGTTTAATTCTTAACCTAAGTATAAAACAATTAGATTAAAGATTAACCTAAGAAAAAGATAGGATTATTCTTTAGCCTGTGAAAAGAAATTGTAAAGGTTGATTCTGAGCCTGCGAAAAGAATCATTTGTAAGAGTTTGGTTCCTATTTGATTAAAGGGATCATAGTGATTAGTAGGTACGACTCTCCGCGGAGCTTGGGGAACTGGATTAACCACGAATAGCTTGGTAAACCAATATAAATTTCTGGTGTGCTACTTCATTTACTTTATTTATATTTTGTTATTTGGGTGTATACCTAATTGAATATATATATATATATCCGCTGCTATAAAGATAATAATTAATTTAGGATAAAATTAATTAATTGATTTTTTGAAGTGTTAATATTTGATTAATTTTTTTATTACTATCCAATTCATCCCCCACCCCCCTCTTGGGTAGTTCACTGGGCCAACACAATTGGTACCAGAGCAGATTTTAGCTCAATAGGTTTAACACCTAACTAAACCGATCACGTCGCACACACTATGGATACTGTTTTTTGTGTATCCTCTCTTGAAGGTGATAGATCCATATATGATAATGTAATTTATGATTCTTGTAGCATTAGTGGTAGTAGTGATGGAGATGATGATAATGAAAATTATCTATATTGTCATGGAAAAATTAGTTGCTCTTACACTTCTTTTTGCTAAAAAAAAAATTGGATTTAAAAAGAAAAATTAATTCTTTTGAAAATAGAAGAAAAAGTGTTTGAAAATATAAAATACATATGGATGACTATTATGGAACGAAAGAGTTTTTGAATATTGTCTTTGAAATAAATAATTTGCTCTATAAAGTAGATTTTCTTGAAAATGAAAACAGAGTTTTAAAAAGTGATTTTGATATGGTTTCTAGGCAAATGTCAAATCTTGAATTAAATATTGATTTACTTAAGAAAAAAAATAAAAAATCAAAATTCGAGCTCAAGTCTATTTTAAGAGATTCTGAAAATATGTCTTCATCCTTTAAAATAATCTATGGAAGTTGATATATTTCATCATTTCATTCTTCATCACAAATCAATGATTGTAATTTTGATATTGTTATAAATTATCCATACTTTACTTCTTGTGCTATCTATGATAATCAATCGAAGTTGAGATGTAATTATTGCAATAGGGTTTGGCATTTTATAGTATCATATCCGTTCAGGAACCCTAAGTTTATTTCTAATAAGAATGGATCCAAAATGAAATGGATACCAAAGAGCGTTACACAAATGTCTTGTGCAGAATTACAAAATGTCAAGACTGGAATTAAAGGAACAAACAAAAATAATATATCAAAATCAAGACGGGAAGTCATCAAGAATCGACAAATAACAAGTACAAACCGAAAAGATGTACCAAAGCCAAGATGGGAAGTTACTAAAAAGTCACAAGCGACATATGCAAATAGAAAAGATGTACCAAAGTCAAGATAGGATATCACCAGGAAACCACAAGTGACACATGCAAATAGAATTATCATTGAATCAAATGGCAACTATCAAAGGCTTAGAAAATACGGACAAGTTAAGAAAAATTGTGCATCCAAATCAATCATTGATACAAATTAGGTAAACAGTAAAGTCGTTCCTAAGGATATAAGAGGTACTCATAATGTCATGACCCGTCCCTGACACCCGTCATCCCAGGACCGGCATGACGACGATATGATATCACCTATTACATCTAAATTTTCTTCTTTTTTTACAAATTTCAATAATTCACTATACAATTCATTACACAACTTATACATAATCTTTTAACTCCTTATTGTTCCTCTCTGACAGCTCAACTCAAACATATTCCCAGATGACTCCATCTAATGCCAATAAGGGACCGTCTCCTAAAGAATTCACCTGCGAGTGTACTGCCTTCTTAGTAAAAATCATTTTTAATATAATAATAACACATTCTAAATAATACAACGTTCATATGGATCAAGCGTAAATATATATATATATACACCACACAGTTGGTAAAATCTTCAATATCAAATGAACAGTGCAAATAAATTTGCAAACACCCAAAATCAATAATAAATCATTCAATATATATAAACACCCTAATTCATCCACACATCTCAATCTCATATCCACCAGCTAAGCCATAGTGATCGTTTTAACCTCATGATCAGGAGTTGCAACGGTACCGTAACCATCTGTAGGATATGCCTTCCTAGCGGACCTAATTGCGCAGATCACCGCCAACCGGACGTCTCCGGAGGCCAATAATATAAATCACCACATGACATCAATCACCTTATAGTAACTATCCATCTGCCGAACCATCCTCCGGACAGATCATAATATAAACTATGACATAGTCAATTCAATAATATTATCACCAAATCGCAAATAATTATCCCTTTGTCGGACTACCCTATGACCACTTCAATAATATCGACAAAATCACCATTTCATCAATATTTTCAAAATCACCCTTGTCCACCTCTTTTTTAGAGAAAACCCATTTTTTATTTAAAAATCATGTTTTTCCTACCTTTTTATTAAAACCACCATATCCAACAGATTATTGATAAAGTTTTTCTTTTTAAACCCAAACATTTCAATGGAAAACCATTTTACCAACTCACCCACAACTGGCTTGATCCATATAATTTATAAAATTCGTACAGTTAAATAAACACATATCTCATCATATTTATAGGGAAAATAGTTTGGCAAGAAGGGCAGTACACTCACCTGATATTCGCTTTCGTAATTTTTATCCGACTATCCCCTATCCGAACTCCGGTACCTACGAACCTAATGGTGACAGGGCCTAAATTAATATTTTTGTATAAAACAAACTAATCACATCATGAAATTCTAATTTTCTCAATTTCCTATTTCCCATCTTTTATTACGAAATATAACTATTCAACTAGTTTCGTTTTGTTACAGTTTACTATTTATAAACTTTGTTCTTATAAACAAATCTCAAGATTTATTAGGCATTAATAAGTCAACATATTGATATATTTGAAGAAGTTATTTTGTTGTTGTAAATTATGAGTATTAACCTATTGACTATTGATTAGTGTTGATCCTCTAGTAGAAGATGGATAAATTTCACTTTATTTTAATTGCTGCCTTATTTTAAATAATTGAATTGATTTCTGATAATAGAAATTATAAAGGAGATTGGACATTTTTTTTCCACACACCCTCTTGCTTTATTGCTATTTATATACAATAAACTTCATGCTATTTGAGTGGTTCTTATTAATTGCAAATGGATAGAGTAAGTATTATAGGGATAATGCATGTATTCTTTTCTTGGATTGGTTATAGGATTAATAGACTATGATAAGTTATTATTCGTGTAAAAAGGGGATTTGTCTCTGTTATTTTAAAGAACAAACATGAGGCCTCAAAAAAGTCAACTCATGCTTTGAGTGTTATTATCTTGGCTCATAAAGAAGCATTCCAAAATTTTCTTCATATCCTAAGTACTTTTCAATTGATCATGCAGATGTGCCCCTAGTTCAGATTAAATGATTGAGTAGTTGCATATTATTCACATAATGGGCTAAAAATGGTGTTTTTTTTATTTGGGGATATTATTCTTTGTTGAATCTCATACTACTTGTGTTACTTAATCATGAGCTAATGTTTTCTTTAAGACTGAGTTAGACCCATTGGGTTTTCTACTTTAAGACTCTTGTTTGATGTTGAGTGTGTTGAATTCCACGTCGATGTTGGGTTTTCATCTAATATCGGTTCATAATAATTTGTCAAAAGTCCACCTTACCCCTGATAAGAACGTCGACATTCATTTGATAGAGTTGAAGGGTGGCAACGTTCAGGTGGTATGGCAGAGGGGATTGAAATTAGAATTAGTGGTTTTGACATTAAGTACCCCAAAAATTTAATTAGAATCTCACTTATTCCAAATAGTTTCAATTTAAACGTATAAGATGTCTTATTAACTTTTTATGTTCTTTTCTGAAGTGCAATGAATTGAAACTAGTAAGAATGGTTAATTACACAATTAACCCCTAAAGTTTAGAGGTTATGTAAATTTGGTTGTTTTGATTATCATCCAAATGGTTGTTTTATTCATGTATTTGATGGTTAAGAATCCTAGAGTGGATCGACTCCTTATCTTTCTATTTGTTGTCTTTGTGAAATACTTACATGATGAGTGACAAAATTGAGAAAATTATATCCTTATTTTATTTTAATAACCTGATGGAAGTTAAATTGAATAGAGCACTATTAAGAAATAGTTATAGATAATCAGATGTATGATATGTATTCAAAATTCTTGGTGGTTTAAGTATGATGTTAATAACTAATTTGGTTATTACGAAAATGAGATCTTTCATTTTCGAATTTGGGCTATGTTTAGAGTAATATATTTGCGTTTTGAAATGGTAGAAAAGTACTGAGTTATTTTTGTATAATTTCGTATGAATTTCTTCTTGTATTGTTTGGACCTTAAAGTGTTGGGAAAAGTACATTTTAAACTCTAAGTATTGACATATTTCTAAATAGTTTCTCTCCGTTTAAACGTTTCATTTAAGACCCTCTATATATCAACATGTTTTTAAATGATCATTCTGTCAAAAAATCCATTAAATCTAACAGAATAGAGGGGCATAATAGATTTTTTACACATTTTTAATTTTTTTAATGATTTTTTTTTTTTTTCATTTTTCTTTTTAATTTTTTTTTTCCTAATCTCTCTCTTTCAACTATCTCTCTTCCTCCCTCTCCCTCTCTCTCCCACTCAACTTTCTCTCCCTCCCTCCCTATAACACCCCCACCTAAGGGGGTAAAATCACCCTGTAACAGGGAGTGTTTCACCCCTGTAAAAACACCCCATTCTCTCTCTAGCTTTACGAAGAAGCAAGAACTGAAGAACGAGGACGAAGCTGAAGGTTTTGAGAGAGAGTAAGCTCTTCTTCTGTATTTTTTTTCTTCTTCTTTTCCCCATAGAATCTCAAAAAGATATGATTTGTGTATTGAAATAGTTCGGATAAAATCGAGAGTTCTTTTAATATCCGCTCTTTGGACTTGGATTTCTGCTTTAATTCTTCCTGGAAATTGTGGATTTTGGATTTTGGTCTGGTTTAAATGCATTTGTTTACATGGGTCTCTCTCTCTTTCTCTCTCTCACACACACAAACACACACAGTTGACTAGTGCTATTGCTTTCCGTCTCGTCTATCTTTGTATCAGAAAGCCCTAGCTTTGTCTGGTTTAAATGCATTTGTCTTCTATGAATTATATTTCAGTAGTATATAGCTATTCACCTCATTCATAAACTTTTGAAATTTATATATGCCTGTAAAGATTTTTTTCCCTCGCTTGCTTATGTATTAATATAGCTGTAAATTCATACCCTTTTTACATTCCCTTGCATTGGTAATGGCTAATTTCCTTGCATCCTTTAATTAATCTCTTCATAGATTATTAGATCCATTTTGATATGTTCATAGAATTTTACCGATACTGTGGACTATGAACTGAAAATTTTCGTGGGAATTGGTCCCTTTATAGTTTATGCGTGAATGTTAATTGTTGTCTGAAAATTAGATGGGAAATCAACACTTCTTCGCATGAAATTTCTTTTAGACTGTTAAATCTCCATTTTTTATTCATGTTTTCTGAAACTGACCACCACCTGTTTGATAAATGTCCTCAGACAAAAAAATGAACTCATGGCATGATGTTCTTGTCTAATACATCTTATCATACATATCCAATGCAATAGAAAAAAAACCTGTGAAAAACAGGGGGTGAAACACCCCCACGCAAGTGTTGCATGGGGGTGTTTCACCACCCCTATTTAAGGGGTGAAACACCCCCCTTAACAGGTGAAACACCCCTTGTTACGGGGGTGTTCGCCATTTCGAGTGCGATAGGGGAGGGAGGGAGAGGGAGAGAGAGAGAGAGTTGAGGGGGATAGAGAGTGTGAGAGAAGTCAAAAAAAAAAAAAAAAGAAAAAAAAATGATTAAAAATGAAAAAATATAAAATAACAATTTTGATCTCAAAATTCAGTTATTTTGGATGGAATTTCTGATAGAAGGATCAAATAAAAATGTATTTATACCTAGAGGGTTTAAAATGAAACGCTCAAACAGGGAGGGGTCATTTAGAAATGTGTCAATACCTAAAGGGTTTAAAATATACTTTTTTCTAAAGTGATTAATGGGTCATACATATACTCTGATGGGCCTGTTAGAAATTAACAAACCTGATGGAATTACTAATATGGATAAATTATTCATGAACATATAAGAAGTCCTTGAATCGGAAACACTATCACTGTAATTAGAATATCTTGATAGGGATCCAAGTTTGGACTCATTATATAGATATTGATTTTGTGTTTGGACCTATGTAATATCTCAGCCAACTGAATTTTTTTTAGTTACAACTTTCGGCCTTAAGGTTCACATTAAGGAGCCCATAAAAATACTAATTATGATTAATTATAGTTTTACAATTTTCAAGCCCTTAATTTTATTTATTCTATATAGAAACTAATTTAATAATTAGTTTCAAAGTGCAGTAAAATTGTTGTTTAAATTCTTGCAACTATAATTACTTGTTGATCACTGAAAGTACATTTTGTAACTACTCCATCTTGTTTTGATCATATGCATATATGTCGCTAATATGCACTGTTAATTGTTGGGTAATATTGTTTAATTTTTCTATTTTGGGATGGTTACTTGTGAATTGTTGATGTTATTTTACCAAAGTGATTTAACCAACATAATTTGCAAGTTTTCGAGTTCCTATTTTCTTGATGGAAATTTTTTTAGATTAATTTGTGCATTCACCTACCCAAATGGGATTATTGTGAAGATTAATTTAATTGTTGGATAATATTATTTAATTTTTTCATTTTGAAATAGTTGCTTGTGAATTGTTGAGGTTATTTTACCAAAGTGATTTAACCAACATAATTTGTAAGTTTTCGAATTCCTATTTTATTAATGGAAAAATGTTTAGATTAATTTGTGCATTCACCTACCCAAATGGGGTTATTGTGCAGATTAATTTAATTGGTGAATAATATAACTTAATTTTTTCTAATTTAGAACGTTTGCTTATGAATTGTTGAGGTTATTTTACCAAAGTGATTTAACCAATATAGTTTGCAAGTTTTCGAGTTCTTATTTTATTGATGGAAAAAAATTTAGATTAATTTGTGCATTCACCTGTCCAAAAGGAGTTATTGTGCAGATTAATTTAATTGTTGGGTAATATAGCTTAATTTTTTCAATTTAAAATATTTACTTGTGAATTGTTAAGGTTATTTTACCAAAGTGATTTAACCAACATAGTTTGCAAGTTTTCAAGTTCCTATTTTATTGAGAAAAAAAATTCAGATTAATTTGTGCATTCACCTATCCAAAGGAGGCTATTGTGCAGAGTAATTTAATTGTTGGGTAATATAGCTCAATTTTTTCAATTTGAAACTTTTGCTTGTGAATTATTTGGGTTATTTTACCAAAGTGATTTAAATAATATAGTTTGCAAGTTTTCGAGTTCCTATTTTGTTGATGGAAAAATTTTAGATTAATTTGTCTATTCACCTGCTCAAAGGGGGTTATTGTGCAAATTAATTGCATGAGGATATTATGTGAAATAAATGATTTGATAAATTTGTTTGCCTAAAGGGGATGAATTTTGAAAGATTATTTATTTCATTATATCTTGAAGAAAATATATGGATTTAAAGGTCAATCTATTTAAAGGGAATGGATTTTTAAATCTGTAAATTTTTCTTATTTTGTTGATCTTTATGATAAAAGAATAATTATTTATTGTAAACTCTACTCAAATGGGAGTTTATGATAATACAATTAATTCTTATATTATATTATCTATACTTAATTGAGCATTTTGCCCATTGCCCATAATGGATCTAGTTGCAATTTTTTGTGAAAGTAATTTCTTTTTGTTGTGAACAACAATAACGCCGCAATGAAATTCTAAATTGATTCCTTGATTTAATGAAAATCTTTGTAATTTTCTTTATTTTGATAACTGTGTCATGTAATCATTGATCACTATTGTTATAAAATTTTCATTATTTTGTCGATCTTCATACTTAAAGAATAATTGTTTATTGTAGACTCTGGCCAAATGAGAGTTTATGATGATGCAATTGATTCTTATATTGTGTCGCTTATACTTATTTAAGTATTTTGATTCTCCGATTTAGTAGGAGTTTTCTTGTATTTTTATTTAATTCTATGATACGTTGTGACCACTATTGTTATGCGTTTTGCAAAGTTGAATTCTATTTGATGATCATCATTATTGTATATTGTATTGTTGCGTATTATATTATTTGAATCAATTATACTAAACCAAGGTTTAAGATCCATAGAGTTCAAGGAACATATTGTGAATATGGGTATTATTGAGTCTTTTGATTCTCTGATTTAGTAGGAGATTTACATTGTGACCATTATTATTATGTGTTTTACAAAATTGAAGTATATCTATTGATCATCATTATCGCATATTATATTGTCGCATATCATATTATTTGAATTGATTATACAATATAGTATCTTAAGATATTGTGCCTTAAGAATTATAGTTGTATACTTTTGACTATCACTAATCACTATTTTGATATCTCATGATATATTGTTAGTAACAGATGACTTGTTAAAATCAAGCAATTTCATATTGTTGAAAAATTGCAGCAGTTTCATTTTATTGAGAAATTACAATTAGAAATTTCATATTGTTAAGAAATTGCAGGAATTTCATTTTGTTGAGAAATTGCAATTAGTAATTTCATTTTGTTGAGAAATTGCAGCAGTTTCGTTTTATTTAGAAACTGCAATTACAATTTCATTTTGTTGAGAAATTATAATGATGACCGATAAGAGCAATGCATATTAATAATAATCACATGTTGGCATTGGTTTCCTATTACATTACTGGACTTATGATTCATGTTGATATGATTATAAGTATTTGTGAATATGAAAGTCTTATATTTGTTGAGATTAACATATAGATTATCATAATCTAATATTAAGATCATATTGGACCGGATAAATTTATTAAGATACTACTTATAGACTATCATTTTTTAAAACAAAATGTGTAGTCACACAAAAAATAAAAAAATTTGTTATTAACCCGAGAATCCTATTTTCAAAATTAAATTTATTCAATTAATGTAATCCAAGTGGGAGAATGTTGGAATATTTTATGGGCTAACATTAATTGAATTAATTGTTTTATAAAAATAGGTTAATGGATAGTCTATTATTTAAGCAACTCAAATAATCAGTGATCATATTTTAATTTAGGCTGTGGTGTCTTTTATGTAGAAACCCAATTAAATGGCAAATGTAGGTTTAGGGTTTCATTGAAGTCCGTTATGGGAGGGCCCAACGAGAAACCTTAATATATATATATATATATATATATATATATATAACTAGGTCTCCTCCCTAGTCTAGATTAAGGGGTTTCTTCCCATTGAGAGCCGCCACCACGAAATCTAGATCATAGGGAGGAAGACCTAGTTAGTAATCCGCTGCGACAGATTCAATCTCCTGTGATGGTCGAGACGGGTACGCTTTCGATTACCGTTCTTCATTGTTGTGTCATAATAATCATGTATGTTTACGATCTTTCTTAATTTCCGCATTATTGTGATTATGAGAAATAATCAATAAGGTGATCTAGAATTATGGTATCCTAGGGGGAATGACTTTAAGTTAACTAGTTACTCTGTGGCTGATTTTGTCAGATATAAAGTTGAACGTAAAACTACAAGCGATTCATGTCATTTTTTAGGACATGCCTCTATTTCTTGGTCAAGCAAAAAACAGAATTCGATTGTCTTATCTACGACTGAGGCAGAATATATGGTGGCTGAAAATTATTGTGCACAAATTCTACATATTAAGCAATAATTTTTTTATTTTTTTTAATAAGAGTATTTTCGATAATAAAAGTAAAAATGATTTTTTTTTAAATATATATATTTTAAAAAATATAGGTTTTTCATTTTTGGGGGGGTAAATTATCTTTTAACCCTTCTACTTTGCCTAAGTACGATTTTATCCTCTCTGCACTTTCTCTCCTACTTTTAAACTTATAGAGTTGGGCCTGCCAATGGAGGATGAACCAATATCTTGGGCTTTCACTTTTCAAAGAAATTGGGTTATTTGGGCTTTGACAAAAGACAAAACATGACCCAAACTTGAAATTGGGCTCGACTATATGCCTAGATGAATGACAACTTGTCACTGGGGTGGTCGTGGGCTCGGAGGCTTGCCCAACCCGCACATCCCATTAGCAATTATTTAGAGTTAGAATTTTATATTTAAGCCCATGGACAAGGTCCCAAGATTTAGACCAGCTCGTTTTTAGGGCCGGTCTTGGGCACATGATCATTTTTTTTAGGGCAAGCTAGACCCTGTCTGACCATTTATTTATATATATATATTTTTTCTCTTTCTTTTTTTGATGAAAAATGATATTGATAAGTACTAACTAGTATGTATGAATGTATTTCTAATTTTTATTTTTAATTTTAGTGATTATTTTTTAAATTATAGGGGCAGACTTGGGGTTAAAACATTTTACAGTGGACGAGCTTCGACTGAGTAATAGGGCCCCACGATAGGACCGGGATTGGGCTTAGGTCTAATAAATTTTCTTGATACCCTAAGTAGAGCTCGATCCGGCCCGGCCCATGGCCATCCCTTCTTGTCAATCAAATAAGAGGTTTCTACTAAATTTATTTGATAATTACTTTAAAATGTTTTTGGTAATGGTGGATATTGATTTGATAAAAATCAATAAATAAAAGTGATTTATAAATTTTTTTAAGGGAAAAAAACATACTCCCATTAAATTATATTAAATGGAATATGTTTATGTGTAAAAAAATTAACATTTTTTCGTTTAAATTAACAAAATATATTTAAAAATGGATTAAAATTAAATTCTTCATCCATTTTTTTTTATGAAATCAATGAAATAGATCTATATTTAAATTTAAATTTAAATTATGAAATATTTATGATAAAAAAATTAAATCAAAATTAAAATAAAAGGACAACTTCATCTATTTCATCCAATAATTGAATGAAGAGTTTAATTCAATCTATGTTTAAGAATATTTTGTTAATTGAAACTAAAAATAGATAGTTTCTCACCTTGTTTAAAGTAAAAGTGAAATGTACAGTAGACTTTTGACGTGAAGGAGGGATAAAATGATAATTAAACAAAGTAATTGGGTGAAAAAGGCAATTTACCCATTTAAAAATACAAATATGATTTTAGTTAATATTAAATTTTATAGTTTATTTATTTTTTGTTTTAGGAAAATTAAATTTTTGTGGCAATTTACCCATTTAAAAATACAAATATGATTTTAGTTAATATTAAATTTTATAGTTCATTTATTTTTTGTTTCAGGAAAATTAAATTTTTGTTTTCTAAAGTACAGAAATGATGTCTATGTGAACCCTGAAATTTATGAAATTGAACATTTGGTCTCTCAAATTCATATTTATTTCAATCTCATAAAATTAAAAATGTTTTAATGATTTAGGATTAAAAAAAATCGTTCTTTTCAGCACGCATCCTTCTAATAGAGATATTTTTATCATTCTATCACTCGACAAAGCGTTAATTTTTTTTTTTTTTAATGACAATCTTCTGAAAAATTGGAGAGAGTAGGTTAAATTTCAGTTTATTAAAGTGATGAAATGATAAAAATATCTTTATTAGAAGATCAACGTGCTGAGCACAACTCATTTTTTATTTAAAATTACTAACAACGTTTTTAATCTTACAAAATTGAAACAGCTACGAAATTTAAGGTATTAAATGTGTAATCTGATAAATTTTATGTTATCAATTGATATTAAAATGCCAAGTTGGGGAATAAAGTTACACAATTATAGTAAAAAACAATCTAATCCAGTAGGCCCAATGTGCTGTTTCTTTTACTTAATTAAATAATTAATAAAGAACCAATTGATATTGTCTCTATAATGGACTACCATACTAAGTTTTGCCATCATTATTTCAACTAAAAAAAGTTGTCGTTATTATTATTGGATACATGTGCCAATTAGTGACAAAGTATCATTGAGTAGCGTTTGATTCGGTGGAAAATGAATTAAAAAAAAAATTAAAAAAAAAAATTAGCCAATGCAATACACGTATTACAGTAATTTTTTTAAAAATTTAAAGATATTGTTAAAAGTCTAAAAATTATTGTGTACTATAAAAATTACTGTAATTTTTTATATAAAAAAATTATAATAATTTTTATGTATTACTGTTAGGGATTTAGGGGTTAAATTTTGTCATTATTATTATTATTGGTTACATGTGCCAATTAGTGATCAAATATAATTGAGTACGCTATTAGAGTTTGAATTTTTTGTTGAGCAGTTTACAAAATTAAAATTTTGACATATGCAGTACACGTGTTATAATAATTTTTTTTAAAATTTAAAGTTTAAAGTTACTAAAAAAAAATTGAAAGTCACTGTACTTAGAAAAATTACAATAATATTGTACAATAATTTTGACTTTAGAATTTAGGATTAAAGTTTTGTCATTATAATTATTGGTTATGCGTGCCAATTGGTGACAATATCATTGAGCACACTGTTAAAGTTTTAAAACTTGCCAATTCAAGATTAAAAAATAATAATTAATTTAAAATTTTAAAGTGAAAATATAAAATTTTAAAAACTTATATTTCTTTTTTACTAAAAAAGTTACAAAGAATCATTGAAATTACCAATATTTTTAATTTTATTTCAATAAAAAAAAAAAAAAAAAATCTTATTCTTTTTTTTTTTTTTTTTTTTTTTACCAAAATGGTTAGAGCTAGCATCTCCACTTGTTTGGCTCAAATTCGTATGCCATTTGTCCAAGATAGCACATAGGTACTACAACAGTTGTGATGAAAATGGTGAAAATGGTGTATCAGTTTTTTTAAATTTATTTTTGTATTAAAATTCAACTTTTTTAATTTTTAAATTTTAGATTTTAGACTTTAAATCTGTATTTATCAAATTAAACTAAATAAATCAAGTCAACTTAATCTAAATTAACTCAAACTAAATTATAATCTAACTCGGTTAGTAAATTAAAATTAACACAAACAAAATAAAATTAACAAACTAATCCAACCTAAATAAAATAAAGTCAACAAAGTATTATTTTTTTTTTTTGTTTTTTTTTATGATTGTTGGAACAACGACTAATTCAAACAATATTTTTTCCAAATTTTCCATTAGGTCTGCACTTGTGGCGAATATGACTTAGACAAGGGGCTGTATTGTTTTAGCATAGCCGATCGTACATCTGTTGTTGAAGACATAATATTTTGTAAGTAAAACAAAAAGATATTAATTTTATAATTCTCATAAGACATTTAAATGACTCGTGTGTCACTACCCTTACATATGGTTAGAACATTGATTAAAGATTTTATATAAATTTTATTATTATTATTCTTTAACCCTTTTTTAAGAGTCACTATAGAAAAAAGATCAATTAAACAATTTGGTTGTCAATTAAGATCTTTTATACAAAATTTTTAGCAAAATGATCCTCGACGGTTACACAAATGAATAGAATGGACGAAGATATCCCCAGGTGATGTACGGATACCCTCATAATGCCTCTCATCCCTTTCTCTCGCGTAAGGTTTCATCAAAACAGATCTGTCGTATCTGCCAAATATTTCCCTCTCTTCCCAAACGCTTCACAACCCTAGATCTAGACCTTCAAAGATCAAGCCACCATGGCACTCAGAATACCATTGATGTAAAAAAATCCCCAAGTTCTGGTGGAGCACGTAATGATTTTTGACGAAAAATGTGTTTTGCTCAACACATGACCTTCAATAGATATATTTTTATCATTTCATTACTAGAATAAACCTAAAGACATTTTTTTTTTCTGATCTTTCCGCAGCAACAATTTGTCTGAAAATATTTTAGGTTTAGTAGAGTAATAAATATAACAAAAATATTCCTATTAAAATACCATAAGTTAAGCACAATTCATTTTCTATCCAAAATTAATAATATTTTTAATTTTGCAAAAATTAAAACAAGTGATAATTGGTCAATCGTACCAAATAGAGAAGCTAATCCATAATTTATCATGTTTTAATTTTAACTTGAGTATGAAGCCCTTAATTATATTTTGATTTGTGTTTTAATCTTATGGTCAAGGATCCATTATATTTCTCATCAAATGCTCTCAATTAAGACTTACATCGTTTATCGCCAACACCACCTGTTGCTTCCCGTCGTTGGACCTCAAGACTTTGGTTGTGAAAGTCCAGCACCGGCTGCCGGAATTTTTTTAGCTATATGTAACTATTTTTTAATTTACTTTTTGTTATATTTTTTAAGTGTGTTTTGTTACATTTTACTATATTTTTAGTTACATTCACGTAATTTTTCGGCAATTAGTAATCGAAAAATTAGTTGAATGCATATAAAAAATATTACTAAAAAATAGTTGAATGTAACTAAAAATAATTTCAGTGACTGGAATTTCAGCAATTGACGGTAACTAGAATCCAATGGCTGACACGGACGGTTGATGACACAACACAACTCTCATTGGAGTTCTTTACCTTATTGGGTCTCCAAAGATCCGAAAATACTATTATAGGTCCCTTTTCAACTTATTCTCCAAAATGGGTCTCTCCAGCTTTGACAAGGCCGACTTTTACTCAATTTTATTTTATTTTTACAGAAAACGGCCCTGTGAGGGCCGGTTTTTTAAATTTGGGGGCTGCCACAGTGGGAGCCCCCTCCCCCACCCCCACATCCCATACCATCCCCATCCCCCATCCATCCCAAAAAATATATATATATATATGTGTGTGTGTGTGTGTATAAAATAATATATATACTAATATGTATATATATTATATATATACATATGTATTAAAAATAATATAAACACAATTTTTTTATACTATTTTTTTGGACACTATTTTAAGTTTTTTTTTTTTTTTTTAAAAAAAAATATTTGATGTAAAATGGGTTGCGATGGTTAAGTGAAGTTAACTCCAACCTCTCAAAAAAAATTGAATTTTTAATATTTTCTACAACTTTGAGTTAATTAACGGTGGTCTATCAGTATTTTAAATAAATCGAATTTTTTTGTGCTTAAATTACGTTCAAAACACTCAATAATATTTTTTACAACATTAAAAACGGACAAGTGAATGATTTTTAAAAAATTGTTAAAGTTGGCCAAATGAGCTATTTTGATGACAGCGTAATTTTTTCAGCAATTTGGAGTTAACAAAAGATGGTCTATCTGTAATATAAATGAAACCAAATTTTTTGTATATCAATTACATTCATAACACTATATAATAAAACTGAAAACACTAAAAACGGACTAATGAATAATTTGTTAATAATCGCCAAAATTAGTCGGATGAGTTATTTTTTGGGAAACTTTAAGTTAGCAAAATATGGCATATCCGTAACAGAAATTAATATAATTTTTTTGTATACAAACTATGTTCGTAATACTATATAATAAAACTGAGAATACTAAAAACGAATTAGTGAATAATTTTTAAATAATCGATGAAGATTACAAATTTAGACACCCAACACTTCAAATCCAAAATTGAAGGTGAAAACGGACGTCATTTGTCACGCCTAGATCTCAAAAAACTACCCGAAAAAAAAAAAAAAAAAAAACCGAACCACCAAGCGCAAAATTATGTTCATCCAAACTTTTTCTACTTTCTCACGTGTAGTTTTCTCTTCTCTTATCATCTTACTATCTTTTAAGATTATATTTATTTGGTAAATAACTCAAAAAAAAATTAGTTATTATTCATAAAATAAATATGAAAAAAAATTGAAAAACTAGACTCCGGCCCTCACACAGCCGGAGTCTTTTTCCGCCCCCCCTACCCCCCACCCACCCATCCCCATCCCCATCCCCATCCCCATCCCTATCCCTTTATTTATATATATATTTATAATTTTAAAGTTTATTTAATACTTTAAAATTACAAATTATATGTACAAATTAACTAGTTAAAAAAAACAAATTTAAATGAATGAAAGAAAAAAATTATAATTTTGTATAAATTAAAAAAAAAAAAAAAAATATATATATATATATATATATATACAAAATTGTTTAAAAATTATTTATAAAATATATAACCAAAAAAAAAAATTCAAAATAAATAAAATAGATAAGAAAAAATAAAATAAATCTGGGTTCAATTTCATAGAATCCGACCCCCACAGGGCCGAATTCAATCACATTCGATTTTTTTTTTAATTGCAAATTTTGTTTAATATTTTTAAATTTAAAATCTAATAAAAATTATAATATTTGTATAAGTTTGAATATTTGTATAAGTTTTTATATTTTGTAATATGTGTGCAAGGCTAAATTTATAATTAAACTCGTTATATATATGTGTGCAGGGTCAGAATCTACTTGTTATATTTTTTTTTTTTTACTATTTTAAAATCTAATAAAAATTATAATTTTCGCATAAAATTTTTATAAGCAATAAATTTTGTATAAGTTATGTATCCAATTAGCTTCTTTTATTAATTAAAATTGTTTTATAGCACCATTAATTACCTCAAAGTTGTCAAAAAAATTAAAAAAATGCAGTCTATTTTATATCAAATATTTAAAAAAAAAAAAAAAAAAAAACTTAAAATAGTGTCCAAAAAAATAGTATAAAAAAATTGTATGTATATATTATTTTTAATACATATGTGTGTGTGTGTATATATATATATATATATTGGATGGATGGGAGATGGGGGGGCTGCCACCGTCCCTCACAAGGCCGGTTTCTCTTAAAAAAACAATTGAGCGGAAGCTGGTCTTGTTAAGACTGGAGAGACTCATTTTGGGAAATAAGTTGAAAAATGATTTTCAAATATTTTTAGACCCAACAAGGTAAATGACTCATTCTAATTGGATAAACTCTAATTATAGATGTTTTAAAGTAATTATTTGTTCTTAATTTTTTTATTAATTTAATATTATTGTTAAGAACTCAATGTAAAACATGTGTAAAGTAATCAAATTTCAAAATCCAAACAGACATTCATATAGAATATACTAGAACTCAAATTATAAGTAAAAGTATTTTTTTTTAGAAAAGAAAAAGAAAAGTTTGTGTCCTTTCATTACAATATAGAGCCGCCACGACAACAAACGACGTACAATAATGCATGTTTATTATTCAAACCCTACACCCTAAGAAAAAAGACTAGTAAAAGTCAAGTTGATAGGACAAAACAGATGTGGATATATCATAAATTAGAATCCCATCCAATATTAAATTCAATACACAAAGAAATGTCCAAGTTCAATGGCACTACTGGCTGCCATTAGAATAAACAAATAAGATTTCCCATGATTAAATTGCTTCTATTGGCCCGCCCGGCGTGGTCCGGCGATGAGACTTTAGCTACTGTTTTTGTTTCCTGATTTCTACTCTCATTTTCAAAATTTTGAAATTAATGTATAAAAACGTATTTAGTAAATATATTTTTGTTTCTAAAATTTTGAGAGTAATTCTTGAATTTCTTAAGAACCTGAGAAATAAAAAAAATTGTTAATTTCTTTTCACTCTTATAAAAATTATTCTCACTACCACCTCGTCGCCCACCATCACACCCCGGTCACCACCACCACGCAGGCCACCACTAGTCTGCCAATCACCACCACCACCACCACGCCAACCACTATACATTTAAAGAAAAAACAAGAACAAAAACGTGTTTCTTATTTATGTTCTCATAAAAAATAAAAATAAAAACAATTTCAAGGCTATGATCATTACCAAACGTGTTTCTATTCCTAAAATACTCTAGAACGAAAACAAAATTCTCAACTCAGTTTATTGTAAATAGTAACAAAAAAGTAAAAATACTAACTAAACGCCATCTAAACAAGGAGAGTAAATTTGATCGATTTTTTGACTATTTGAGTTTAGTTCGTTTAATTGGAAAAAAATAAAATTTTTGGTTCATAGAATATGGGGTGGGTGTCTATGACAACCCTGAAATTTGTCAAATTCTACATTTGATTCTTCAAGTTTTACAATTGTTTTAATTCTCAAAAATTAGAAATGTTATTAATGATTTTAAAGAAAAAAAATGGGTTACGGTCAGCACATGGTCTTTTAATGGGACATTTTCGTCATTTCATTACTCTACTAATGATTAAGATATTTTTCTCTAATTTCTGTTTCTAACAACGATCGTCGGAAGAATAAGAGAGAAAAAAGATAAATAATAGCTAGAAAAAAATTTAGTAGAATAATTAAATAAGAAAAATATCCCTAATAATATATATTGACCACAATTTATTTTTCGTTCAAAAACATAAACAACGTTTTCAATTTTGTATAATTGAAACAATAAACAACGTTTTCAATTTTACAAAATTGAAACAAATACAAAACTTTAAGAATCAAATGTGCAATTTGAAAAAATCTCAGAATCCATGTAAATGAGGGTGAGCAGACTATATGCTTTGTTATTAAATTTTGGAAGATCTAAACAAAAGCAATACAATGATACAAGAGATGAAGCATACAGAGAAAAACAGTGATAATCTTTATACATTAACAAATTTATAATCAAACAAGCCTATGGATTTACCAAAAACCCTAGGTACACCACAAATAATTTATTGTTCTTACAAATAAATAAACTTTTTTGAAAATTCACTTCCACGAGAAGATAGTACGAACACAATGTGCAAGATGGCCACCAGAGAAGAAGCAACAAACTGGTCCACTGCATACCCGATCTTGATGTTTTTACACTCTGCGTTGTGAACCTTATTGTTCTTCGACGTGTGAGGGTTATGTTTGAAACTTCGTCTCATGGAGCCTGCCTTTATTAAGAAACTGAAACGGCGGAAAACGACGGAGCGACGGGAACTTAGTAGTGTGTCGGGGGTGGAGGAGAGCCATAGATGTAGACCGGAGGTGGAGGGGATTTCACGGGTGGGGGAGGTGAGGAGTAGTGGTATGGGGGAGGAGGAGAATGTACTGGGGGTGGGGGAGATTTGTAGTAGTAGGGAGGTGGTGGAGATTTCTCTAGTGGTGGTGGAGACTTGTAGTAGTAGGGAGGTGGTGGAGATTTCTCCGGTGGTGGGGGAGACTTGTAGTAGTATGCGGGCGGTTGGAGATTTCTCCGGTGGTGGGGGAGATTTGTGCGATAAGGCGGTGGGGTAGATTTCTTCGGTGGTGGGGGAGACTTGTAGTAGTATGGCGGCGGCGGAGATTTCTCCGGTGGTGGTGGAGACTTGTAGTAGTATGGTGGCGGCGGGGATTTCTCCGGTGGTGGTGGAGACTTGTAGTAGTATGGTGGCGGCGGGGATTTTTCCGGTGGTGGGGGAGACTTGTAGTAGTAGGGAGGCGGCGGGGATTTTTCCGGTGGTGGGGGAGACTTGTAGTAGTAGGGAGGTGGTGGAGATTTTTCCGGCGGAGGAGGAGACTTGTAGTAGTAGGGAGGCGGTGGAGATTTTTCCGGCGGAGGGGGAGACTTGTAGTAGTATGGTGGTGGTGGAGATTTCTCTGGTGGAGGGGGAGACTTGTAGTAGTAAGGTGGTGGTGGAGATTTCTCCGGTGGTGGTGGAGACTTGTAGTAGTAAGGATGTTTTGGGGGTGATGGAGATGGTGGTGGAGGAGATTTGTAGTAGTAAGGCGGTGGTGGAGATTTCTCCGGTGGTGGAGGGGACTTGTAGTAGTAAGGTGGTGATGGAGATTTGACTGGAGGTGGTGGAGACTTGTAATAGTAAGGTGGTGATGGAGATTTCTCCGGTGGTGGTGGTGACTTGTAGTAGTATGGTGGTGGTGGAGATTTTTCAGGTGGCGGGGGGGACTTGTAGTAATATGGTGGTAGGGATTTCTCGGGTGGTGGGGGAGACTTGTAGTAGTAAGGTGGTGGTGGAGATTTCTCGGGTGGTGGGGGAGACTTGTAGTAGTAAGGTGGTGGTGGAGATTTCTCCGGTGGGGGTGGGGACTTGTAGTAGTATGGTGGTGGTGGAGATTTTTCAGGTGGCGGGGGGGACTTGTAGTAATATGGTGGTAGAGATTTCTCGGGTGGTGGGGGAGACTTGTAGTAGTAAGGTGGTGGTGGAGATTTCTCCGGTGGTGGTGGGGACTTGTAGTAGTATGGTGGTGGTGGAGATTTCTCCGGTGGGGGTGGGGACTTGTAGTAGTATGGTGGTGGAGATTTCTCGGGTGGTGGGGGGGACTTGTAGTAGTATGGTGGTGGTGGAGATTTCTCAAGTGGTGGGGGTGACTTGTAGTAGTAAGGTGGTGGTGGAGATTTCTCCGGTGGGGGTGGGGACTTGTAGTAGTATGGTGGTGGTGGAGATTTTTCAGGTGGCGGGGGGGACTTGTAGTAATATGGTGGTAGAGATTTCTCGGGTGGTGGGGGAGACTTGTAGTAGTAAGGTGGTGGTGGAGATTTCTCCGGTGGTGGTGGGGACTTGTAGTAGTATGGTGGTGGTGGAGATTTCTCCGGTGGGGGTGGGGACTTGTAGAAGTATGGTGGTAGAGATTTCTCAGGTGGTGGGGGAAACTTGTAGTAGTATGGTGGTGGTGGAGATTTCTCAGGTGGTGGTGGGGACTTGTAGTAGTATGGTGGTGGTGGAGATTTCTCAGGTGGTGGTGGTGACTTGTAATAATATGGATGCTTTGGAGGAGACGGTGAGGGAGGTGGTGGAGATTTGTAGTAGTAGACAGGATGTGGTGCTGGAGACGGCGGTGGTGGGGATTTATAGTAGTAAGGAGGCGGAAGAGATTTCACTGGCGGAGGTGGAGACTTGTAGTAATAAACTGGTGGTGGTGGAGACTTGTAGTAATAAACCGGCGGTGGTGGTGGAGGAGACTTGTAAACATAAGGAGGCGGCGGCGGGGACTTGTAAACATAGGTAGGCGGCGGCGGAGGTGGCGACTTGTAGTAGTAAGGAGCCGGGGTGGGCTTAGGGTGAGGTTTCTTACACTCCTCATAAGGTGTCTTTGAAGCATAAGCAAAAGGCTTAGCATAAAGCACAACTTCATACTTAGTCTTGGACTTGACTTTGAGCTTGGCACCCTTGATGCCCCAATGATAGGTGGTTGGAATATTACACTTTGACCCCTTTGGTGCCTCATGAAGCTTGGCCTTGCATGCCTCTCCTCCATATTTGCCATAATCAAAACCATCAACGGTGATGCTATATTTTCCATTGATTTTGGTCTTACCATATGCCACAATTTCTTTCTCACCAGCCTTGCATGTTACTTCCACAATAGCACCTATAAAATCATATTATGTGGAAATTAGTCCCCCCAATGTTTCAATTTTGCAATCAAGTTCATAGAGGTCTAACATTGGGTTTTTGAACTATTGACTTTGGCCGAATTGGTGGATAATAATTTAGTGATATAACTTAATTGACCCAATTTTAAAAAAATTGATTTAATTTGAGTTGAAATAATAGTGATTAGTTCTGGGGAAATTGGAAGAGTTTTTTGAATTTTGCACCCCTGAAGTTTCCAAGAAATCTCACATCAGCCATTGTCCTTTTAATTTTAAGGAAATGACCCTAAAATATGCAAATCGTGTCAGTTCTTCTGTTATTATTTATGATAAAATTCACATTTTCGTTATTTTTTATGACAGAATTCACACAAGTGGATGATTCAATATCTGACACATGCCTAATTTTCTTAAAAAAAATTACGGAGTTATCGATTTGTACTGACTTCACACTACTTAAATATTTTAGAGTTTAGTTTGTTCAAATTAAATATACAATAATTAAAGTAATTTTTTTTTTTAAAACTTCAAGAAAGACGGTGCAAAAACCTCAAATTAGAATATTTTAGTAAATGTTACTTTTTCTATTGTTCCTTCTTATTTAAAATTATTGAATAAATAATTCGTCTGATATTAACTAAATTACATATCGATAATACAGTAAATGTTAGAAAAAAATTATTCTATAAACAAAAAATCATTTGAATTAAAATAATAGTAATTAATTTTGAAAAAAAAAATAGGATATTATTTCTTAGTCAATTTAATTTTTTTATTTTATGTTAAAATAAGTTGTTTGTTAGCCAGTTAATATTAATTAAATTGGATCTATACAATACTTTAAATTTTTATTATTTTCATTTCAAATCATCATCCCTAGCTACCTAGTCTAGTGTAATAACTAATCTTGTCTCTTTCTAGATTCGAAAAAAAAAGTAATGATATAATAATAAGTTGATCTTTTTTCCACATGACTATTTAATTAATTATATTATTTAATTATTAAAAAAATAATAAATTTCAAATCTCTTTTATCTGCTCCCTAGCTTTACTTGGAAGAATGGGCACTCATGTTGATTTTAACTAATATCAATGTCGAAGCATATATGTTTGCCCGTTAGACACGTAAGGAGACAACCCGTAGTTGTTTCCAGCCATTTATGAGACCCCAACTCTAATTATTTTTATTATTTTATAGTAAAGAGTATCCAAATCAGTGTATACGTATCTCAACTAATTATTTTATCAAGTGATCTTAAATGTAGATTATTTTACATCGGATAAGTGTATTTAGAATTAAATTCAAAATTTAATTTTCAGAATGCTAATTAGAATCATCTGGACTAACCTATCTTGATAGACCCCAAAATTAATTAATAATACATTTAAATTAATATAAAAGCTTAATATTTTGATTAAAAAATATTAAATGTAAAAAATAATATTGCATGATGAATGTTTTATGAAAAACTGTACCTTTGAGATGCTTCTTGTCGTGGGATTTCTCTGGGTATTTCCAATCGTAGCATCTGTAGCAGTAGACTTTTCCGACCACCTTGACGACGAATGGATGGTGGGGATGAGGGTAAGGGTGGTAGGGAACCGGCGGTGGCGGAGACTTGTAGTAGTAAGGAGGAGGATACTTAACGGGTGGTGGTGGGGATTTGTAGTAGTAAGGAGCAGGAGGAGATTTCACGGGTGGCGGGGGAGACTTGTAGTAGTAAGGTGGTGGTGGAGATTTCTCCGGTGGTGGAGGAGACTTGTAGTAGTAAGGTGGTGGTGGAGATTTCTCCGGCGGTGGTGGAGACTTGTAGTAGTAAGGCGGGGGTGGAGATTTCTCAGGTGGGGGCGGAGACTTGTAATAATATGGAGGAGGTGGAGATTTCTCAGGTGGTGGAGGAGATTTGTAGTAGTAAGGCGGGGGTGGAGATTTCTCAGGTGGTGGCGGAGACTTGTAATAATATGGAGGAGGTGGAGATTTCTCAGGTGGTGGCGGAGACTTGTAATAATATGGAGGAGGTGGAGATTTCTCTGGTGGTGGAGGAGATTTGTAGTAAGGCGGCGGTGGAGATTTCTCTGGTGGTGGAGGAGACTTGTAGTAGTAAGGTGGTGGTGGAGATTTCTCCGGTGGTGGTGGGGACTTGTAGTAGTATGGTGGTGGTGGAGATTTTTCGGGTGGCGGGGGGGACTTGTAGTAGTATGGTGGTAGAGATTTCTCGGGTGGTGGGGGAGACTTGTAGTAGTACGGTGGTGGTGGAGATTTCTCAGGTGGTGGCGGGGACTTGTAGTAGTATGGTGGTGGTAGAGATTTTTCCGGTGGTGGCGGAGACTTGTAGTAGTAAGGTGGTGGTGGAGATTTCTCCGGTGGTGGAGGAGACTTGTAGTAATATGGTGGCGGTGGAGATTTCTCCGGTGGTGGCGGGGACTTGTAGTAATATGGATGTTTTGGAGGTGATGGAGATGGTGGTGGAGGAGATTTGTAGTAGTAAGGTGGCGGTGGAGATTTCTCTGGTGGTGGAGGAGACTTGTAGTAGTATGGTGGCGGTGGAGATTTCTCAGGTGGTGGCGGAGACTTGTAGTAGTAAGGCGGCGGTGGAGATTTCTCCGGTGGCGGAGGAGACTTGTAGTAGTATGGTGGTGGAGATTTCTCCGGTGGCGGGGGAGACTTGTAGTAGTAAGGTGGTGGTGGAGATTTCTCGGGTGGTGGAGGAGACTTGTAGTAGTAAGGCGGTGGTGGAGATTTCGCAGGTGGTGGTGGGGACTTGTAGTAATATGGTGGTAGAGATTTCTCGGGTGGTGGAGGAGACTTGTAGTAGTAAGGTGGTGGTGGAGATTTCTCCGGTGGCGGCGGGGACTTGTAGTAGTAAGGCGGCGGTGGAGATTTCTCCGGTGGCGGAGGAGACTTGTAGTAGTAAGGTGGCGGCGGAGATTTCTCCGGCGGTGGTGGAGACTTGTAGTAGTAAGGTGGCGGCGGAGATTTCTCCGGCGGTGGTGGAGACTTGTAGTAGTAAGGTGGCGGCGGAGATTTCTCCGGCGGTGGTGGAGACTTGTAGGAGTAAGGCGGGGGTGGAGATTTCTCAGGTGGTGGCGGAGACTTGTAATAATATGGAGGAGGTGGAGATTTCTCAGGTGGTGGAGGAGATTTGTAGTAGTAAGGCGGGGGTGGAGATTTCTCAGGTGGTGGCGGAGACTTGTAATAATATGGAGGAGGTGGAGATTTCTCAGGTGGTGGAGGAGATTTGTAGTAGTAAGGAGGCGGTGGAGATTTCTCTGGTGGTGGAGGAGACTTGTAATAATACGGCGGTGGTGGAGATTTTTCTGGTGGTGGTGGAGATTTATAGAGGTAAGGAGGGGGTGGAGAAGCATAAATGTAGGGGTCAGCAGACACTGCCATCATGTTGTTTGCAACAACCAACACGGCCATTGCCACCACAACCTGTGGCCAATGACCGACCATAGCGGCTCGGCGGCCGCCGCGAAATCTCATGGCTTGCCGGTGAACTTCACCAACTCCGGCCAATTTTTTCAGCCTTAACCACCTCTTAGTGGGGTTAGTAGGGTGATGACTGAAATGATGATTCAATGGCCAACTATTTATAGTAAAAGTTTTCTTCTTTTTTTTTGTTTTTTTTTGTTTTTTTAATTAATTGATAGCCACCCAACAGCTGGATTGAAACAGATATATTAAAGTCATGTTTGCCTCACGTCGGGTTTTTTCTGTTGAAAACTACACTTTGGACCCCAAATTATAACTCTATTTTCACTTTGGTCCCCTAATATTTAAATTTTGTCATTCAATTATTTTATATTATTGTCTAGCTAATTGGACTAATTATTTAAGTTGGTTTCCTTTACTTCAAATAATTCAATTTAAACGCTCTGAATTATGGGTTAAAAAGTTTGAATTTATAATAGGACCTATAGTAAAAGGGGTCAAAGTGTAATTTGTAATTAAAAGAGCAAGTTGCCGGCTTCACAATATGACGTAGAGGGAGAGACTCATTCTATAAAAATGAAAATAAATAAATAAATAATTCAACTCCTCTTGCTGTTCTTTTATTATTCTTTGTTGCCACCATCTATATGTACCTTCCAATGAACATCCATATGGATCGAAATGGCCATATATATGTGTATATATATAAAGATATCTATATAATAAATCATCTCATTTACATCCAGGACCGTTGGATGTCTCTGGATATTCGTAACTGCTAGATGTCTCTGGATATATACAACATCTATATACAACATATCTATATAATATATCTATCTATAATAATATACAACATTCAATACTTACCATCAACCTTACTTTTTAACACTTACCATCATCAACAGTGTCCTTGCCTGCCTTTGCATTTACTTCATGGACTCCGAGAGTCTTCTTCTCCACCGAATTCGTCGCCCCCAACCCTCTGCCCCTCTCTCATTCTGCGATTTGACCTCTCCATTCTCTCTCTCACACATACACAAGTTGCTTCTTCCCTAGACGACGGCAGCGGCGAAGCTTCATAGGTGATCAACTTAGGCAGCAAGGCAACAAACCGGCCCAAATCAACCTTAAATCTGAAAAGCTCTCTACTCTCTCTCTCATCTATGTCGCCGACGAAAAATCCGACCACAACAACCGCTGCCGCCGTCGTCACCAACTTGAGCCTGGGGTAGAATCGAGAGGCCAGATCTGAAAAAAATAATTCGAGTTCTCCCTCCAGAATCACCATTTCCGCCACACACCACTGGCGCGGTTCATCATCATTAGGGTTCAGAGATGAACCCTAATTTTTTTTCCAGATTTGGCCTCTCGCTTCTCGCTCTCACTCCCGATCAAAACCCCAATGAACGACGGCGGTGGTGTGCTGCGGAAATGGGTATCGCCGCACACCGCCAAGCTGTCATCGCTATTCCATTCGCCGGACATCTCCACGCACTATGAAGAAATCATCAAAATCTTAGCCGTCGAACCACTCCGCCATGGTTCCCTAGATCACCAATGTATGTTCCCTCCCTCATCTCCCATTTCGTAATCCTAATGTAGGGTTTCAGTTTCGATTAACCCTTCCAGTTTGCTCAATTGACAAAATCCATGATTTAATTTTTTTAGTTCTGATTTTCTGATCTTACTTTTTTCTTGAGCAGAGTAAATTTGGTTTGATTATTGGTATTTTGCCATCGTGATCTGGTGAGCATAATTTGTCCACGATTTGTCCACCCCATGCTCTATTTTGCCATCGTAGCCACTATTTGTTGACAACTCCGTTCCAATTGGCCAGAGCGAGGTCCGATTTGGCTGGGTTCATTACCAAAATTTCTTGAACTGTGATATTTGCTTGATCAGTTTCATTTTATTTTTTTATTCAGAATCTTCTCAATTCTACCACAAAAGAAATAAAAATTCTTAAATCATGGTATCAGCAAGCTGCTTGATGGGATCTTCGGTTTAGCTATTGGTACTATTGCATCTGTGTAAGTCATTATTCTCAGTCATTACGTGTTCTGAAGCGGTTGTGTTTGGTTGGAAAAAACTTATGATTGTAATAGTTTTTATATTCTTTGAATGAGAAATGCAGTGAAAATGTTGGACTCCTTGGACTAACACATGTTGGTAGCAGAAGAGTCGTTCAGATATCGACTGCTTTCATGATCTTCTTTTCCATTTTCGGTTTGATTTTGGCCCTCCTTTCTTACACTGCTATTTACTGTATTTTTTATATTCTTTGAATGAGAAATCAGTATCATAAATACAATTATGGGGAAAGAATTTGTTTCCACTGCATTTCCATTTTTTTCTTGAAATAAAACCGAAAGCTATGAACAAGAAAGCTACGTGATTGCTTTCATCTAATGAAACATAGCCTCTAATTATGTTCTTTGATGTTCTTTGAAACATTGCTTTCAAAGTTATGGCCTCTAATTATGTTCTCAAAATATGTTTATGTTTTGTTCATATATTAATTGCCAAGTGATGATATATTTCTCTTTAGTACTATTTTTTGTTATTGCAATTCACCACGTCATTTATTGCTGATGAATTATTTTGTTGATGACCTTTCTCTGATGTTTGGCTGTTTCTAGCTCCCAATGGCGTCGATCAAAGCCTTCGAAAGTCAAGCATGCTTCACTGCACCGAACCACCATCACGCTCCGTTGAACTTCCACCACCACGCTTCGCCATGCAATTACATCACCGACTTGGGTAACTAGAATGTAAGTTTCATTCTCTCTCTCTCTCTCTCTCTCTCTCTCTCACACACACACACACACACAACTTCCCATTTGTTAGAAAATTTCTCTTTGCAAGGCATGTCCATATTTTTCCTCTGTTAAAAAACAATTGGCGATTTAGAGTTCCATTCATCAATTTAGATTTTCATTGATGATTTTTTTTTTTATATTACAATTGTATTAGACTTCTGTTTTAATTAAAATGATTTTCTATTTTCTATTTTGAAGACTCATATTATTTTCGATAATCCTATAATCTCATCAAGACTTCTGTTAGAAAATTTCTCATATGACTTATGTTTTAACTTTTGTATGTGAGTGAAGAGCTGCAGTGAGTGATAACACGTGGATGGAAGTTGGAACTCCACTGTGTTCAGATTATGAGAATATGCATAGGTTGTATATTAAGATTTCTTTGATGTGCAATTTTTTGAAACAGTTTAAGAATGATAGTCATTTGAGAGTTGATGTGGATAGATACCGACCCAATAAGAAGGGATTTTGTTGTCTGAAGGTTGATCATAGGTTTATGTTCATCTCCCAAGTTAGTTACCTAAAATCAGTTGTTCGTACCAGTTCATAATTATTCAACCAAATATTTTCCTCCAACAATAACAGATTCTAGGAACATTGTTTGAAAAATTATTTTCCCCATTTGTTTTTTTTTTAAAAAAAAAAAAAATTGTTTCTAAGGTTTTTCGAAGATACGTGGGATCTGTTTTTAGAGTTTTCTTCAATTGAACTCTTTTCGAGTGACATATTGCTTAATCGTGAATGAATTTGATCAAAAAGACATTTTTTTTTTCTTATTTGACATTATCTCTTCTGGAAATCATTAATGCTTTTGTTATTGTTTTCGGTGAGGTTTGTTTTGTATTTTTTGACCTTTTAACGTGTTGCTAAAGCGGAAAATAGAATCTATCTGAAGCTCTATGTTGGTATAAGAAAAACATGAACATTTTCTATCAGTGTCTTTCTGCTTCTCTTTATCTTTTATTAATTTAATATTTGGTTTGTTATGTGATGTTGATCCGATTGGTAACAAAATTTGTTATGACTCGCAAAAAAAATGGCACTATGGCTTCATCCAAATGAGAGTATATGTTATTTAATGATCTTTTTCCTCTATATTATTTTTTGTGTTCCTAAAAGTGTGAGAACATCAGCAAAAAAAAAATCAAATAGTATGAGCCATTATGTTCTTTGTTTTTGTTTTTTGTGTTTAATATGTTTTATTTATTCTATTATTCAAATCTTTTTTTTAATCAACCTTTGTTTATTTTTCCTATTTTTTGAAGCAAAAATAAAGACCTCATAAAAATGCTTGAGAATTTTATATCTAATGAAAAGATTTATTAAGTATTTTTATTAACTAATTAATTATTTTTTGTCCATATCTCAAATGTTTGTGGTCAAAATTAATTGTTATGCTTAATCGTTGCCAATGAGCTTCTAAATTCCATCTCAGCAGACCAAGCGATGCTTCATTATATTTGTTTTAAAAGTTTTTTTTGCTTCTAATTTTGTGTTTCATTTTCTAATGGTGGATTACGATTTTCTATGTTAAACATTTTCTTGCTCTCTCTCTATTTATTGGGCTCATTTACTTAATCCGTCATACTATTTTTCATTTTCTGCAGAGATTGTTGGTGGAGTTTATTCAAATGCCATTTCAAAAATAGACGGAAGGAGATGAATTTTGAATCCATTTTATAGTAGTTTTTGTTTGGCTACATTTTTCTTAAAGTGTTTTTTTAAGTGTTTGTATTTGTAATGAGATTATTTCTTAATGAAATATAATAATGACTTCAAGCATGTTTTTATCCTATTTTCTGTCCTATTTTCAAATAGATTTTTAGGCATGAAATACTAACTATGAGGATTTATATATCTACAATTGGAGGGGTAATTTCTCTTTATGTCAATCTGTTTATCTTCTCACATTTCTTTTTTCTAATTTTTGTTTCAAATCAGATTCGAGTGGTTATTTGCATTTTTTTCCTTGCAATCGGGTTCAATTGATGTAATTCTATTTGTATTAGATTTTTGTGCACAATAAGCGTTTTGAATGTTGTAACTGACGGGAATGTTGTATAAAGAAAGATTGTCTTTTCTTTTGAAAAAATTAGTTAACTTTAAATTATTAATTATTTTTATGTTGGTTAAAAAACCGGAGTGTTTGGGAATATTGTAGAAACAAAGTTATGTTAAATTTTTGAAATGTTGGTTATTTTTGTGTTTACTTGGAAGTTCGGAGTTGAGAATTTGGGAAACAAATGGTGTTTTGTCATTTTTTTTTAATTGTTGGCGAAATTTTATTGAATTGTCAACAGTCGAACTTTGAATATGCTGTATAAATAATTGGAGTTGTCATTTTTTTTTTTTAAATTTGTATATGTATTATTTAATTTGTTTCTAATTGTGGTTCATTAGAATTATTTGACGAAAAAAAAAAAATTAACAATTTGATGGTTCATTTATTTTATCATCAGTAAATATGTGATTTAATGCAAGTCAGTTAATAACTCTTATGTATTTTGGTTGTTCTAATTTATGGTCAATATAGTTGATTTCTAGGACTATAATTCATGTCTATTTTTTTTTGGGGGTATTTTAAACATTTTTTACGGTGTAGATGAAGCAAAAAAAAGAATCTATCGGACGTTCTATGCAGGTATATAAATAATATATATTTATAAAAAACGTATAATCTTTCTTTTTCTTATTAGGGATCGATAGTATGGACGAAATGATACTTATGATTTTCAATGCAATTTAATTATTATTATTATTATTATTGATGTTTAGATGAAATATGTATAAACAGAAGAGATAATGTCAAAAAATTTATTTTTTTGTCTTTTTGTTTTACACCTATGCCTTCAGGCACGGGTTATACACTAGTATACTATAAATCAGGACATATTTACATTTTGAACCATTGGATCGAATATCTAACGGCTGAGATTACATCTGCAGACATTTTATATATGAGACAATTTGGATCCTTAGATCGCATATCCAACAGTTGAGATTGAATGCTACCAAGATACATTTTGAGCCCTTGATTTAGATCCAAATGGCTAAAATTAATTTCCTAATTTAATGTAAAATTACATTTATACACATTTATATTATTCTTTTTTAAAAAAATAAAAATTATTTATGAAAAATTAATTATTGGGTATGGTCTAGGGTTCATCAAAATTTAAGAACAATTTAATTTATTTATTTTTTAAATGTTAACGGTGTAATCATTGTTAAATTCTTATTTCACATCGATCACTTGAGAGTTTCCAAACTAATACATAAGTCAAAAAAATTATCCCGTTTTACATCATATAATTTTAAATTGGAACTTCCTAATATGGTATATATCTGAGTCAAGGTTATGAAAATTCGTCTCTTATTTCCTTGTGGTCAAATTATCGGTGTAAATCAAGATTTACACTTAAGAGCATGTTAGATTTCAAGTCAAAAGAAATACGCCATTTGGCACCATTTGGTTTTAAAATGGAACCTCTTAATAAAAGTAAATAAATTATAGTATATAATTTTATTTTATTTTATTTAAAAAAAAAAAAATTGAGTACTAGTGTACTTATTTATAACAAAATAGAATTTAAGTACACTTTTATTTTTTATTTTTTGTTTTTAGAAAGGGGGGGGGGGGGGGGAAGAGGTTTGACACTTTTTATCTATGAGTTTGGACCATTATTTCACTTTAATCCCCATAGTTCTAATTTGAACACGTAATATCCTGAAATTTCATAATTATCCCACTTCAATCCAAAACAATAACTCTATTACAATTTTAGATGACAAATAGTCAATTGTGGTGCACTCAACTATTTTTTGGAGATTTTATAGGTATTTTCATCCTCTTTGTTTCCCTCTTACAAACTTTCTAAATGTGTGTGTATTTTTTGGTATTTGGACAGAAAAAAAAATGGGAGGAAAGAAGGAGACTAAAATTACCCATAAGTCTCTTAAAAATAGGCAGGTGCATGGTATGTGACTAATTTCTGTCCAAAATTATAATGAAGACAATGACTTGAACTACAATGGGGTCATTAAAAAACTTTAAGGTGTTATATGTTCAAATTGAAAACATGAGAACCAAAGTGAGATTTTGGTCAAACTTCAAGGGTATAAGTGTCAACAACCTAATTTAAAAATTCGGACTTAGTTTTCGCATAATTTGAAATTTCAAAACCCTAATTTCGAAGTTTCTTATCATGTAATTAGCAATAATCTAATTTAGAAGGTTTTTCACTTTGCAATTTAGAGAAATTTTACTTTAGTCTCTGTACTTTCAATTTGTACACATTAAACCCTGAAATATCGTATCAAGTTAGTCCCTCTATCATTTTTTTATGACAGAATTCACTTACCTGGATAATTCCATATTTGATACGTGATTGATTTCCTTCATAAAAAATGACAAAATTGATATGATATGATTTGGACACTTCAGAGCTTAATGTGTTCAAATTGAAAAGACAGAAACTAAAGTGAAAATTCACTTAAAACTTCAGAGGTACAAAGTGCAAAAAACTCTTTAATTGTAATTTAGAGTTTCAAAAGGATCCTCCAAACGGGTACTTAAATTACTTATCTCCTAAACTAGGGGGCGTAAATTGTAATTTATCCGAGTTAGTGATTTGAAACCAAGTCAACTCTGGCTGGCTCATACATATTGAAATATCCATGAACTGGGGGAGGGAAAAATCCTAATTTTAGGAGCAATAATGCATTTTTATTTTTTTAAGAACCACTATTCTTCCACCAAAGGGAAAATAACATTTTTTCCTAAAGTATTGGGCGGGACCCTAAGTTGTCTCAAATTGCACATTTTGGACAAAAAATGAATTGCACCCAGCACGGTCTTCTTGTGGAGATATTTTTATCATTTTATCACTCAACTAAATCTAAGATATTTTTTCTCTAGCAACAATTGAGACTTTTTTCTTTCCTTGTTATGAAAAAATAAGAAAAAACGTCTTGATTTTAGTAGAGTGATAAAATGACAAAAATATTTTCATTAGAAGGTCGTGCTGAGTAATACACATTTTTCATCCAAAATCATTAGTGATATTTTTTATTTTGTGAGATTGAAACAAATGTGACACTCGAATAACTAAATATGCAATTTAGCAAATCTCGACGTCTACAAAGGGGCATACGCTTGATACTTTAGGGGCAAAAAGTATAATTTTCCATCCACTAAAGAAGACTTTTTTTCTTTTGGAGTGCATGTGGTTTCTCAATGATGAATGTTGCATGTGGCCAATGGCATAATCAGCTCTCTTTGCAGCCTCATTTGGCAGGTTTTTTTTATGGAATTCTAGAGAGAGAAATTATATATATATATAGAGAGAGAGAGAGAGAGAGAGAGAGAGAGAGAACAATTTTTGTTTGGACTTTCATTGGTTACAAGAAACAATTATATCAACTTTTCTTTATACACAAAAAATGAAATAAAAACCATTCATCTTGATGCCATGTGTCCCTCAAATTTATTATTTCAATACAGTAAATTTTTGAAAAGTTGGAATAATTCTGTCAAAACTCGAATTATTATAATTTTTTATATAAAAAAATCACAGTTACTTTTATGTAGTGTGAATTACCGTAATGTGTAGACTACACAGAATTTTTTTTTAAATTTGTAGACCATCAAGATCTCTCTCTTTTTTTTCTATTTTTAACAAAATTGAAAACCCATCTGGAATTATTGATTTTTTTTTAACTATTTCCCCTAGAATTTAAAAAAAAAATTTTTTTTTTAAACACCAAAATTAGTTTCCTAAATTTGTGGTTGTTATTTTACACTTTATACCCCCTAAAGTTTCAATTTCAACATTTTATGCCCCAAATTTCTTGCAATTGACAGTGAATTGATGCCAATAATCAGTCAATGCATGCCAGTTGTAGATTTGAGGAGGCAACCTAAAATGGTTCATTATCCTTTGCTGTCAAATGCTTCCCAATAATATTTTATGATTAGTACAAGTCCTTAAACTTAAATTACACTTTGATGCCAAAAGTTTATATTTAATTTTGATTTATATCCTGAACTTTTAATTATGGCATATTACATTACGGCGTTTATAAATTGTGTCTGTTACGAATTAAATTTCGTCAAAATTACAAATCTCAATAAATTATCACAAAAATTTTGCCGGAGTTGACCAATTGAACTTCGGACAGAATTACTAAATTCTAAGGTGAAATGTAATTAAAAATTAAAAATTGCAAAATATACTTAAGTGTAAAGTTTTGGGGCGGAAACATATATAGCGTACATGAGCATCTATATTATAAATTACGACATTTTTTGAAAATGTCTTTGCGTTAAATGTTAAATTGATTTAAAAAAAATGAATGAATGGGATTGAATTGAAGAAGATTTTTGGAGGAAGGGAAAAAAGTGTCGGCCAAAAATTTCACACTCCTATTTTTAAAAAGGTTAAATTAAATTATATTTTGTACTTTTTAAGTTTTATAGTTGTATTTAAGGAGTTAATTTTTTAATTTTTTTTATATTTATAAATTAAAAAATAATAAATAGTGTTTTTACGAAATCCTAAGGCACATAAAAGAAAAGAATATTGTAAAAAGAAAAAGAGGAAAAGTAAAAAAAGGAGAAGAACTCTACTCATCTCTTTGTGCCAAATTGATTAATTTTTTCTAATTTTGAATATTGTTATTTTTATTCATAAAATTCCCAATTGAGTTTTTTTTTTTTTTTTTTTTTAAAAAAAATTATTTATTGATTTGGGTAGACAAATTATTCCTAATTTGTACCCCATATTTCTGCACATTTAATGGTTGCACTAGCACAAATTAAAATAAATTAGACAAGCAAAAATGAAAATTGAATTATTTGGGAGGTGATCACATGGAGAGTTGAATCTATGCAACAACTCTTATATAATTTTATTTTATTTTTAATTGCTCAAAAGTCAACAATAAATTATAGTTGATGGGTAATTCACCGAATAATAATATAGAAATAAAAAATAATTTAAATAAAATAAAATTATTGGAAGCAAGCATATGTGGCATTGTATTAGGGAAAATTACAATTTTTGGTATCCCTAAATTAAAGGGTGGTTGTCGGTCGGTCGCATTGTATATTTGATCCTTCAAATTTTATATTTATTTCAATCTCATAAAATTAAAAATGTTGTTAATAATTTGAGATAGAAAATTGATTGTATGCAGTACGTAACTTTCTAATGGTGATATTTTGTCATTTTATTACACTGCTAAATCTTAAAAAAAAAAAAAAAATCTTAACAACAATTCTTTTGAAGAATAACTGATAAAATGTTGAAAATATATCAATTAAAAGACAACGTTCTTAGCACAATCCATTTGTCGTTCAAAATCATCAAAAACATTTTCAAATTTGTGGGATTGAAACAAATGTGAAACTTAAGAAATTCAATTGTGCAATTTGAAAAATCTCATGGTTCACATAAACACCGGAACATCCCATTCTATTAATACGCAAAAATTTAGGTAAATCACACTTTTGACACTTTGCATTATGAGTTATTTTGCATTTTGGTCCTTCAAATGTTAATTTTGTCTAGTTACCAAAAAATTTATTGATTTTGTCAATTGTATCATTTAACTATTAACATTAGTTTTAAAAAGGGCACATTTGGCAATGTCATTGACACAATTCCATAAATTATGAGTTGTTTTGCATTTAGGACTTATAATTTTGTCAACTAATAAAATAAGTTAATTTTGCTCCTTAATTATCACTATTCGCGCATTTATTGGTGCATCTGTCGGTCAGTTTCATTTATTAATGGGTACGTGAAAGTCATTTGCTAGATTAGATGAACGTTTGATGAATCAATATGCAAATTAACCAGATTTTGGAGTTCCCAGTATAAATTAAACCGCAATTTGAGGTTAGATTGAAAAAAAAAATCGAATTCGGACCAAATCAAGACAAATTCAAATTTAGAGGATTTACTTCAGCAAATTTATAAAATTCGAATTCTCGGCGTTAAAACAACATTAGATTAAAGTATGACGAAATGTTTCTCACTAATAATTGAATTTTACTGTAAAAAATATATGATTTGTACAGTAATCTTAACTTATTAAGAGACAGAGTTAACATAAAATTTCAATCAACAAGAGTTAATTTGATCCAAATCAAGTACCTAATCCATCCAAATTGTCAATTCCTTTTTAAAAAGATTGAAAATGATGGCTAAATCGAATCAAATGATAGATAGAGAAATGTTGCCTATTTTCCTCATTTCTCCTGACACCTAATCCCAATGTTAACATTGCCATAAAAATTAAACTTGCCAACTCACCAAATCATTAACTGTTCTTTTGAAAATTCAAGAGGCGTGGCTACACACGACATTGACCATGGTAGGGAATTTATTAGAGAAATTTACACGTTGACCCCCCCTAAATTACGGGTCGATTTTTTACTTTGGTTCATGAACTATCGGTTTTGTCGATTTGATCATGAAACTATCGCATTCGCATCTAATCGGTTCAATTTTTAGTGTTTTTTAGTAGAAGCATGCGGCGTCCCTAAAGTTACGGGCAATTTTACACATGCACCTAAAGTTACGGGTCAATGTTCACCTAGATATAAATGTTACATTTGAGAAACTGACTTGAAAAAATTAATAGTTCATGGATAAAAACAAAATTTTATCATATATTTTGGGGGTCAAAAGTGTAATTATTAAAAAATTAAAATACAAGTGGAAGAGGTAGTTAATTATATTTTTCCACCTTCCTACTATGCACCGACCCCCAAAGTATCCACACAAAATTACAACTTAGCCTCATAAATTTTGTGTGCTTTTGTCCAATTATGAACTTTGACATCCAATTTTGCCCCCATATAGAGAGTTGAGAAACAATATATATATATATATACAGAATTGTAACATTCGCCCTTAAGTACAATTTTCAGTTTGTATAGAGTATAATGAGAAATGTGCAATACTCGGCTTGCAAGATAGTTTGACTACGAAAGAAAAGAGTTGAATTCTCATAACTTTGGTTCTGATATCACGTCAGGAGATTCCAACTTAAAATCATATTGTATCAAGTAAAACAGTTTTTTTTTAGTTATAGAGTAGTTTGGGCACTCTCATATAATCGATGTGGTTGAATGGTCAAAATTGATAGCCATGAACCTCAGTAAAATTTGTAATATAATTAAGGGGTCAAAAGAGTAATTTACTCAGTAATGCAAGGATATGCATGAAGTTTTGAGTCTTTATCCATGCCAAGAACATGTGTTATTGACTATTTTAGATTGTAGATGGAGTAACCAAGTTGCCAAAGACTAAGAAGGAAGGACTTAGCAAAGTTTGTAGACAAGTAAACTTAATCTCTCTTTCAAACCTAGCTCAATGCTATTTAATATTTATAGAAATAATTGTAAAGACAATATCTACCCTTACACGTGGCAAGTTAACGTGTGGTCACGTGGCTAAGTCTTAACCCTAATTTTTATAAAATTAATTCGTTAAGAGTTTATTATTTAATTTTCGCAACAAAATCTAAATCAACACTCAAAAATATCTTCAACCATCTTATTGTCAAAGCCGTCTCCACGATTTTCCCTTTTTCAAGCTGCTCTTCAAACCTTCGAGTGCTGATCTTCGCTTGGACCAGCTCCGAGACTCTATCCTGACTTTTCACTGGTTTATTCCATGGGCCTTTATCAATCATATTGTGCGAACATCTTCGTTCTATGAGTTATTACAATCTAAATAGTTGGTAAGAGGCTTGAATTTCATAAAGGACCGTTCGTCAACTACGCCTCCCAGTTATTGAAGATATTGCAATGTAAAATATTTAAGAGTTTTTTGGTAAATAATCTCCGAAATTAAATTTTTTTACCCTTTTCATCTACTCACTATAGTAATTTTTTCTAGAAAAATCAAAATTATTGTCAAAAATCCAAAAGTTATTCTACGTTATAAAACTTACTCTAATTTTTTAAATAAAAAACTTAACGTAATTTTCAAATATTATAATAATTTTGAATATTTAAAAAAAAAATATTGTAGCACGTGTTAAAAAAAAAAAAAAACTTAAATTTACTCTTTTTGAGGTTTTAGTAGCTATATATAGCCAAAGTGAGGGCTGCTATTTAGATTAGTGGGGACCGTTACAGGCTGTGTGGGGATTGGAATGACCAAAGGCAAAGGCTCCCCCACCACCTAACATTGTCACTCTTTCTTTACCCTTTTGCTTTTGTCCTACCTATTCCAAAATTCACTTCAATTCAACTATTTTTTTAACTTTTACGTTATAGATTGATCTAAGGGGTTTACTTCGGTTGATAGATTGGATGAATTATCTCACATCAATATCAGTATGAACATCCCAAGAGTAAAATCATGAATGCACCAGGTTAATACAGGAAAATGTGTTTATTAAGATCATCGAGAAAAATGATTAGTCGAGGTGTACATAAATTGACTCGAACACACTTTACCGTCTAAATGGAGACTAATAACTTACATAAAGCCATTTAAATATTAAGGATTTTATAATATAACTGGAGATTCGTCTCTTGTATCGATTTCCTAATTTATAAGTGTAAAAAATAGTAAATAGTGAAAAGAAAAAAAAAAAAAAAAAAAAAAAGGAGGAATTAAGTATTAAGTAAAAAATTAACGGGAAAAAAATATAATTTAATTCAACCACCTTTAAAGTGGAGGTGCTTGAAATATTTGGGTAGGACTTTTTTCTTCCAAAATTTTGTAAAATTGTATTATTTGTTTTTTTTTTTCCGGAATTAATGTGAATCATTAATTAAAAGACATTTTTAAAACCGTCTTACATTACAATATAAATGTTTTTATTTTTTGTTTTATTTATAAAACAACTTATTTATTAATTGTTATAAACTTATTTTTTAATCTTAGTTAATATTAACTAAAATATCAAATCAATACAAATTTTACATCTACTTAATATTAAGTCAATAAATTGAATCTAGTTAATATTAATTGAATGATTGAAAATTTATTTAAAATATATATATAAAAAAAAAAAAAGGAAAAAAAATTGAGAGCAACAAATTGCAATGAATTGTTTGGAGGACACAACTAATTTTTCAAAATAAAATAATATATTTAAAAAATAATTGTGATATTAATCATTTAAAAAAAAAATTTAAAATTTTACTTCATACAGTCCTGAGTCCACGCATTATAATAATTTTTTCAAAAAATTCAAAATTATTATCAAAAATTCAAAAGTCACTATAAGTCACAAAATTACTATAATTTTTTACAAGGAAAAAATTACTATAACTTTTATATATTATAATAATTTTAAATTTCTAAAAAAATTATTATAATGCATAAATTGAATGGAGTAAAATTTTAATTTAATAAACTACCACCTAAGCAATTCTTTTTTCCATAAAAAAAAAATAAAATTTAGTAACTTTAATTTATTTATTTTTAAATTACTATAACGCATGAATTAAATAAAATAAAATTTTAATTTAGTAAACCATTCAACTATACATGCCTAATAACTTTTTTACATAAACAAATTATAATAATTTTAAATTTAAAAAAAAAAAAAAAAAAATCACCCATAACTACGTAAGCAATTTACTAGTCCGTACAAATCGAATTAAAATATTCACAAACGTTAGAAGATGATATTCGTGAATATCTTAAATAGTGAAGGCAGTACAGTTTTGAATATTAATAACTTCCCCTGTGGGCTTCCTGTGACCTACTAATCTTTTTTTTAAAAATAAAAATGACAAAATACAGTTTTTTTTTAATTATTTATTGGCCCACATGTCTTCACGTGGACCGCCGCATGTTGTTTGTACACTTGCTGGCAATCCCATCAACCCCCCCAAAAGAAGATGAAAATTGCACTTTTGACTCTTAAAAGTTTGGTGTGGGTGTTCAAAATATCATTTTTATAGGTAATTTATTTTTAACCCAATTTTATTTTTTTTATTTGATCCAATCGGAAAATTAAATGACTAAATTGAAAAAAAAAAAAATATATTGATTTGAGACCAGTACGTTTGGTTAGAAGAATGAAAAAAAAAAAAAAAGAATAATATTTTTATCTATTGTGAAAAAATAATAATTTTTCCTAGTGTTGTTTGGTTTAGAAAGAAAAAATGAAAGGAAAAAAAATAATCTACTTGAATTCAATTTACAATTTTACCCTCACATCTTATAAAACTAAATTAAAAAATTTATTATTAAGGGTATACTTGTAATTTTGATATTTTTTCTCAAACTTCATTTTTCCTCCATTTTCATCCTAAATTTGAGAGGAAAAAAGAGAAGGAAAATGAGCCATTTTTTTCATCTTTTTTTTCAACTTTTTCCTTTTTCAACTTTTTTTTTATTATTTTATTTTTCCATCTACCATATTTTTCACCGACAAAAATATTGTCAAAATCAGAGTTAGGTGATACGAGACCATTAAACTCTAGTGAATTTCTTGAATTACTTCGTCCTTACCATGCAAACTCAAACATCCCACAATTATTCTATTATATTTTCAAACTTGGTAAGCTCTAGATGTTATGGAGGCAGATTTCGAACAAAATTTTCAATGTTCTCTGGTCTAAAATGACAAAAATACCCCTTAAAATCAAATCATGTGTCCCACCGGCCTTTTTCCACTGAAATGTGATAAATTTGTTTCGTGGCGGCTCAAGTGGTAAAACACGTCTGAGTTAAAACAGTTGAAGAATCTATGTGAGATCAGGGGTTTGAACCTGCAAAATACATTTGTTGGGAGGACCAGCCACGCAACGCACTCCCGAACGAGACTTGTGTTACGCCTATGTGAATGTGTGACGAGAGATTTACCAAAAAACAAAAACAAAAATAGGGATCTCAATTGAGTAAGTCTTAAGGGTGGAAAGCGTTTTAAAGTTTGCCACCTAAGAAATGCATGTGTTCAAGGTTTGAATTTTTCAAGAGGAAGAGTGTAGATGATAAAGAAGGTTAGTAGAATAATGAAGGGGGGGAAGAAAAGGGGGAATATGCTGAGAACAAAAGGCCGAAACAACAAGGAACGTTGCTTTCAATTTTAACTAAATTATTAAAACACGAATGATTGGAGGGATTTAATCTTCTCGAAGTAAGAGTTGTTGAAATTCCCTGTCAGCTTCTCCTACTCCTACTTTAATTTCAACTGCTCAAGCCATTGAGGCCTTGACTTCAACGTCGTTATCCTCAAAAATAAAAATTGAATTAAAAAAGTTATATACCTAATTACACACACTATATATTAAAAGCGGATAGGAAGAGATGTTAATTCGACCGACAAGAGGAGATACTCTCTTTTCTTATTAACTAGAATTTGATTATCCTGTGGAGTACTATGAGAATTAAATCTTGAATTTAATCCTAAATGTACCAAACCAATGTGGGGGAGTGCGTCCTTAAGATCATCTGGTGAGGTGATTAGTAGAGGTGCATGTAAACTAATCCAGACACACCTTACTGTATAACCAAAAAAATATATATATTAAAAGCGAAAACCAAAGTTTAGGAATGAATGAAAACTCATTATTGCAAATCTCTCTAATCTTATTTTTCTGATGAGATAGACAGCTAAGATTAGTTTCTTCCGGCCATAAAATATATTAATTATAAAATTAAAAGATAAACTTTAGATTACGTGTAATATTCAAAATAAAAAATATATATTATATAAAACATGACGATTTTTTGGCTGACTAGGACAAATTTATGACTAAGATAAAAAATATATAATTAGGACAAATAAAATTGCTGACGAGGCCAAATAAATTCGCTGACTAGGAAACTAAATTTACCAAAAAGAAAATTTTAGTTATATTAAATGAAAATTAAATTAATATAATATTGATATAACATTGATTCACCTAATTTTCGTTAATTAAAAAATAAACAACCATTCCTTAATTAACATTTCTCTCACTCTCATATTAAGCAATTTCCTTTTTCAATAAATTCTTTTTAAATTTTTAATTTTACAAGTTTATTTCCTAATTTACTCCCAAGTCGCCCTAAACCCCTAATCACACACAATATAGACTCAGTTTCTCAGCGACGATGGTGACAGTGAGATTGGGAGCAGTGAGCAGCGAGATCAACAGTGACCTTGACCGCCTTCAAATCCGACCATCGTTGTCCAGATCTGGAACAGTGAGAGAAACGATGGCGAAATCAGAGAGCGAGAGAGGTAATCACCTAGAATTTGTCTCTATATATGACTGCATACATTTCGATTTTCCGTTTGAAAACTGTAAAATCAATCCCTTCAATTTCTCCATACAATTCCTATTCCCCGGCAATTCGTTAAACCATTTTCACACCACCGATTTCTTCCCGATCTCTCCTTCAAGGTAAGTCCAAAAATGCAGTTAAACGTTTTGGTTTTCTTGTTTATTTGAATGTGTGTGTTGATCAACAGGAATTGGTTTGGATCTGATTGGAATTCCTAGATCCATTTGTTGTTTGAATTTTTTTTTGGATCTCAATTTGTTTCGTGGTGTATGGTAATGGTAGGTTTCTGAAGGTGTTTGGCAGTTGAAGGATGGCGCATAGGGTAGGTCACGAGTACGATTATCTATTTAAGATCGTGTTGATTGGTGACTCCAACATTGTCAAACCGAACATTCTATCCAGGTTCACCCGTAACGAGTTCTGTTTGGAATCAAACTCAACCATTGGGGTTGAGTTCGCTACCAGAACTCTTCAGGTTCGATTCCTGTCCTCAACCATCTACACTCTTATCTTCCTTCATCTGTAGATCTTCTGTTTTTATTTCGTAAATTATAGTCTCATGTATGTGCAATCCAATATATATTCATTTGAGTTTATCTTCGTTGATTATTGAGGGCTCTGCTTAATTTGTTGAATTGGTTTTTCTGTTTACAGTTTACAATAATTCTTCCTTCTCTTTGATGTCCAAATCACTCAAGCAAAACACATTTGTTCATAACTTAAACAAAACTCAATATGTGTGAGTTCTCTTTTCGAAGAATTCATTTAGAATCTAACAGAATTGGTACGGGTAATTGATGATGGTTTGTTTTTTCTCAGTTAGGAGTTGAGGCTGAGCTGGTTGAAAAGTTCAATGGTGCTTAAGAAAACTGTTCCCTTAGGCTGGAAGTTCCTAAGTCAAGAGCATTTAAATTATATGAGGAAACCCGTTGCATAAATTCAAGGTAATGGAGTTGCTGTCTGTTTTCATCATTTTTTATTGTTCCTAAAAACAAACAATTCCTCAAGTATTAATTCGAAATTTTTTTCCACAGTTTCCAAAACTGTTCTAAAAAATTTCAAAATTGTGTCGTAAATGAATCATATCCTAAATGAAAATCAAGAATTAGTTTGAGTATTTATCAAAATTTTGAAAATTATTTCCGTGAAAATTTACAAAATAGTTTTCAAGTTGTAAAGCAAATATGTCATAAATATTTAAAAAGAAAATCCAAGCAAGTTTGAAAACAAGCAAGTTTTCACATTTTCAGAACAATTTTCTTAAACTATTTTTGAATTTATAAATGAGTTGTGATTCTTATAATATGGGATCTGTTTTTAGGCTTTCTCTCCTTTTGTTTTATGATATGTTCCATTGTATCTAGTAACTAATTTTAAGGGAACAAATTTTCTGGGAACTAATTTTCTGGGAACTAATTTTAAGGGAACAAATTTTCTGCACAATTTTTCTCGGAACAAAACTAATCAGTTTTTTTTTTTTTTTTACACTATTGAAATTTAGTGGGGGACACAAAAATCGGAAATCAAAAGCTATTTTTTTAGTATTTGGGGGAAATGTTTTTTGATCCCTAAATTATTCTACTAAAAAAAATGTTCTAAAAATTTAGAAGTACATTTTTTTTTGTTTAAAAATATATTTTTTACCTAACATTTCTATTTTGAGTGGTCAATTTGAAATTTAAAAAGGAAAAAAAAATCCAATGATGTGGTCAATTTAAAAAAAAAAAAAATGCAATGATGTGTCAATTTTTTTGGGAAAAGTATAGGTTCATTGTCATCCCACTATCCCACATAATGATTAAAAAAATAAATCACCAAAGTTTTTTTTTTTTGTGGTTGGAGATGAATTTTTTGTTTTTGGATTTTTTTTTTTTTTTTGTGGACAAGTGTGGGGGGTTCTGTGTCATGATATTATCCCTTATATTTTTTGTAGGTGTTGTTTGGTTAGTGTTTCAGTTCCAAGAATTTCAAAAACCAATAACATAATTGAATAGGAGGTGTTTCTTTATTGCTTTTGTTCCAAGCCAAGTTTCTGTTCTTCTCCCAGATTTTTCTGTTTTCGATTTTTTGTTCCCATATTTATGTATTTTTGTTCACATAAATCTACTATGTTCATAGTTCTATGTTTTCGCTCTATTTGTTTGTTTTGTTAATATTGTGTTGTTTTCAAATTGGAATGCAATTTTGGAATGTCTTATAAATAAAGGAGATTATGTCTATTTTTTTGTACTTTAAGTATTAGTTGTGTTCACTTGAAAATTATTTTTTAACATTGGAGGGTGTCTTATAAACAGATGAGATTATGTAAAAAAAAATCTGTTGGATATCTACTTACTTCTTGATATTAGGAAGTATGAGAAAAACATGTTTGGTTAAGGGATCCATAAGCATGTTCTATTTCTATTTCTCCAAACATGGTGGCGACAATGGGTGGTGGCTGGTAGTGGTAGCAGTGGGAGAGGGCGGTTGGCGAGTGGGATGAAAGTAATGGTAATTTCACACACCAAAAATCTTCATCAGTAGTATTTTTTTGTTCTTTGTCTATTGAGAATTTGGTATTTGGTTTATCTATTGGCGGTGGTGGTTGGCAAGGGTGGTTGGTGGTGGCGGCGGGCAGCTATGTGGGTGGAATAGGATGAAAAATAAATATATTTATTTACAAAGTTAAAGATAAAAAATATAATTTAAAAAATAATGGGGTTTCAAGGTGTAATTAATCAATATAAGTTGAATAGTAAAAATCGGATTTGAACACGAAATGACCAAAATGCCCTTTGTTCTGATCCCAGTTTCTTTTAACAATTTTTTGAGATCTGAACAAATAGAAAACCCCTTAAAAAATGAAAGACAAACACCAAGTATCCGTTTGTTTAGTGCTTATATTCCTAAATTTCCTTGAAAACCGGAACATAAACAGATTGATTTGGAATTTTGTTTTGTTTTGTTTCCACTGCCACATTTTGGAGCAAATGTTGGAAATAGAACAAAATTGTTCCTAGGTTTTAGTTTTGTTTCCAATTTTCTGATTCGTCACACAATCTCTCTTCTACTATACTAGATGTTTCAAGAGTAGCAGACTGTTAGGAGGGAGGAAATATCTCAGGACCAAAAATAACTCGCGAATAAGTACATTGCCAATGTCAAAAAGCACATGGAGAGGTGGTAAATGTGAGAATAGACAAGAAATTAAACGAGGACACAATGATGAAAACTTGAAGGAAACGATAGACAAAGAGCTTGACACTCATTTGCTCGAGCACGTTCCAAGAATCGGAAAATCCCCGGCGACGGTGACGACGACGACGACGTGGAAGATATCAATGTCGTGGAAGATGATATGTTGGACGATATGCCCAACGTTGACGAAAACGACAGTTGAAGAGTGGCCAATGAAACGGGAAAGCTGGAAGAAGGTCATGATGATAGTCCTCAAACTAAGTAAAAATAAGGTTTAATCTTGATTGTTAGTTATTATTATTGTTCCATTGTTATTATTGATGTTCATGTGAATTGTGTGTAAAATGTCATATAAATAGAGGAGATCATGTGAAAAAATCTATTTTTTTTGTCGTTTTGTTTTACATTCGTGCCTTCAGACACGGGTTATACGTTAATATATATATATATATATATATATAAATCCATATATTATGCGAGTCTAAAACTAGTATAATACTTAAAAGTGGAATGAGAGAAAATATTTTAATGAGGTTAAAAATGTATTTTTTAAGTGTTTTGGCGGGTTTTAATCTTTTTTTATATATAAATTAATGAGTTGCTCAACTCAATATTTTTTTAACTATATTTAATTTTTTTAATTAATACAAAAATATATGATTAATTCTCTGATTCACATTTTAAATTATTTCAAAAAATAATTATAGTCCAATTAATAATTCCACCCAAAACGAAAATAGATATGATATAAATTAATTAAATTAGAATTTTTTTACTTGCAAAAATTGATAAAATTGATCTTAATTTATAATTATTTGTGTATTATTTTATAGTATATTAGTAAAAAATATTTTATAGAAATATTATTTTACATTTTTTTTATTTATGTAATTTTTAATAGTATATATATTTTTTAAATTTATAAAACGCCATTGTTTTCTAAAAATTTTACATTATCTCTCGAATATTGCTACCAAAATAGTCAAATGATATCGTTGTGTTCAATGTTTCAATATTACGAATTTTTTATAATTTTTTTTCAAGCATGTGCAATGCGCAGTTCTAAAACTAATTTATATATATAATTATCACTTTCCACTTCAAAAGTTATACTTTAACTACTTTTACTTTTGAACAAAATAAAAAATTAACAATAAATGAAATTAAATTTTTATTCATTTTTAATAAAAAAAATAATTTTATCTACTTCATCTAAAAATTAAATAAAAAATTTAATTACATTTATTTTTAAGCCCATCCTGTCAATTTAAACAGAAAAAAAAAATCACTTTATTCAAAAGATAGGTAAATATCTCGCCGAAACACGTTTAATGTGATATATTTTAGACTACTTTATGGTCTGAAAGGCATTTGATTTTAAAAAAAGATTTGTAAAAATTTTATTAAAAAATATTATCTAAATCAAATATCTTACTTAAGCGTACTCCTAATTTTTTTATTTTTTGTTTTTAATTTTGGTGTATACAGAACTAAAGTTACAGTTTGACCAAACTAGTATGTTTAGAGGGCGAGAATGGGGATGTCCCACATTTCTTCCAAAACTGTCTACCAAACGGGTCCTTTATCTGCCAAACCTCTGAATTCTCCTCCGTCGCATTTCTTCCAAAGTAAGATCGTTGGTCTGAGTCTGAGTCGGCATCATTATGGATTCGCCCCCATCACGATTTGTCCCACACATCTCACACACATCGGACCAACCAACACTATTATCAAATGTACAAGCTCGACACCTCCACACGCCCAACCCCAAACCATGGCTACTCCGGCCGACAACTCCCCGACCCGAAACCCTGGGCCTCGATAACCTAAACAAGCCCCTTGCAAACCTCACTGGCCAACTCAAAACGCCGATCAACCCCCTGAAGGCGGCGGTGAGCGGATCACCACCGAAGTACGAGGCGGATTTCAGACGAAGATAGAGAATTCCAGCCAGGATTCCGCCAAGATGGCCGAGGAAAGACACACCTGGAACAAACATTTGAATGAGAAACAGTTCTGCCCAGGCGGCGTGTCTGGACGGAACCATAAGTCCGTGGACGTAGGTATAGTTATCTGCCTGCGAATTGAGCACGACTTTCATGGCGAAGAGGACGCCGGAGAATCCGGCGGCGTATTCGCGATAGTAAGCCTTTTCGTAGTCGAAGAGGACTAGGAGAGATTTGGATAGTATTAGGGTTATGGCTTGGGACATGCCGAGTAAGGAAATGATCATGGATGTGAATTCGAGGCTACCCATTGACGACTCCAATTGGATTCCTTTCCATAGAAGAGAAATCATGTTGTAGACCAAATGTGACTCGCCTAGGTGGTAGAACGGCGACAGGAAGAAGCGTTTGAGATCTTGGTACTGCTCAACAAAAAGCCGAAAAAGTCAACATATATAATGTTAGAATCCAAAAGAGAAGAAGATGTATCAGGAAACATTCCAATGCTAGAACATGTAAGGGCATGTTTGGTTGTCTTTCATCAATTAGTTAGCTAACCATTTTAGTTCTATTTCATACACTATTCACCTGTGTAATTGAAGTAAAATATAGGAAAAATATACAAATAAATTCATAAAAATAAAATAATTTAGACAACCAAATGGGCCCTAAACAATTGACTAAAAAGGTAACATTAACCTGTGGAGAAAATGCCCCCAAAACAAGATAGAGAGAAAATCAAATTAAAATGATTTGCATTGGATTGAATATGTGATCTATTGATCTTGTCTTTTTCATAATGCTGTCAAAGACAAATTGAAACTGATGAGTGGCATCATAGCTTTAACAGGAGCATACTATTAAGATAACTCAAAAGTGTGTAGTAACTTCTAAGTAGCGTGTAAAACAAAGATGGTGCATTATCTTCAACTTATTAATCAATTATGGAGTTTTATGCACTTTAGAGAATTGGAAAAATCTCCCTTTGGCCCCTATACTTTCAATTTGAACACTTTAAACTCTAAAGTATCCAAATCATGTCAAGTGAGTCCACATCGTTAATCCCGTCATTATTTTTTCCGACAATCAGCCCCGTGTCAAGTACGAAAATCATCCACGTGAGTGATTTCCGTCAACAAGAAAAGACGGGACTAACGATTATGATACTTTAGGATTTAAATATAATCACTTAGAAGAAACCTGGGATTCCCAAGCACCATATTGATTTTTACATTTATAAATATAACTACAATATATTGTATGAAAAATAGAAAAATCAATTCATACAAATCACAGAATGCAAACTGTTCAAATTTTGATATGTTACGACATTTCAATTATCGTATAACAACTTGCATCAAAGAATAAAATATCAGAATTTATGTCGTTCACTACGAACAAACATTTCTTCAATATTTCATGAATTATTATACCAAATATTATTGAATCCACACCAATAGGAATTATACTATACACCAAATGTAGTAATTTAGCGCATTTAGAAATATGAATATTTTAGTAAAGACGGTTTGGTGAAAAAAAAATGGTGACAAAGTCATCGATATCTATACTTGGTATTGTACAATTATCATTTTTCGAGGTGATTGTCGAGAAAAATGATATCTCCGTTTGATAATACGTATAAAGAGTTTATAACTGTGCTTGAACCATTTTATTAGGTGTTTTTAATATTAAAATAACAATAAAAAATACTTGAATATACATATCATGACGATAATTTAAACAAAAGTTTATTTATGTATTCAGTGACAAAAGATGACATGCATGTAATGTACTTTAAATATGCAATATTTTTCGAACTTTTTTTTTTTTAAAAATAAATGTATAGATATTTAAATATCTACAATTTTTGCTGATTAAAACTATTTCAATTGAAAAATCAAAATCAAAATCTAAATCTAATGACGACAAAAAATAAATAAAACACTTTAAATTAAATACATGGATTTTATGTTTATGGTGTCATATATTTTTAATAATTCTGTATACTTTTTACTTTTCTATACATAGTTGAAATATTATTTTTTTTTACACCCAATGAGACTATCTAGTTTTTTTTGTTTTTTTTTATCCTTTCTTTTCAAAAAGTAAAATTTAGAAGTATATTTACTTACAAAAATATTAAACAAAAAGATTGTGTAGGCATGTATTTAATTATTTATAATATATGAATATGTTAAACGATTTTTCTCTCAAAATTTGAAAAAGTGTACCTTCAAGGAAATATTGATTTTGTTTTAAAATTTTGAGCACTTCAATAATTTTACTTTGGTACAAATGAATATTAAACTAAATCTTCCCTTATAAAAGGGCATAGATATAGATTATAATCCGTTAATAAATCAGAACTGTCTATGCTGACTACGACATTTTGATGGTCTAGATCGAATCTCACGGAATGGATGGCTAGGATGGAGACAAAATATAAAAATAACTGTTGGCTCAATGAGAACAGGTTGGCTGTTGGTGAGTTAGTATTTCCAGTGCTTAATGGCTGAAAGGTCCAGGGATCCAAACTCACCCCTCTCATCTGTTTTCCCTTATTTTTTTTGGCTCATGTTTATCGGCAAGATCCCACAACCAACATTCAGTCCACCTCCTCCCATGATCCGCTCATTCCTTCACCTCCCACGATCTGTTGTTCTTCCAATCCCACAATCCCAACTCCATCGTACCCCTCTTCCCACCTCCATCACCGTACCCACCTTCTCCACTCCTGCATAATGGAGCCATTTCTGAAGGTTTTTTAATGGCAAACGAAAGCCATCGATGGTGTCACCAAGTCCAAGCCCAACCCTAAATTTACTGCCACATAGAAATCATTAAAATCTTTGCCGTCGAACCACTCCGCCACATTCACTCCAACGTTGTCCAGTCAGCCTCTAGCCCTCATCTCACATGGTTATCTAGATCGCCAAGGTATGTTCCCTCCCTCATTCCTTTACTCATCCAATCTTCCATTTTGTAATCCTAATCCCCGGGTTTCGGTTCGATTTGGGGATTTTTGTGACTCAATTGCTCTTTTAACCATTCCAATTGTCCCAATTAACAAGATATGATTCGATTTTATGATTTAAGCAGATAATTACGACAGGAACGCGGAGGGCAATTCAATCTGAACATGGCGTGGGAAGTCAGGGACCATGCCATTTGCAAAAGCTATCGAGGCTTCACCTGGTCCAGATTTGACAATCCTCTGTTGTGAAAATAGGTGAAATTTCTTGCTCTGTTGGGTTTGTTTTCTCTTCTATCTTCCTCTATATTTTCAACAGGAAGTTTATGTATCTTCAAAGTTCAGGATCGAAGAAGAATCTGTAAATTTCTTTTCTGGCGAATTGAAAATCAAATTCAAATTGATTAAGTATTAGATTTAAGCATATGTATATTGATTACAGTTGTGTGTGTTTGTAGGGGTATTAAGTGCTTTCCGTTTATGATTCTAATAGCAGATTAAGGATAGGATTCTAACTAGATGTGTTTGTTGAGCTCAAGTCCTTGCTAATATGCATTTATGAGGATGTAGTTACATATCAACTTTAGATTAGGTATTGGATTTCTTTACTTTGATGTAGTTTGAATTTAAATTCAATAGAAGCTCTCCCTTTATTAGTACAAGATATTCTCTCTCTCTAGTGATTTACGATGACTGAGGTGGCCGTTATCGGCCGGCGAAACGGGGATCAATTTTTTCACTCCAACGGAAGTTGCATTTTTAGCAATATACATTCGTAATTCCATTATGAATTTGTTTTTAATTGAGTAGGGGAAATTGGATACCCACCATCTCTGTTCTTTTTAATTTTTCATATTGCCTCAGCCGCTTATTGTTAAATTTAGGTGTATTGTTTTTGTTCCTAATTATTTTAAATACAGGAAAAAATCAATTCTGTTTCTGAATTTTTAGGACAATCTTGGGAAATAGAATATGTTTGCAGTTTGTTTTCTTACTTGAAGTTTTATAGGTATAAAAATTTGAAACAGGAACAATAAGGTGTTGTTCAATATCTCCAGGGTTCTGTTTCTATTGGCTGCCATTGCATCACGCCCCGGGCCAATGTGGTTGCTATGATGGATATATTTTGGAAGGGAAAGAGCTGGAGTTCTACATGAAGAAGCTCCATAGGAAGAAAAGAAAGGGTGCAACTGCTTAGTAATTTTGTTACCTCAAGTCAGAAAAAATCTCGTGTTTTTTTTTTTCAATCAATTATCAGTCATGGAGTTTGATTAAGAACTGTTTTGAGTTGTTAGAAGTAGCTTGAACTCTTTCAACTTTTGAATATGAGTTGTTACGCGTGTTAACATTAATTGTTGTATGTGTTAGATTTACAATACAGATTTAGAATTGTATATTAACGAATTACATCCGTGCTTTTAGGCAAGGGGTATAACTAGTATATAGATATGTTAAATGATTTTTCTCTAAAAATTTGAGAAGTTATGCGTTAAGGACAAGTTGATTTTGTTTTAAAATTTCGAAGGGCTCTTTGGTAATTTTACTTATGCAAGTGAATAGTAAGTTGATTCTTCCCTTATTTTGTTTTTTTTAAATTTTGGTAGGACATTTTGGTAATTTTAATTATACAAATGAATAATAAACTAAATCTTCCCTTATATAAAATTGTATATATATAGATAAAACTATTTCAATTGAAAAGTTAAAATCTAAACTTCATGACCCAAATAAATTACTTTAAATTGGATATATATTTTATATTTATGGTGTTATATATTTTTCATACTTTGTATGTTTCTATATATAGTTTGAGTATTTCTTATAACAAATAAGTCTACTTAGTTTTTTCCCTTAAAAGTACAATTTAAAAGTCTATTTTTTAATTAAAATATTATACAATTTTTATGCATATATTGAATTATTTATAATACATATGCGCATGCGCACGTTAAATGATTTTTCTTTAAACATGTGAAAAAGTATACCTTAAAAGATAAGTTGATTTTACTTTTAAAATTTTGAAGGACAATTTGGTAATTTAACATCAAATGAATAATAAACAAAAGCTTTCCTTATATAAGAGTATAATATAAATATAGATATAAATTAGAATATATAGATTGTTAAATGATTTTTCTTTAAAAATTTTAAAAATTGTGCCTTAAAAGACAAGTTAACTTTTTTTAACATTTTGAAGGGTACTTTGGTAATGTTACTTATACAAATGAATACTAAATTAAACCTTGTAAAGATAGATATAGAAAAAAAGCTTAGACTTTTATAAAAGTTAATAGGTAAAGAATAATTATAAATAATATCTAATAGTTATAGACGGACATAGAAAGAAAAAGGAGGTAAAAAGTAGATATTTAGGAATGGGATGGGATAGGAATTTTATTTCTTAATAGGCCAAAATCGCGTTTGGTAACGATATTATCCTAGAAATTAAGAACACTCATTATGAGAAATCATCAAGAAATTATCAAGAAATTAATAACAACCTTAAACCACATTCAAAAAATCATCAAGTAATCGGACCCTAAACCCCAATCGAAATCAAAATCCTAGACCCGAATCGAAATCGAAATCCTAATCCCCAACCTCAATCGAAATCAAACCCTAAGCGAAATCGAAATCAAAATTGAAACCCCAATCGAAATCGAAATTGGAACCCTAATCGAAATCGAAATCAATTTCTCTAAACCCTAAATCAAAATCGATTTCAAGGTGTGATGAAATTGATTTCACGTTTGAACCATAAGAGGAAGACGAAATCAATTGGCGATGGCGATGGCGATGGTGATGAGAATAGCGAAGACAATGGCCAGTAAGAACAACGAAGACGATGGCAACGAGGAACACAACGGCGAGGAGAACAGCGAAGACGACAACGATGAGGACAACGAAGACAATGGCCAGGATGAGGAACACAAGGCGACGAGGAAGAGGACGGACGAGGAGGAGGCGGATGACGAACAGAAGAAACCACGAAGATCAACATTGAAGAAGAAGAAAAAGGAAGAAAAAACTGATAAAGAAAAGAGAGGTTTACAAAAAAGGATGGCCAGACCTCACTAACAATTTGAAAAATCCCGACCGTGTCCTTTTTTTTGGGATGGAAATAGGTGGAAACAAAAAAAAAAATTGTTTCTCACTTCTTAAGAAAAAGAGAATTGAATTCTTGGTTTTTGGATGGAGTGGGAACGAAAACAAAATTTACCAAACGGTGTTCCCGAACATAAATCCCAAAAATCTGGGAATGGGATGGGAAGGAAAAGGATGGGAACACTTACCAAACGGGGGCCTTCGTTTTCAAAAAATTGAGGACAATTATGTAATTCTACATATACAAATGAATAGTAACATAAAATTTGCTTTATATAAGATGTATAGAAAAAATTGCAAATAACCGACTAATAAAGTACATATATGAAACTTAAAGAGTACAAAATGTAATTAAACTCAACCACTTTGTAAATAGAAATACGAAATTTTTTGGCGGGAATTTTACCTCATAAATATTTCATCTCTTCATCTCAGCAATCGATCATCCCAAATCAATCTCAACTCTTTATAACAAAAATATTTAAAAAGAAAAAAAAAAAAAAAAAAAAAAAAACTATCCTGATGTGTTGATAGATAATAAGCTGCTGCTTGAATTGATGTACAAGATTACATAAATATATTTCACTCAATACAAAGCCTCAACTACTTACAAGCATAAACAAATCAATTAGGTCTTAAAACTAAAATGTAATCATATATGTTCAATTAACTTATATACATACAAATATATATATATATGAATGTGCTCATAATTGACATTAAGTAAACATTTTTTTTAAGTACCTTTTTTGCTTTTAAGCAAAAAGAGTTCTTTTATTTTTGAAAGTAATGTTTGATTTGCACTTTAAAAACACACTTCCAGAAATTTAAAAGGAAAAATAAAAACATGATTGTTAGTACTTTTTAAGAAAACAAAAAAATAGTTGCTTTTTGTTTTTCCCATTTTTATATTGTAAGAGACCGATTGGACTAAGGTCTCTCCGAAAATTTTCAAACATCTATCATTTTTGTTTTCCAGATTAAGACATCACTTATGCTTACGCTTTTGATTTTTTGCCTTTATTTTCTTGTTAAATTATTTTTTCTCCTTTAAAAAGTACTTCAAAAAAAACATTACCAAACATGACTTAATTTGTCCCAACTTACTAAGATCTTCTACATGAATCTGTTTAGGAGCGCGCACAAAAAACAAAAACTCCTAGTACGTTAGTCCCTCCTTCAGGTATATCTATAGGACTTTTACATGTATTCCAAACCATCTTAAACGATTTTCTATATTCCTCAATTTGTGTTCTGTCATTCTTCTATATCTATCCATCCACTTCGAAATGTTTCTTGTTTATTATCCATCACTCTTTATCCACATAATTGATGGCCATAAAATATGCCAATTAGTTTCTCTTTTACCCTACAAACCCCAATCACATTTTTCTCATGTAACCTTCATGACTCCTTCTATGGCCATAGTTCTTAATTTCTCCATTAAAATGAATAACCTACCTATAATATCTAAAGTGATTAGTCCTGGTTCCATAAATCCTGGAATATGTAATATAAAGGAAAAAACAAGATAGTGACAATGCATATATCATATCCTACACAAAATTATTCTCAGCTCAGCTTATAACTAAACTAATAAGGAGGCAAATTTGAAAATTGACCAGCAATGGAACTAGATCTGGAAAATGAAAATTCCTCAAAATTTGATTTTTTTTTTTTTTTTTTCTATGGCTGGTTTTTCATAAGAAACTTGTGACAAATGCATTCAGAGCCCAATGGTCCGAGGATGTATCGAGCATTTTCCCTGGGTGCGAGTTAGCAATAGAAACTATAGACCATATACTAAGGACTTGCTACAAAGCCAAAAGAATTTGAGCTCATTTTATAACTTTTGGAGAGCTTCAAAAAATTCTTGAAGGGGAGGGTTATCGGGACGGGTCAAAGATCAATTAAAAGGGGAGTCTACTTCAACTCACCACTTTTATCTGGTGGTTAAGATACTCTGGGAAAACTGGCAAGATAGAAACAAAAAAATTATTGAAGGAATTGTTCAGGATCCCTCAATAGGCATTAATAGAATCTCTCAAAATCAAAGAGATATGATGAATGCTTTCTGTCTAAGACAGAATTCCCAAGTATCAATGGACCCATTTACTACTAATTCCTTTCCTTTGAATGCAGGATTCTTTAAATTGAACACGGGTAGGTGCGCTAAAGGATCTTCTGGACAAGATGGGCTTGGCGGGCTGCTTAGAGATTATCTTGGTGTCTGACAAGTTGGATTCTACAGACATCTTCCTCACTGCACTGAGTTAGAAGCCGAAATCCAGGGATTAAACAAAGGAGTCAATATAGCTGCCAATGGGGGCTATTCTAGAATTGTTATTGAAACAGATGCTGTGGAGGTGGTGAAACTCATGAATGAGAAATGCCCAAGCAATCACATCCTCACACTCTGGATTCAAGATACCAAAAGGATAATAAGGGAGAAAGGATACGTCATCAACCTAATCCCAAGAGAGAAATCAATGTGATGACTCCTTAGCAAATATAGGATATGAGAGAGGACAGGGTTTTAAAATGTTGTTTTAACCTTCCTGAGGCCATGGCTGATGTTGTGTTAGCTCAGGTGAGACTGGAAGCCTTTGATAGGTGTCCGTAGTCTCGGTCCTTTTCTTTTGCACCAAAAGATAGAAAATAAAAAAAAATCAGGGATCACTATATTTTTATCTTAGTTTTGGATACTATTTGGCTACTCTCAATGTTTTATCTAATATACACGAACAAAAACACACACAAAAAAATGGATCTATTAGAAATGGAAAACCCATAAACGAAAGTGTGGGATGCTTTCAAAATTGTAAGCCATTTTTACTAGTTACATGCTGTGAATGAGTACCAAAAACATAGGACATGAAGATAAAAAATCACAAAGAATTTCTTAATTTCCTTCAAATTACCTTGAACCGTGGAAATCTTTAATAATATATGTATCTTATTGGGTTGAATTCAAAAAGAAATATTTGAAAAGAAATGGAAGATATTGAATTGTTGACCCAAATAAGCTTCACCCAAACTTTGCACCCATAGGATCACTGGATGTTCATTAAAATCACTTCAGAATTGCATTAGGATTTAACAACCGCCATTTTTAAGCAACAGCCACTTTGATTAAAAAAATTGCGATAAATTGGTGGTGCAATATCGGGACGGCCAAAATCCATTACCTAGGAGCCATTACGCTACTAAGGGCCAAATTCAAAACAGCTCCTAGTGGGTAACAGAATCTGTTCTACAAATTTCAGAGGAAGTTACGATGCAGCTTTTAAGAAAGATGTTAGATTGGGTTTGATTGGTTTATGCCTTTATTGTGATTCATCTTAAATCTTTGTTGTGCATCTGACCCTCCCCAAACCCTACAATGGCGGGAGCCTTTGTGCACTAGACTTCCCTTTTTATCTTAATCTTTGTTGTAAGGAATCACTTCCTACTGGCTTCACCACTACGCGAAATTCAGGAAAATAACGATACATATAAATCCTAGGTAATAAGCAACTTGGAGACAAGCAAAGACAAGCTTCTGACAGTCCCGAATTAACGAGCTAAAGTGCCTACAATGGAAGATTGTTTCACAAGGAAACCATATAAGTAAAATTACAGCATCAACCCTGTCACTTCGAATGTTAACAATCATCCCAGGGATGAGCCCAACTCTTGATAATCCAAAATTTCAGTTTCTTTCCTTCACTAGGTGACAATTGACAACAGTGCTTCTTCCATTTTCAGTGCTGCTAGTAACTTGATAAACTATGCAAGACCATACGATACAACTAGAATAATAGCATGACCAATTGACAAACACAGATCACCTAATTTAAAAGAAAATCAAACTCAACCTCGAAAATTCTGCTAAAAGAACAAATTCAATTCACATAAACTGATTCGGTGAGAATGCCATGTCCAATTAACCAGACAACTACTCAAATTAGTATTTCCAGGGCTACCTAGGTATGATTTTCAGATTGAACTACACGTAAGCTAATATGAGACGACAATACAGGAAAAAGTGCGTTAAGTACCTTGACGATGAGATGTGGATTGAACCAGACCTCATCGATGGTCGGTAAAATGCGATCGAGAACACCGGGCCTCAGATAAATCAGGGTGTTGGCGGCCACGAGTCCGGCGGTGATCGGTGGTTTTCGATCAAGCCCGCAATACTCACTCACCGCGTGAAGCGCTAGCAGCGGAAGCATCCCGCACGACGCTCTGCCCCTCCCTCCGCCCTCCATCTCCTCCTCCTCCTCCTCCTCCTCTTCCGGCAACACTTCCAGTATCGGTAATCACTCACTGCGAATTCAGTAATACAAATGCTTAACTTGCCAACGATCGAGCAGAAGAGATGCTACCGATTATTCATATAGAATTTCAGATTTCGTCGTCGTTAAGAAAGAAATGGGGGAAGAACAGTCTAGATGACTCTCGTCACTTGCATCTTCATATTCCCTCGACTGTGTCAAGCTCGTTTAGCGCCTTGGGTTTTGGTAAATTACACTAAACTCCCATATATCTTGAGATATGTTCACTTTACTCCACCACAAGTTTCTTCCATACTAATTCTCTTATTTTTTTTCATTTTAAAATTGGCCAAATTATGTTCCCTGATTTCTTTTCGCACTCCTAAAATTTTGAGATTAATGTATAGAAATGCGATTGGTAAACGCATTCCTATTTCCAAAATTTTAGGAATAATTTAGAAGTAATTTTCGAATTCCTTAAAAATCTAAGAAACAAAAAAAATGTTGATTCTATTCACTCTCATAAAATTATTTCCACCACCACCCCGCCAATCACCACCAACGCATCAGCCACAACCAGCCCGTCAGTCACCACCACCACCACCGCGTTGACCACCAACATTTAAATGAAGAAAAAAAAAATGTTGCAACCAAAATGTGTTTGTTGTTTCGGTTCTCATAAATTAAGTAGCGTGTAAAACAAAGATGGTGAAGATAAAACTCCATAATTGATAAGTTGAAGATAAAATGCATAAAACTCTAAAGTGCATAAAACTCCATAATTGATTAATAAGTTGAAGATAAAACTCCTTCTCACTCTTTCTCGCTTCCTCCACCATCGCCATGCAAGCCACGTCGCCTTGCCATCACCATCTACGATCTGAAGCATACTCCCTCCTTCACATCCCACCTCCGTCCTCATCCCCATCTCCGAAGATCTGCGAGATCTCCCTCTCAATGCTGCCACCACCACGCTCAGGTACGATCTCTCTCTCATGGTATGTCTTCATCTCTCTTTGTTCCTTCCCTACGTTCTCGAATCTCTTTCTACGCTTCGCCGTCTATCTCGCCGATCGTTGCAAACCACCGCCATCACCACCTCCGGTCGTTTCCCTTAAAAACCAAATTGAAGGTCGATTTTGTAAAATTTAATTTCAATTTCAAATCGAAGGTCGATTTTGTAAAATTTAATTTCAATTTCTTTAGATATGAACTCGATTTGTTTAGATTTAATAATGATTTGTGTATATTTAGTCTGAATTTGTGAAGATCTGTCTAATTGTCTCCCTTAAAACCCAAATCGAAGGTCGATTTTGTAAAATTTGATTTCAATTTCTTTAGATATGAACTTGATTTATTTAGATTTAATAATGATTTGTGTATATTTGGCCTGAATTTGTGTAGATCTGAAGGACGATAAAGCACCACCAGCAGCAACAAGGTAGCGTGGTGAAGGTCTGAAGCATTACTATCTCCAACATCTTCATGATCTTCAGCTTCAAGTCTGATTCCAACGCCCAAGGTTTATTCTCTACAAACACTCCTTTCAATTTCGAAACCCCTAATTATACATAGATACAAATATATACGCATATCTAATTTCTTCAGACTTTGCATCGCACTTGTTTGAAGTATTTACTTTTGGGCAAAATTTCGTGTTTCCAAATAGGATTTAGTGAATTGACAAAGTCTATATGCTCAATTGACGGTATATTATGTGAATTATGCAGGTAATTGGGTGAAAAATCAGTGAGTACAAGAAGTATTTGCAATATTTGGTACCTCGGGTGAAAGAAGTATTTGCAATAACCATTTTCTCATTTTCACCCAAAATTCAATCACTCACTCTATAACCTAGCCTCCACGTTTGCGTCTTAAATTCACTTCAAACCCTCGCTTCAAAAACCCATCGCAGAGCATCACCATCACTGCTTTTGTGTTCATTGCCGTCATAGTGGCTCCACCACTACTGATTGTCACTCTTCGCCATCAAGCAAATCACTTCCGCCGTCGAAAAATGTGAGTCACCGTTTAATGTTTCTATTCTCTGTTTCTGTTTCTGTTTGTCAACTACATCACCGATTTGTAGATCATGTCCATGTTTTCCTCTGTTTGAAATAAAGGTTCAATTGGCGACTTTTAATGTTTTTTACATTACTATTTTGTTCATGTATTGTTGTTCCCAACATACTGTTTCTATTATGTTCCCAAATTATCTGTTGGGCAGTGTTTAGAATGTTTAATTATTTTGATTTTTCCCTTATAGTTGCAACAGATTTCCTCATTTCTCACAGCAACCCTCAACATTGTAGCTCTCATGTAAGTTATTGTAAGTGCGAGGATTCACATTATCGTCCTCGCGGTATTGACTACTCACAAGTATACGAGATCTAGTTTTAATATAATGGATCTTGTAAGATTGAATATTGTTCCACTGGGAACGACGTATAATTCGGTTGAGTATTGTGATTAAAATAGTTTCATATTATCTCGACTAATCAAAATTTGTTTGTTTTCTATTTAATCTACTAAGATAAATGACAACTATTAGGTTAGTTCTAATTACACTAATTACTTAGGTATTAATCTCTTTCACATAATGCATAATTGACGTCATTTAGTTAGCTATAACGATTTTTATCTATTCCGACAATCTCTGTATCAATAACTCATCCGCTACCTCTCCCTAGTGTAAGACGGAGGATTACACGACTTCGTGTCAACGAAGAGTCCTCCCAAACGCCTTAACGACCCTAAGTCGCGTGAGTCTTAAGCCAACGTCATGGATTGCATACGTTCTAACGCCCTCCCGGGTTATTAGAACGTCACGTTGCATTTACCCTAATCCGAATCCGGGGTTACCTCTCCCGAGTGTCAAACCCCGTATTCTCGGTTTATCAATACAAGTATAATATCAAGAATAACAGTAAACACAATCGAATTTAGACAAACAACACGTTAAAGTAACATTAATTCATTCAACTTAACATTTACATGATTTTAACTACACCTAAGTAATATTTAACTAATACTACAAGATCTTAGCCATATACCATACAAAATAAGAGGGATTCAACATTGTTAGATATGAAAAAGCAATTACAAAGATAAAAACAAGAGAAGAACGATCAAATCTGAAAGTGAAACAATCCACTGTCACTAATGATCGATCCGCAAGTGATTCGTCTTTGCTCGAATGATGAATCTCCTTCTTGATTTTCAAAATATAACTTAAGAACTCTCTACTAGGATTAGGGTTCATCAACAACCTTTTTCAAACGTGGGAAAGGGGTATAAATAGGCCAAAGGTTTCAAAAATATCTAAACAGATATTTTGGTCTGTTCTGCGAAATGCGCCTAGGCAATAGAAACTTCGCCTCGGCGGAGTTTAAGTCGGTTAGAAATCTACCTAGACGATGGTTTATTCTCCTAGGCGGAGGACTAACTTCTTCGTCTTCTTTCTTTTTGACTGATTTCCGCCTAGGCGGTAGAAATTTCGCCTACGCGGATTTCAGCAATTCAGCACTTCCAACAGTTCAACACGTCCAGTATTCTGACGGAATTTCGCTTAGGCGGTGGAAACTTCGCCTAGGCGGATTTCAACTTTTCAGCACTTTCAACCTTCTGATGGATTTCCGCCTAAGCGGATTTCAACATTTCAGCTTTTCAACATTCTAACGGAATTCCGCCTAGGCGGTGGAAACTTCGTCTAGGTGGATTTCAACATTTCAACATTTCATCCTTCTGACGGATTTCCGCCTAGGCGGTGGAAACTTCGCCTAGGCGGATTTGTGTTGTTATTTGAAACCTCCATTTTTTATCTTTTGGCTACCCTTTTTTTCACCATTTCGCTCAGTTTGTCGATTGTTTACGTCCCTACTCCTGACTTATAAAAATAGCTAAAAAGATATTAAAACTTTAATAAAATACTCGAAAATTGGCAAATTTAGTTTAGAATTATATAGGTATTTTACACCTATCAGTTATCATCTTTCTCCTATCTATCTTCATTGTTGCTATTCAACCACCCTACCAGCATATACAACGCCGCCACTATTATTTTTCGTTGCAAACAGTAATCTTTAAATTTAATGGTAAATGGTAATAGACATTTGAAGGGCACGTTGATTCCCAAAATCCAGATCTAATTATAGTTTGATCTCTTAAATCTCCTTGATTTCATATTTATCATATTTATCTTTCTTTTCTTTTCTTTTTTTTTCTTTTTTTTTTTAAGGTTTTTCAAAGATACATGGGATCTCTTTTTAGAGTTTTCTTCAATTGGACTCTTTTCGAGTGACATTTTGCTTAATAGTGAATGAATTTGATCAAATTTAATCACCGACGTCTTTCAGTTTTTCTTTTGTAGAATAAGAAGACATCTATATATATACACACATATACTAGAAGACATCTTCTTTTTTGCTCTTTTTCTCTAATTTTGTATTCATCGGCCATGAATAACACCATCACCTAAAGTTTGAAGTTGCATTTTCAATTATAATTAAGAAATTTAGGCTTTTTATTTGTAATTTCACATATGTTGCCTACATTCAGTATATATTTAATATTTGTAGGTTTCTAATTTAAGACATCATGAGAATCAATTGTTGTTGAGTTCTTTTATTTTTGTTTGTTTGATTTTATTTAGTGCGTTGACGTGTTGTCTAAATTAAACTACTGCCTCATGAAGTGAATAACCAACATTTGTCTTTTGTTTCTGCCGCATGAAGTAAATGACCGACCTTTGTTTTATCATAATTTTCTTTTGAAAATGTATCCAATTTCAGCCACAACTAGTTCTAACTGTAAGAGAATAAACTGATGATGTATACCCGAAATAAATGTAGTTTTTCTATTTATTTATTTATTGTTGTTGTTGTTGTATTTGTTTTTCGGTTCATGATCTTCAATTAATTTTTATTTTCAGAACATGTAGTGTCAATCTTTGTTTGGTTTAGGATGTCTACGTTTCATTATATATTTTGCAGCCCCTTTTTTTTTTTGTATATTTTTAATTTTGTCTTGAGTTGATATACTATCCAATCAATCACCATCTTTATCTTGGATTGTGATAACTTTGTTTTGGGATACAATATATTTCTTCCTTAAGAGTTTCCTTGAATTCACACACAAAAAGATATGGATATGAGAAGGGCATTTTGGTATTTTATCTTACATAGAGTTTCAAATAATGTTCGATTGATGATTATTTACATTATATTTGTCTTTTTTTTGCTTGCAGTCGGGTTTAATTGGTGTAATTCAATCTGAGGTGGATTATTTTTTGCAAAAAGTGTTCAATTGTTGTAATTGAAAGGGAATGTTGTATAAACAAGGTTTGTGAATGTTGTATAAACCAAGTAATGTTTTTTTTCTTTGATTGTTGGTTATTGTTGTGTTCACTTGAAAAATTGGGAGTTGAGAACTTGAGAAATGAATAGTGTTTTATTATTTTTTTGAATTGTTGGTTAAGTTTTATTGATTGTTATTGGTTATTATTCTATTAATTTGAAAGCAAGAGTCAGACCTTGAAAATGTTGTACAAATAATGATAATTTTGTCAATTTTTTTTTTAAAAAAAATTATAAATGTATTATTAATTTGTGCTTAATTTTTGTTCATTTGAATTATTTGATAATAAAAAACTTAACAATTTAATGGTTCATTTATTTTATAATTAGTAAATTTGTCATTCACTGCAAGTTAATTGATAACTTTTATATATTTTGGTTGTTCTAATTTATGGTTAATAATTTCTACGACTATGATTCATGTCTATATATAGATATATATTTTGTTTGGTATTTTAAGTATTTTTTATGATGAGATGAGGTAAAAAAAAGAATTTATTGGACTCTCTATGTAGTATGGATGAAATGATGTTTATTATTTTATAATGATTTTCAATGTAATTTATTTATTATTATTATTATTTAGATAAAATATGTATAAATGTTGTATAAACAAAAAAGATAATGTTAAAAAATCTATTTTTTTTGTCCTTTTGTTTTACACTCGTGCCTTCAGGCACGGGTTATATGCTAGTATATATATAAAAGGGAAGGGAGCGGGTGCTTATAAAAGGTATCCACTCGGACCACTCTCTCAACAAAATGGGAGATCTTTGAGAGGCTTTTTTGGAGTGGAGATTTTTTTGGGGAAAAAATTAAAAAGGGTGAGAGAGAGATTAGGGAGAGAAAGTGAGAATTTTTTTTTTGGGTGAGGTTTGTGGGTTGCGGCCACAGAAAAAGGAGAAAAAATCGTCCAAGCCTAGGTAAGTTTTTTCTACTCTCCAACTATATTTTTATTTTTGTTTAAACCACTAGAAATGATGGACCTAAAATTGAATAAAACTTAAAAGGATGTTCCACTGTAACACTTAAAAACTGTTTTACTTTTCTACATTTACTTTCCTATTCAACGCTTTTTCGCACATTTATTTTGTTGTATTTATTTTATGTTCTGCGTCTTTTTGCGCTTTTATTTTGTTGTACATATTTTCTATACTCCGTCTTTCTGCGCTTTTATTTTGGTTGTATTTATTTTTCTGTTTTGCGCTTTTTCGCGCTTTTATTTTCCTATTCTGCACCTTTTTGCGCTCTTATTTCTGTAATTTTATTTTATGCACTTTATGTACTGTTATTGTTTTTCTGTAAATAGTTTCTTTTCTCATATAAGAAAAATGAAAAAAATGAATTGATCTTTATTGTTCCAAAAAATAAAAAATAAATGAAAATCACAAAAACCAAAAAAATAATAAAAAATCTTAACTTAAAATCTGAGAAAATAAGAGTTTTTTCGTACCACCGTTTCGGATTTCCCAACCAGTGTAAAATTCAAACGGTGGGTTTAGGAGGGTACTTCCCTAAGCCGGGTTTTGAACTTGAGATAAGTTGATAAATAGAAGGAATAAAATTTTAATTGCATTTCACATATATTTTATTATAAAAAACATAAAAAAATAGTTTTTGTAAAAATAAGTTTTTTTCTAAAAAAATATAAATTCATTTTGGTTTTTAAGAAATACAAAAAAATTGTGAATAATAAAAAATATAATGCTTTTGAAAGAGGAGTATTTTTGAAAAGTCAGTAAAAGGGAGTTATTTTAAATAGTTTTCAAGTAAAAAAAAAAGTGTTTATTTAAGAATGAAAAAAAAAAAAAAGAGTTTTTCAAAAAAATATTTTGGCACGCGTCTATGTTCCTTCCGTTAATCAAAATAACCCAAACTTGAAACCCGAGACATTGAACCCGGGGGTCATTCCTATTAAATCATCGATATTTTATAAGTGCTCATACCGGAGAACATTTCAAAAAATTAAAGCGAAACAAAAAATCATTTTTCCATTTTAATTTCATGAAGAAAAAAAAAAAGTTTTCTCTATTTAAAAAAAAAAAAAAAAGAGAAAAACGAAATTTAAAAAAAATAAAAAATCATTTTCTAATAAGAGATTTCAAAATCAAATAAAACATTCGGATTTAAATTTTGATTAGACTTAATTAGATAAGGTATCGTCTTCGGATGAGTGTCTTGAAGTGCCTAACACCTTCTCTAAGCGTAACTGACACCCGAACCCTTAAAAACAAATCTTTGATTGGACCGTGCTTTTTGGAGTCAAAATTTTATTAAGCCATTTTTCAAATCATTTTTTTAAAAATCTGGTGGCCTAGCACACCATTTAAACTCAATGTTGGGTGGTGACTTTTTTTAAAAAATTAGTTTAAGTTATTTTATAAGAAAATCGACGCTTTAAAAAGCCCATCTCTTTAATATTCTTTAAAAAAAAACAAAAAAAAATGCTCTTATATTTATTTATTTTATTTTATTTTTCAAATTCGAGTGTGTCAGTTGAACGTTTGAAAACATTGATTGCAGAAAATAAAATTACAATGTATGGAAAAATATATTTTTTTAGAAATATTTTTTTAGTTGAACAATCACGAGGAGTTATTTTACACGTGACTAATAAAACTTATGATTTTTTAAGGGTATGTTTGGATAAGGGATTTCACTAAAGGATTTCTAATTTTTTTTCATTAAAAATCTTTGTTTGGTTGTTCTTAAAATGAACTTTTTTTTAAAGGGCCTAAAATGACACTTTCAAATTCTTCCAAAATAAGTGTTTGGCTAATCCACCAATGAAGGGATTTGCCCTCAGCTTAACAACCTTTTATTTGGCTTAGAATTTTTTTAATTTAAATTATTTATTTGCTAAAATAAAATAAAAAATAAATAAATTTCTCATTCAAACAAACAAAAAATTTATAAATGGTAGGATTTTAAAATTTGGAATTTTTAAATCCCATGATTTATAAATTCTAGAGAGTAAAGTACAATTTCTCTAAAGTACAAGGGTGCTTTCTATATTAAAATCCCATGATTTATAAAATCAAGGGGGTAAAGTACAATATCTCTAAAGTACAAGTGGATTTGAAATCTATTGCCGATAGGTGGCCGGTTATCATGTTACAAGAGAGAATGACCCTCCTATTCGGTTCCACTTTTTCAGCCACAAGGGTAGGACTTACCCTATGAATTTCTTTGAAATTGGTTTGAATAATGTCTCTCACCTTTCTGCTTCCCCCATAACATTTTCAGGACGTCTGAAGATTCGATCATCTCTATATGATTTGATTTCTTGTTGTCGGCTGGGCTGCCTGTGATTATAGAATCGCCCGCGGAAGCCCCCTTGACTCTCTCTCTCTATAAACAAAGCATTTTGCATCATTAGCAGCGCTGGCGCAGGTTTTTTTCTTCCGCCTAGCTTCTCGAAAACAACGTTCAACTTGTCTTTATTCTATCAGACAACAAAGATCTCATTTTTTTCACTTTGATCAAATAAGACTTAAATACTAATAAAAAAAAAAAGCATTTCATGAAGTTATGAATGAACTAGATTCTATCTTGCGCCTTAATAGAGCCGAACCTCAATGTTGGGCCCTCAATAGTTTGTCAAAGTCTACCCTGCACGTGAAGAAGCGTGTTGAATCCCAAATTGATATTGGACATCCCGATATTCATTCGCAGTCGTCTGTTACAGTCCACTTTGTGCGTGAGAGGTTGTGTTGAATCCCATATCACTTGTGTTACCTAATCCACAACTATACATAAATCTAGGGGTAATTCTCATCTTTCAAGACATTTTGAGAGTGAGTTAGGCCCATTGGATTTCTACATGATATCAAAGCCAAACTTTCTATTTAGTGTTGTGCATGTTGAATTCCACATCAATGTTGGAACCCTGATATCCATTTGCAGTGGTTTGTCAAAGTCCACTCTACACGTGAGGAGGCATATTGAATCCCACGTCGTTTTTGTGTTACCTGATTCTGAGCTATATACAAAGTTTAAGGCAATCATTTTCTTACGAGGCGTCTTTTGAGAGTGAGTTAGGCCCATTGAAATTCTACATGGTATCAGAGTTATGAATCTTGTCTGATGTTGGGTGTGTTAAATCTGTTGGTCCAATGAACTACCCAAGAGGGGGATGAATTTGGAAGATATAAAAATTTAAACAAATTTATTATCTTTCAACACTTAATAACTCAAATAATCAATTTATCATAAATCAATTATTATATTTATAACACAACGGATAAGTGTTCAAATCTAGGTACATACCCAAATAACAAGAAATAAAGTAAAGAAAATCAAAGCAGAACACAATGATATCTCCTGGTTCACCAAACTAATCTCGGCTAATCTAGTCCTCCGAGCTCCACAGAGATTCGCACCCACTAAACCACTAGATTCATTTAACAGGTTGGAACCAAACCTTTACACAATGATTATTTTACAAACTCAGGATCAACCTTTATAATTTCTTTTTCACAAGTTAACGAAGAACCTCTATCTTTTTATCTGATTAAAGATTGACCTAATTCTTTTATACTTTAGGTTAAAAATCAAACCTCACCCAAAAACACTCCAAGTATCCTTTTCACCGGTAAAAATAAAACCGTTACAATTAACTCAATTTTAATTCTAATCAGTAAAAATCAAGCCTATCTATTTTCACAGGAAAAGAGTAATCTAACATTTTTATACAATAGATAAAGATTAAAACTCAACCTCTTTACCGGAAAAGATCGAAACCCAAGCTACCCCTGACTAGATATTTCCAGCAGTATCTAATCCGCACAAACTTACCAATTATAAAATCAATAAGTTTCTTCTCACTCAAAACTTCTACCACCTCAAATTAATTAAATTCAATTAATGTTCTAAATTTACTAGTGATAGAATTTATGTGAGGAAATCAAAATTTGATTATAATAAATATGGGTAGCACAAAAAATAAACACGTAATCAGATTATCACAAAAATCATTTTTAAAAATTAATTTTTATGCTCGTTAAGTTTGAAAACGATTTTACTACGATCTTATCACCTAAGCAAATATGATAATATAAAATCACAATTAAGAATAAAATTTTGGAACAATCTCACCAGGAATACCACCAAAAGATTGAATACGAATTGCAAGACAGCTTTGATCGGTGACGCCAAAACACTTAGCGCTTTAACTCAAGAACTTCTCAAACAATTGAACTCACAATTGATCTCTCGATATAATCTCAAAATAATGACTCTTATAAAGTTCAAGAACTTAAAGTTCTTGATAGATCGATATATTGATCTCTAAAAACGCAGGTCTATTTAAACTGATTTGGAACAGGCCCTCTAACGGCTAGTTCACACAAGATATAACAATTAATTAAATGCACATATAGATCCCATATATCAATACCATTTAATCCTGACCCACTTCACTTGAATATAACTTTTAAAATATTTAATTCAGTCCCCAGAATAATTCTCAATTTCAAATCAAATAGATAGGAAGTATTAAATTAACTAAATTAAAAAATAGTTTAATTTCATGTACAATATCTATAGGGATATCCAAATAAGAGTATTATATATAAAGTATATTCAAATCCCCAAAAAATCTCCTTAAGATCTGCTAAAAACGGCTAGTTAACGGTTAGTTTTGATCAAATCCCAAAATGTCTCGAGATCTGCAACAGCACAGTCGGTTGACCGACCTTTGCCCCTCAGTTGACCGATCGATACAGAATGCTAGCCAAGCCTTTCTCAAACACTGGTTAGTTGGCCGATCCCCCATAGATCAGTTGGTCGATCGATACATGATGTAATCTCAGACCAAATTTTTGCCCTAATCGGTTGACCAATTATCGATGGTCGGTTGACCGATTGATACATGAAGTTCATCTTTTGGCCATCGGTTGACCGATCTCCCTTGGTCGGTTGACAAATCAATTCAGAGACTCTCTATTCCCCAGCCAATGCCCATTGGTTGACCGAACCTCCATGGTCGGTTGACTGATACTGTAAGACCACAATCCTTATTTAAAACACATTTTCGCACATTTAAGAAAAATACGAGGGTTGCGTGTGTCATTCATTGTTTAATTTAAATGTTGGGGGGGTTAATTCGTAAATTTTCAAACACATTAAAAATATGGGTTGGGTTTAACAAATATCCTAACTAAAATGAAGGGGAGGATTGTGCAAATAAAAATATTATATATATTATATATATAGAGAGAGAGAGAGAGTTGGTGAAATAGTAGCCGGTCATTTGATCTCACACATATATACATATGTATACATACATATATTCATACATATCTATACACCTCGGGAAAGAGAAAGGAAACCGATGAGAGAGAGAAAGCAAGAGAGAGAATCGGAGGTGGGTTCGCCGGTGAGTGTCGGTGACCGGTGATCGTTGCGGTCGTCGACGGGGCATGTGGCGTCGTCAAATTTTAGACAGAGAAGAGAAGGCGGTTCGCTCAAGTGGGTGTGGGATCGTCGTTCGTCCGGTGGCAGCGGTGATCGTGAGTGTGTCTTTCGGTATGACATCGCCGGCGGTGGGTTAGAGAGAGAAAACTCGTCGGTGGCGAGGATTCAAAATGGAACAGAAACGTAATGTGTGTGTGTTTTGTTTGTGGGTGTGTGTTCGTGTTCTACATATATGTGTGTGTGTGTCGCCGTTGGTTATTTGGGTCGACAGCAAGTGAAAGTTAGAGAGAGAGAGAAGTGGGTATGTGATCGGGTGTGTGTGTAGGGGTTTTCTGTGTGTGTATGTGTGTTCGGATTGCTGAGGAAGGGCGACAAGAGTTATCGTCGCCGTTTTGCTCAACGGTGTGGGTGTGGTTTTTGTCGCATGGTGAGTCGCCGGAGTAGGTGGAGAGAAAGAGAGAGAGGTTCGTTCTGGTGGTATGTGGGGGTTTTTGATTCGTCGTTGCTGCTGAGCGTGTGTGTGCATGATCAGAGTAAGATGGCCGGCGGTCAATGGCGTGATCGGAGCCCTCATCAATCGGCGGTGGGTTTAAACAGAAACAGGACAGAAAACTGAAACGGGAAAAAGGAAAAGAAAGAAGAAGAAAAAGAAAAAAAGAAATGGAGAAATTGCACAAACCACCCCACGAAAAACATAAATCCAATCTTGCGGCCGGTGGAACATTCAGGGAAGGTAGAATTCCGCACTTCTTTAATAAATACATTTAATTGTCTCAATATAAAATACATGTTATCATTATCGTTGAATTTAGCGTTATATATTCGCATGAATAAATTCGACATAGTAAACGGTAACGGAACAATATTAGTTAAATAGACATATTTTGTAATAAAAGACGGGGAATAGGAAATTACGGAAATTAGGGCTGTGTGGCATGATTAGGTTGTTTTTACATAAAATATTAATCTAGGCCCTGTTACTATTAGGTTCGCAAGCATTGGAGTACCGATAGAGAATAGGCGGTTAAAGTCTTCGAAAACAAATAATCAGGTGAGTGTACTGCTCTTCTTGCTAAACTATTTTTATATATAAATGTGTGTGAAATGGTTTTACTTGGACTGTATGATTTTATAAATGATATAGATCAAGCAGGTTTTTGGTGAGTTGAGGAAATGGATTTAAAAGGAAATTGAAAAATGAGTTTTGTTGGATTTGGTGGTTTCAAAAGAAAGTGAAAAAAAATGGTTTTGTTGAAATTAGACGGTTTTCAAACAAAAACGAGAAATATGATTTTTGGATTTAAAAGTTGATTTTGGAGAAAAAAAGGTGGATGTTGGGGATTTTGACGATATTGATGAGACGAGGTTATTGATATTGTTGATTTGACGATGTTATTATTAATTTAACGATGCCATAATATTTATCCGCTTCTGTGGAGTGGTGATCTGCTTCGCCAGAGTGGTAATTATACTGCGTAGTGATTATCTGCTTCGGCGGAGTGATGGGTGTTCGTAGGAAGGCATATCCTACGGATTGTACGGTACCGTTGTAACTCCCGATCGTGAGGTTAAAACGATCACTAGGGCTGGCCAGTGTGTGTGTGTGGTGTGTGTTTGAGATTTGTGCTTGAGATATGTGTTGGAGGTGTATGTTTGAGATGTGGTGTTTACGTATATTGGTTGATTTGATGTTTTATTATCATGGCGATTGGTATCATTTTTATATTAGTTGGATTTGAATGAAACATAATTATATCACTTTATTTTCCCTGCTTTTACACTTGAGATTTTACTAGCTAGGGGGTGTTTATAAACTTACGCTTGATCCATTTAGATGTTGTAAAATAAGTTTTTATTATTAAAAATGTTTTTACTAAGAAGACAGTACACTCGCAGGTGAAGCAGTTTGGAGTTGGTCCCCTACTGGCGCTAGGTAGAGTCTTATGGTGGAGTTGCGTCGGAGTTTCTAAGATGAGCTGTCAGAGGCAAACTAGTGAGAGATTCTTGGGTAATATTATATTTTATTGTTACTATTTTGGGGGCGGGTGTGTCCCCCATATGAGAGGATGTGTATGGCCTGTATATGCGATTATATATTTAGGTATGCATAGTATTGTTTTTGAGTTGGTTGGATATTTAGGTAGTGTGGTGTCGACGTCACCCCGGCCCCAGGGTGACGGGTGTCCGGGGTGGGGTGTGACAGATACTTGTTGGAATAATTTATCCTCAATTTGTTTCAACTCCAATCATGAACGTTTTCGACCCTTTAATCGATTTCTTTTATCGGTTAACTAAATTAACATTATTAATCAATTTTAAACATTAATATTGCTTAGGTCAATTTTTCTTTTTCAATTTCATGTTGGAACAAATAATTTAACAATTATTAGGACCTTAATATAAACACTCATAAATATAAATCATTTAATTTGTATCGTGTCTGATCCTAATCGAGATACATTAAGAGTAAAATATATTTGAGTTGTTTTAATTTAGATTCTTCAGAATCTTTAATCTCTTAATATCTTTCTCTGCATCCTTCACAATTATTTCATGATATTATCTTAATTGAAACTCTCTAAACTGAAACACTCAATAAAAACGTTAATTTCACAAAAAATATCAACATTTAATTATCCATCAAAATTTCGGGATCAACAATCTCCTACTTTTTTATGATGACAATTAATTTTGATATTTTCTTCAAAATAAAAATGTAACCACATTCCCCCTAAATCTGAGAACAGATTTTTTAACTCGTTAAAGCACAATCATGAAGAATAATTCAAAAACACATCAGATATTCAACAAAGCACAAAATATGATCAAATATGTTCAATAAAGCAACAGGATTATAACATCAATGTTCTCCCCCTATATCAGTGCAATGCTTAGGTGAACAAATCCAAAACATTAACTAAGTCGTTTGAGCTCAAACATGGTTTTCTCTTTATATCTTCCCCTTTTATCAATCAATTCAACTCATTAAAGAATAATTAATAAATATCAACATACTCTCCCCCTTTGTCATCTTAAAAAGTGGGAAAAGAGAACCAAAACCATTATATCCCAATAAAATATTTTAAAACACATTAACTCTTTAAAGTATATAAAAAACACATCATCTCGTAAATAATTTTTTAAAACATATCAACTCTTTGATTTTTCAATAAAAATATTTTTCAAAAGTATTTTGTAACGACCCTGTTTTTCAGGGCCGCCACTCGGTTTCTCCCTTTTATTTTCATGGAGAAATAGAGCTAAAGACAAACCACTCCACTATCACGCTTCCACTGAGCCACTCTGATAAAATTAATAATAATATATTTTTTTCCAACTCAAAATTTAATGATTGTATATAATCAACTATTCGATAGGAAACTACAAGATTTAGACACTTTCTGATCAACATTTGTCCTGACGGCCTCAACTTTTCACACCACTCCCTAACTCTATCTAACTCTAGTAGTGAACCCATCTTTAGCTGAGGTACCTGAGATCAAATATTTTATCAGTGTACTATTTTCATAATATAAAAACAATTTATATTGATCAAGCATAGTTATCAAATACCACTTTTCAAAATATAACATATAACCGCACACTGAGCCGAAATAAAATTTCACCGCTATTATTGCAATAAAATAATACATTTAAATTAACTAATCAAATTATTTTGATATATAATAAAATATTGCACACATATTTTCCTACTAACCATAAGATCGTTTCACCTCACGATCGGGAGTTACAACGGTACCGTAACCTATACAATTGTGCAATCTAAGGTTGTCATTAGTGTCAAGGCCATTTAATATCTCAAATGGTAGGAGTTAACACGTTGTATAAACCATCATATCATGATGATAATCATCATTGTCAATAACAACAACAACAACAGATAACAATCACCTACAGGACTTGCCATATTGTCAAGTCACAACATAACGTCCTACAGAACATGCCCTTCTGTTAGGATCAATAGCATCCCGCAGGATATGCCTTTATGTCGGGATTACACTATGGCATAATCGGATAATAAAAACCACATTTCACATTTAAAAATTTACTTAATCCGCGTAGCGTTATAAAATAATCTATTTTAATAAACTTTTTTTTTTTTTTTTTTTTTTTTTCATATTTTAGTATGAAAATATAATTTGACAATTTATATAGAAGATAATACACTTACCTCTATATTTGCGCTACTTTTCACACTACTGTCGAAATTCTGACGGGTCGATCTCGCTTGTGAACCTAATAACGAAAGGGTCTAAACTAAAATTTTTATTAAAATAATCTAATATGCAATGCATGACTTTAAAATGCAATATTTCTCATTCCCCAAATTTTTCTTGATTATCCAAAATTTATTAAAATTAAACGTTCTATTTTCTTAAACCACGTTAATTATACAACTAAAATATTATAATTACATTTGTAAAATTTATCAATCAATAATTTAATTACTGCAAAAATATTATTTGACTATCAATAATATTACTAGTCAACGAAATACTAAAAATACCATTTTGAATTGAATTCTTCAAATATTAGATATATCTATATTTTCCGAACCACCCCTATATATATTTTCATACCTTAGCCTGAATAGCGAGAGAGACTTCCATTTGTGTTTTTTTTTTTAATATATATATAGAGAGAGAGGGAGGGGGTGGTTTAGGCGGTGATAATTAATCACCGCGTCAAGATCATTTTCCCTTGATCTTTTTATTATTTCATTGCTTTTGTGTTGGCTTTAGTTTTAATTGACACAATTTTTTTTCGCTTAAACCTTATATTCTTAAAAATTGCTCTTATATATATATATATATATATATATATATACAAAATTACATTAACCTCATCTTTATAAATCTAAAATATTATTAATACCCAAAAGATAAAAATGAATATACCATTACCCATAAAAATTTATAAAGTCAAATTAAAATTAATATTTAACCCCCAAAGTTTCTAAAATCAAATTTTCAAATAACAAAGTTACCCCTAAAAATTTTAAAATAAAATTTAAAGGTCAAAATGAACCCTATTAGTTTTCAATTATTCTAAAATGCAAATAAAATTTTACACATGCAAAAATTGGCTCTTACATATTTTATCAAATAAGAGAACAAAATCATCTTTTAAGCTCAAAAACCACTTTTAATTTTTCAATTTATATGTGGCTGATCATAGAGATTAATATTTAGCAAAATATAATCAAATCTAGTCAAACCATCAAATTCACAAACTCCTTAGTCGAGTTCCACACAATTCTAAATTAATTATTACAAACCGAAATATTAAGGAGGGACATATTCAAATAACATAACCAAACTGAGAAAGATAGAAGATGAGCTAGTGAGAACCCTGTCCGGTAAACGGATAATATGGTCGTAATGGATTGGTCACAGGTTGCTGTAGATACTGAACGACTGACTGAACATTCGAACTTGAGGGCATTTGTTGATAATATGGCATTGATAGCCCTGCCCCCGATGGCCTTGCTCCTGATGGTCTAGTTGCAAAAGGTCCTCCAAAGGACTGTTGAGCTCCAAATGTAGTCTGTTCGCTGTAATGTTGTTGTGCACTAAATTGTTGTTGGGTTGCGTACTGTGAGGGCTGCATAAACTGGAACATTTGTTCCATGTTGCCTGTGATTCTCCCAAATCCTGCCTCCATGATCCGCTTGTATCCACTATTCATGTTCACATTCATCTCAGCCATACTACTCTCTAGCCCATTCATTCGGTAATCAATCATGTCTGCATGTACTCGGAGATCATCAACCTCATCTCGAAGCAAATCTATCTTTTGATCTGAGCTTAATTTTTCCTCATCATCTTCATCTTCATCAACCACCATTCTTTGTCTTTTCGCGCTCCTCTTTTTCACCCATTTGTCCTTCTTAAACTCATACCCCATTAGCACAATATTACCCACATTTATCCATCCTGGTGTAACTGATAAGAATTTCTTTTCATCAGGTTTAGTTTTTACTCCGAAGTGGTTAAACATTCTTTGAAGCGCATCGGCAAAGGGTAACACCCTAGAGGGGTTCTGTAGATGGTATTTCATGTGATCTATCATAATATGAGCTAAATCTAATTTTCTCCTCTCAACAATCTCATTCAATAAATATAGATCAAAGTCATTCACATTTGCATGACTTCCCTCTCTAGGTACAATAGTGTATGTTATCACTAAATGAATGAAACGATGCTCAAGGTATAATGATACTGCTTTGTCTCTATCCAAATCAAATTTCTCAGCAAGTTCTCTTCTATTGAAGTTGGTCGAAAGCCAATGAGAAGTATTATAAGGAAACACATTTCCACTTTCTATCCCCAAAATATTACTCAAAAGACCCCTATCAAACATAATCTTCTTTTCCTTAACAAATGATGTCATATAAATATTATCAAATTTTAAGATTGCTGTAGAACATCCTTATCCACATCGGTATCTACTCATTACTTTGGGTGACAAACTCGATTCATCCCAAAACACTAAAAAACTTCTCAACCTCAAGGTTTTTCTTCTTTAAAGCAACAAAATCTATGGGTTTGCAACACACAGTCTTTCGATTAGTAAATTCCTCATTGAACTTAATTTCTTTCTCTTGGCTTTGGAAGTAGGTTTTGTCATATTTAGGTTTAGGAGTAGCTCTCTTGAATTTAGGCATTTTTTTCACGATTTCAAGAATAATCAACTAAGAAAACACAAGAGATCTAAGCAAGATTGAAGTACAAATCGAAACCCTAGAGAGAAAAGAGAAGAACCAACTTTAATTCGAAGCAATGATTTTTCAAATCGTAGATCTGAGCCTTAGATCTTCAAGTCCTAGCCAAATCGTGTTGATTTCGTGAGGGTTAGGGATGAAAGTATTTAGGAGAGAAAAGGTTTTGAAAGAAAAAGGGTTTTGAAATCGGAATGGGGTTGAAATAAACGGGTATTTAATCCCGTAACGGTCGGTCAACCGAGCACCGACCCGGGCTCGGTTGACCGACCAATGCTGCGCCTTGCATAGTTTTACCCTATGTGCATGAAACCCCAGTTTCAGAAAAGCCCTCGTAATTCAAAATCACTCACTCAATCCAAACCCTCCAAAGCGTAAATTTGAATTTCGATCGGCAGCGGAGGAACTTCAAAGAGCAAATTGAGTAAATGGAATTCGATGATTGGGAGCTGAGCGTTGAAGAACTCGATTCGCTCGAAAGAGACGCACTCAACCAGCTCTCTCAGCGCAATTCATCATCTTCTTCTTCTTCTTCTGCTGCTGCTGCTAATTCCGCGAGTACCAGTGCTGGTTGTTTTTCTTCTTCTTCTTCTTCCACTATTTTTTCTCAACAGAGACTACCACCAGAACATCGACCGTATTCTGCTCCCGGTTTACAACATTCTGAACGGTTTCCGGCCAAGCCTGTGGATCAGTTTCTTCCCAACAAGGTTAGCTGTTTATTTCCTTAATTTTATGATATTATTTCGTTTTCTAGGGATTTGCATGCGTATGTGTTTGCTCTGTGCTATATGTTGTGTGAGTTCAATTCTCGATTATATGATCTTGCTTTGCTGGGCTTCTCCTACTGGACAAGCAAATTATAATTAAGGAAATGTGAATGAGTTATCTCATCCGTATTCCCATCGATTGATTTTGATATAGCCCCGCTTTCACATAAGGTTGAAGGAAGCGGGCTACTCCCTGAAATGCTTCGATCATTTTCTCACTCTACATCCCCTTCCTAACACCAACAACCCACTCGGGCACAGCATGCTTGAAAATTTTTCTGTATGCATCATCTCTCCATCTAGTACTACGAAGCCTGTATGCTATATATGAGAGAGTGCAATGAAAACACAGAATCAGCATCTTTCATCCTTCCCTTGGTTGCTTAGGTTTGTATTAATGTGTATTAATGTGCGTTGGTGTACTACATTTTTTATGCATTGGGTTTCTCCTGGAGGAAGCAAAACATCAGTGTTTTCCCTCAGAATTTGATTTTGTAATGCTATTCAGACATCAAATGTGGAGAGCACTGTTGTGAGGTGGTGGTGAATGAGTCTATGATTGCATAGCTTTTATTATAAAGTTTTTTCAGACATCACGCATCTTTGTATTATCTTGTGAAGAATTTTTGAATTCACTGGCACTTTGTAGCAATGTTCCTTATCTTTAAGATTTTTACATTCATGAGTGAGCATAGCTTGTCAGTCTGTGACTATATCTATGGTGTAAAGCAGATAGATGTTACATCTGCTGCATCTAAAAGACTGCCTTCGTCAGAAGCACCCGAAGCTACTGGTGAGATCCTGCCTATGTTGTAATAACACCTGGCCTTTGCTGTTATGTGTCTGTTACAATTACATTTCTTTTGCATGTGTTTTCTTTTTATCCATAAAGATGATTCGTCAAGGCAAAGGCCTAAGCTATCTGTCAAATTTTTTCTTCATTCTAGTGGGAATATTGCTGCAAAGTTTTCATACGACCAGGTTCGCAATACAGCTTCTTGCAAGCTTTTCGTTACGAAAGATATCCACATTCTTGTTGGTCATATATTAGACATTTATTTTCTTGCAGAAACTCGTGGGAGCATTCCGCAACATACCGAAGGCCAGTTGGAATGCAAAAGAGAAGTCTCTCTCTCTCTCTCTGACATAGAAAGTTTTGTGATCTCTTTCTCTTGCACACGCAAACGTGTGCACACTGACATTCCTCTCTCTTTTAATCGTTGTTCAATAGTAATACATGTACCTTATGATTACACGGCTATGGTAACTTTTCGGAAACATTGTTTTTATTGATGAATCTTTTTTTTCCCCAAGATTGTGGATGTTTCCTATGTCATCATTGTCATCAGCAGAAAAAGTTCTGAGGGAAACATGTGGTTCCTTCGTTGAGGTAGTACTTGAATTCTTTTTCTTGTAGTAGCTTATATATTTGTTGTTGGTATATTATTGATGCTTCCTTTTAAAAATTTCTCTTTCAAGGCTAGCTGGTTCTGTCATAATTTGTTTGCTCGTAATCTGCTAGGTAGAAAATCTAGACCCTTTGGTGCTGCGTGCCATTTCCGCTGCTTCTTCTGTTCCAGATCTTCGAGGTGAATCTTAATTTTTTTGCTTTTGCTTTTAACATATATGGTGATTTCATTAAAAAAGTGTTATCCAACTAATTTGCGTTGCAATTCTTAAGGATCTACAATTTTTCCATTTTTATGCTTTTCCCACTTCAAACTGATTTTCAGCCTCCTTTTTATTCTTTCTAAGCCACCCATATAGATTTACAAGGTTATTCAGAAGATTCCAGCCGTAAAAAGATTTTACGTATGGCATTTTAATTATCTTTGAGTGTGACCTGTATATGTGCCCCCCATTGTTATCCTATTTTCTGATAATGAGGTTAGTATTTTTTATATTAATTTCAATCTACATCAGATTTGTACGAACAGATCCCCATTGACATTGAATCAAAGCTCCTGCCGTTTCAGCGAGATGGTGTCAGGTATGCTTGACATCATTCTAGATAATGCAAGGTTTATGCTTTTAGAAAATTATCAAGTAATGTTCTGGTGTCATTTTTTCTTGTCTTAAAGACCAGAGTTACTCCGTTTGTTGGTTGCTTATAAGACATTTTAAATGTTTACCATCTCAGATTTGCTTTGCAACATGGAGGACGCACCCTCTTAGCTGATGAAATGGGACTGGGGAAGACCCTCCAAGTAATGTACCCTTTTAAGTTTTCATTGGTCGGCCTCATAGAGTCAGGGCTACATGATTGAATTAATATGTGCATCTTTTGCTTCGATTCAATTCAGAGATTTATATATGTCTTTAAGTAGTTAACTTGACACTGTAACAGGGTCATTGTTGTTGTGGCTGAAGGGAAATGTCAGTTTAAGTTTTTGCCTACTTTTAATGGTGCTTTCAGCTGTGGTGCATGTATTGTTGGAAATAATGGTGAAAATACCAATTTTAATTAATATAATTAAATATTAATTAATATTATTTTCTATAAAGATTTCTAAATATGTCACAAATATATTTATAATGAAATAATACTCATAAACAATAAAAAATAAACTCTTAATGAAATTTGTTGTTAAATGTAAAAAACAAATATTCAGAAATCCAATACATGCGACAGTAGATATTCCAAATTGTAAAATACAAGAAAACAATAAATAAATAAAGTTATATTTACAGTCTTTTACCGATGATAATTCTAGAAATTTATATTGATTGAGGCTATCGTTTAACAATATTTCCTTAAAATAAATTTTACCTCCGCTTAGGTGCTTACAGTTACTCGGACGTTTGCTTTCCAAGATATAAGATCACAATCCTTCAATACTAGTACTCAAAATCAAAAGATATGGAGAACAAAACAAGTGTTGAACTCTTTCTCAATAATAAACTAACATAGACTCAAGTGTATGTATAGTGCAAAATGTCCTAAGTTTCATACCTAAATGATAATGTAAATTTTTCTATTTATAGAGTAAACAAATGAGTAACTCCAATACGTAAAAGTCTCATTTTAAATCCACTAAGAACACTTTAAATCTACTAAGATTTAATTACATGTAACTTCTTATTAAAATGAGTTACAAATATGAAAAGACAAGTCTTGTTTGGTTAGGGAAATTGTTAGAATCAATTTAAAGAAAATTCTAGAAAGAATTGTCTCTACTTGGATTAACTCAAGTCCAAACCCAAACCCACGACCCATGACCCATGCCGACCCGGATCAATAATTCAAAATGGATTATAAAAATGGTTTAAATGTTTTTCATGGACCAATGTGGAATTACTCATTTTACATACTTCAATCAATTTCATGGGACTACTTTGAAAGACTATTTTTCATTCACATTTTAATGATTTTTGACAAATCATTATTTCACATTAGTCTTCTCACTAAGAATAACATATTGATATATGAAAATATATCAACCAATAATTAAATCACATAAAAATAATTAGACTTAAAATAGTCTAAAATTATTTTTGTCTAACATGCATCATATATAGATTGTCCAAAATATAATTTTAGTCATCTTCTTCATTGTCTTTACAAGACAACCACCAAATGTCATTGTTCAATTGGTCCTATCTGATGTGTAGGAACAGTCCAGCGACTAGAATCAAGTTACCAAGAATGCTTATTCAACATCATAAGTTTTTAACAAACTAATTAATGTATATTTAATCAATCAATTGAAACAAAATAAAGCATTAATATTAGTTTAATTAATCAAATTGTTTATTCAACAATCCCTAAAAAAAATATGGTTCATATTTCCATCAAGAGAGAAAAATTTATTGTCATCCTGTCTATTTATTGTCAAAATTTTCATCACATCTGCAGGCTATTGCTGTCGCCTCCTGCATTCGTGAATTGTGGCCAGTTCTTGTTCTTACCCCATCTTCATTAAGGCTGCACTGGGCTTCTGTATGTTTCGTGAATAAATATACCTACCTGTGCCTAAATTATTATTGTCATCACTCATTCTCTATCGATGCTTTATTGCAGATGATACAACAATGGTTGAATATACCACCATCAGATATACTCGTATGTTCTCTTTTTACTATTGTTATTCCTGAGAATAGTTCTCAATGTTTATTGCCTCTTTTTTCCCTGGCTTTCTTTAATTTTAGAATATGTTGCGAGGATGAAGTGTCTAGCTTTTGTCTTGCCAATTTTTTTCTTACTGATAGTTTAGTAAATTAGGTAAATTTGTTTTGTAATTTTCTTGCTCTAGAAATCTGTTTTCTTGTGGTCAACCCAATGCACAAGGCTGGGTATGGGAGCATCAAATCTGTGCAGTCTTATATTCCATATATAGATGAGAGGCTAAATTGGTTCCGTTTGAAGTTTAAGAATTGTGTAAATTTCTCTTATTTCTCAATGCCACCATTATTAAGCCTTGGATTTTAGCTCCAAATCCACATTTTGTTGATTTATCATCTTAGTCCAAAAAAATATTTTTGATTAGTCCAAAAAAAATATCCTACTTTCTAATCCAACGGTTGATATAATTTCTCTGTTTCTTCGCTAAATGAATGCGATGGAGCTAGATGTTACTCTTACATCCTAATGACAATTTAGACCATGTACTGGCGCACAGCCAGAATGTTCATGCTTATTTGATAGAGTTGTGGATCCAAATGGAGAATAACCAGTTTGTTTAAATTATCCAAGATATTCCTTATGTTATGCACTGTTTCTTGTAAAGGGATGTCTGTACTTCTAAACCATGGTTCCAAGGGCAGGAGGGCCATGGCTATATTGATCCCCCGCCCTCCCCGGGCCACACACATGCGCGCTCCCAATATAAAATGGAAAGCAAATCGGCAGCTCTATTAGGTATTTGAGATTTTTTTGATATTTTCTTCCTATAAAAATTAACCTTCGCCCCCTTCAAATTGTACTTTATCGGCCTGCCCCTTTAACGCATCCATATAGATAAGCAAAGGGCTCGATGTGGTTGACACTCTTTGCTCCCGACATATGGGTTTATCTTCTGTTCATTCCCTCTTTCTTCTTCTCCTTAATAACGCGAGGCATAAACTTGAACCTAGAATAGCTTTCACTGATGATAACACCGGGAATGTGACACCCATACTTTCCTAGGGGGTTGGTTGGTTCAGCTGACACTTTAGATCTCACCCAATACGCCTACTTTGGCACCATCACATGCAATTTCATGCTTTTTGTTTACTGTTAGTTACTCTGTGACATATTCTCCATTTTCTCTTTTGCCGAGTCATATTTACAAGCTTATTGACCCCATTGCTGGTTGCATATAAGGATGGTCTATTGATGGATAAGCTACTGAGCAGACAGTTATCAGTTCATTTCTCAAATGGAAGTCCTCATTGGCCATTGGGACTCTTATGAATAGTAACATTTTTATATCAACCAGAAGTAAAAAAAAAGTAAAAAAAAAAAAAGTTGAAAAAAAAATAATAATAAAAAGAATGAGCAAGAACATTTGGCTCTTGAACTTTTGTGCTAAAATTAGGTATTATGAGTATTGGCATTGTTTGCTTCTTGCTTAATATGATTGTGATGTTTCTATTGCGATTAATGATATTTGAATGATAGAGCTTATTTTTTTCCTAATCACTTGTATCGTTTTTCTGTTTGTTTTGTTTAAAGTTTAGGTAAAATGATGTTAGTATTAATTACTTATGTATCAAAATAAATTTTTGAATTTGTTGGTCCTATTTGTTTTGGTTGCTGTCATGCTAGTATACCATTGTGTCTGCGCTTCAAAGACCATTTCAAGACTTCCTCTGCCAATATTGGGGCCAATGAACTTACCTATCTTAAAGAAAATGAAGAAGAAATGAGGTCGTTGAGATTTTCCTCTACTTTAAGGTGGTTAGTTTTTAAAAAAACTGTTTAACAGTTTGGCCATTACCTTGTCCAACCAGCAAAATAGATTCCATTAATTAAAAGGGATGATCAGTCAATGAGTGCTCACAACTTACTCATCATGCTTGGCCGGTTCATGACATTGTCCTAGGAAATGAAGGCAGAGATGTTGGATATGAAACAACTAGCTATTTGGCATTTGAAAGGAGCGGAATAGAATAACTTTTTTTGAAGGAAGTCAAGGAACAAATTTTCATTAGGTTAAAGATAGTGTCATGTATATGTTTTCCCCTGGTTTCCGAGAAATTGTCCCTGATTGCGGATGGTTTTATTCCTCGTTGGTTTTCCTTCAGATGTACTTGGGTTTTGGCCCTTGGGCATTCCAGTTCAGCTGGAAGCATGTTAAGCACTTATTGTGTGTGAACATAGAAAAATGCAGAGAGATATTCTTCTCAATTTTCATTATGACATAATTTTTAGTTCTGATTCGGGTTAGTTAGCAGGTTGTTTTATCTCAATGTGGATGGTCAAACAAAGGGGGATTCAATATAATACCCTCGAACAAGAAGGGATCTATTCATCTTGATGGCACATTCAACATTATATCTTATGATATTGTCCCAAAGTTGCAACCCATATTATTGGCATCAGATTTTAAGGTAAGCAAAGGTACTAGTTTGAAGTTTCTAATGTTGCGACATCATCTAGTTTTGGAACCGCATGTCATCTTTTCCGGAATGTCACCCTCCTCACTTGGGCTGTAGGGCATGCGCCTGTGGCTAGGGTCACCTAAAAGATAGACAAATGGGCTACGTTAGTTTTTTTTTTTTTTTTTAATTAATACCCCCATCTGGCTATTACCGTTGCATTACTTGATAGTGATGCCACTATTTTCACCCGTTGCCCACTGCCAAAAACTGATGTTAACTGCCACCCGCATCTGAAATTCTGTACACGATCTCTCTTCATAGCACTACATAGCACTAAGTGTTTATCTTAGTCTTCGCATCTTGTCATCATTACTACTCTCTCCCTTCTTTTCATTGTTCCTTCTCTATTTTTGCTTTTTGTTTATCTTCTAACACGGCATCATTTGATATTTTCGGTTCAGGCCTTTTCTCATTTGCTTCTCCACTCACTAGTTACTCGTAGATGTAATATATGGGATGGAAAAAGGGGGGGGGGGGGGGGGTGTTATTGAAATGATATTTTTCGTCTTTCACGATTTAGATTCATCGCAAGTAAAAAGGATATGAATTTAGGGGATTTGGTTTCTCATTGGTGAAGATCACTTTTTGTGTGCTCAAGTTATATGGGTTCATGGGATTGTTGGCTAGTTGAGAGAAGGGTGTCCAGATAGGAGGTTCTTGAGCTTTTTTGCAATTGTTCTGGCTGCCGTTTTTTCAAAGCATTGGGGAGAAAGGGATATAATATTTGTAGGTTACTTCTTTACCTTCGGATTTATTGAAGACGCGACCAAGGTTTTTTTTTTTTGTATATGTAATACTATTGGTTGAAGGGATGTTGTCCTTCCTAAAATATTTTCTATTTGATTTTAAGAGGAGTTGGAGCTTCAAAGTATTTGTCCACAAATTGATGCTCCTTGCATTTTTCCAATGAGATCCTTTGCTTACTTGGCAGTCCCCCCCCCCCCCCCCCCCCCCACCCACCCCCAGAAAAAAAAAATAAAAGGAAAAAGGAAAAGAATTCATTGCAAGTCCTTTCTTTCGTTGACAAGAACAAAAACTTTCACCTGCATCCCGTCTAAGGTGAAAAGAAATTAAGCCGTTCTGAAATTTCTAGGAATTCCAACATGCAATGTTGCTAGTTTTTCCAAAATAGGCCTGTTATATGGACATTTTTTATATTGTCATACATATATGGTTTTATGTCTTAGGTTTACCCCAAATGGGAAATTGATCTCTCTCTCGCCCCCCCCCCCCCCCCCCCCCTTTCTCTCTCTCTCTCTCTCTATATATATATATATATATATATATATATATATGATACAGACATGCAAAAAACATTGCTATTTTACAAAAGTGCTGGCAGTTGCGTCATATAGTATTTAGCATGAAAAAGATGTGCAATTGCTTACTTTTACATTTCTATATGTTGGTCACTTATAGATACTATGTTCTGTCATTGATGAAATGTTCATTCAGGTTGTCATTGCAGATGAGTCACACTTCTTGAAAAATGCCCAAGCAAAAAGGACTAGTGCTTCCCTTCCCATATTACGGGTCTCTCTCTCCTCTCTCTCTCTCTCTCTCTCACCACACCAGTACACGTGATGCACTTACCATTACTTGGTTTTCTTTCTAATTAAATTACAATATTATCTTTTCTTTTTATTGAACTACAATGATTTCACGTGGCACGGTAGCCTTTCCTTTCTGTATAGTATATATATGTGTGTTTGTGATGCATATGTCACAAATTATTTAAAACTTAAGTTGATGAGAACCTGGCAGCGTGGAATTGGATAGAGATACTCATGGTAAACTAGTTGCTCTTTGTAACTAGGATTGTTATGTGTTTATAGATACAAATGTGGAAAGAAATCACTACCAAAATCTTGTTGCGTAATAGGGCAGTGTAATCCGGGCATCTAACTTGAGAGCTGATACTGATCAAAGACGAGGAGTTGATAACGATCTTGATAGCTGCCTCGCCCACCCCAGAAATGTTATTTATTATGTTTCCTTGACTTACGAACTTGAAATGTTAACAATTGTAGAAAGCTCGGCATGTGATGTTGCTTAGTGGGACTCCTGCATTATCAAGGCCAATTGAGCTATTCAAACAGGTAGGTCAAATGCCATTTTTTATTCCTCCCATTTTGATGTTTAGTGAAGTTGTGATTTCACATCTCTGTCACTTGATACCAAATCATACATGCTTGTCAGCTTGAGGCTTTGTACCCAGATGTATATAAGAATGTTCATGAATATGGCAACCGATACTGCAAGGGTGTAAGTTTTAAATTGTCACTCCATTAAAAGCTTTCTATACTATAATTTTCTGCTTATTTAAGAAAGTTGATTGAAGATTTTTTTAGGGCATATTTGGCACCTATCAAGGTGCAAGTAATCATGAAGAGCTGCACAATTTGATGAAAGGGACAGTCATGATCCGTAGACTAAAAAAAGATGTTCTTTCGGAGCTTCCTGTGAAGCGGAGGCAACAGGTATAACTAGTTTTCTTGGTTGATTAATATCTAAGGTTGTGATTTTCAAAGCTGCACTTGAAGGCAATCCGTTCATGCTAACTAGTACAATCAATTGGAGAATTAGATCATTAAAAATTTCTAACCTTTAATTTTTGGACTTGATGGGAGGATTTTTCAATCATGCATTGGCAGTTTGATGTTGCATCAGTGAAATCACTGAAGCCTCATTGATTAATCTTTGCCATCTTATAAATCCAACACAGTTTCATTTCTGGCAGGCATGGGTAATGCATAACCGCTCTTGTCATCCAAAGTTATTCTTCTGGGAAAAAAAAATTCATGGACGGAAACTCCTATATCATATGAAATCATTCCACTTATGCTGAATGTATATTACCAGTGTGTAGCACGAAGTGCTTCAGACAGTACATAAAATAGTAGCTACATATGCTGCCCTTTTGTGTTTTATTTCATAAATCTCTAGCTTGTTCACAGGTTTTCCTCGAGTTGGGAGAAAAAGAGATGAAACAAATCAATGCCTTATTTCGAGAGGTGATTTAATTGGCTTGCCTTTGTCTATATTGTAAATGGTACTGTTATTTCTTTCGAGGATACCTTTGAATGTTCAAGGCTAGTCATTTAGTCTCTTCTCAGCTTTGACCTTCGAGTTTATGTCCTCTGCTTAGTGTGTCTCTTTTATACTTATAGACTGGGTACACTTACTTCGGCCAATCTTTTGCTTTTTAGTTCCTTCCTGATGTCTGTAAAATTGCAAACTTACATTCAATAATGCCATTTCATCCTTTATTTTTCCCCTCTTCTTATTTGTTAAACTTGAATATATCTATATGCTAAAGCGAATCCATGCTACTTTGTTGTGTGGCTTGCGCCTTATAAGTACTCTTTTTGAGATCAGTTAGAACATTAGTTTGGCTTTTTAGGTAAAAAGAATGAAACTGATTTGTTGGTGGCATGTCTTCTATCTGTAGTTGGAGCTGGTAAAAATGAAAATCAATGCAAGACCATCTGATGAGGAAGCTGAATCTCTCAAGTTCACTGAGAAAAATCTTATTAATAAGGTAGGCTCCACCTCATCGGCTATGTATGATCCTTGTCTAAAAGTTAGTTCAGTTGAAGTTCTTACTTCAATTGAGTCTCTGATTCCATATTGGCCTCCAGATTTATACTGATTCTGCAGCAGCCAAGATTCCGGCAGTTCTAGATTACCTGGGCACTGTCGTTGAGGTACGTAAGTTCTATACTCTTTTCTCAATCTAATTAGTAACCAAATAAATCCACAAAGAGGAAACGGTAACGGGCTAAAACATACATTTCATCCTTTAAGCACAAGGGTTCGTAATTGAATTTCTGAGTTTGAAGTACATAATTGAATGAAACTGAATATTAGATGCAAGTGAGATTTTAGTTATTACATTTAAGAAGTGTAGATTTATCAACTTTCATATGTTCTGTGTTATAGTTAATTATGTTCATAGAGATTAAATTTCTGATATTTTGTCTAAAACAAGATATTTACTTTTCAATTAGGAACATGAAAATGTAGTATCCGAATGTGCCGAGGAGTTTTAGGTCTGATGTCACCAATACGAATGCATGACATTCATAAAATTTGAGTAACTTTAGCATTTAGTGTTTTCCTTTTGCATTTTCCTCTGGTACCATTAAAAGATTTTGAAGTTTATTTTAGGGTGTTTTACCAAATTACCTTTTTTTGGGGGGGGGGGGGGGGGGGGGTAGAATGTGCTTCTTAATAGTTAAAGACTCGCACTTTTTTTGCAGGCGGGCTGCAAGTTTTTAATATTTGCTCATCATCAACCTATGATTGACTCAATACACCAATTCCTTCTTGTAAGATCGATTTCCTTCAAATTTTTTTCCCCAAGGGCGCACACTCTTATCAGTGCTATCAAAATTTCAGAAGAAAAAAGTTGGTTGCATACGGATTGATGGCAGTACTCCAGCAGCATCAAGACAAGCTTTAGTTACCGATTTTCAGAAAAAAGATGCTATAAAAGCAGCAGTGGTATTGCAATTTGCTTCACATTTTTTTTGGTTAATTTCTTTTTACCCCCTTGTACTTTTGTCTTGTTTCATTTTAACCCCTCTACTTTAATAACCTGCACATCTCATACTCTTGAATAAAGGGAGAAACTCCCATTTATTGAAAACATATAACACACACACACACACACATATATATATATATATATATATATATATATATATATATATATATATATATATATATATATATAATGACTTAATTTTCCTTTTCTTTTTTTTTAATTAAAAATTATTATTTTAAAGGTAATAAATAGGAAAAATTAGCATCTTCTCTCTCTAGCTCTCTTTCTCTCTCTACTTCTATTTTTTTCTTTTTTAACAAAAACAATAAAATAAATATTAATATAAATGGTACTTTTGTCCATTTCATGTAAAATTTAGATTGAGAATTTAATTTCATCCGTTCTTTAACATATTTTGTTAAGTTAAACTAAAAAAAGAAAGGTTATTTTTCCAATTTATTATTAAGCGAAAGCTGGTAAGGTGTAGTTTTATAGAGTAAACGGGGCAAAATGAAACGATCAAAGTACAGTAGGCAATTAAACCACCCCCTCCCCTTTTCCTCTGTTTAGGTGTGCCTCGTTAACTGTTGCACTTAGTTATTGGTAGTTAAAATACATTGAAAAGTGGAGAAAATGTTTGTGATTTCAAAATGTTGTTTTCAGCTATCTATTAAAGCTGGAGGTGTTGGGTTAACCTTAACCGCAGCAAGCACAGTAATCTTCGCGGAGTTGTCTTGGACTCCGGGGGACTTAATTCAAGCAGAAGATCGAGCTCATAGGATTGGACAGGTAAACACGAGCAGTAAATATCTTCTAGGCAGTAAAAGCATTCTCAGTTTTACAAAAAATTTATATGTTCTGTCAAAATGTTTTGCATGTGTGAGAAATTGTTGCATGATTGGCTTCCCCATGACTAGAAATTTAGTCCCCGTTTAGTTTTTGTATTCAACGACTTCTTTGGTTTCCAGAAGAAACATAAATATGGGGAAGAAAAAACTGTTTCATTTCTGCTCCGAGGGTTTTTAGAGCCAAATGTTCCCAGATTTCTGTTGCTGTTCCAAGTTTTCTGGGAACTGAAACAGAAATGTGGGAATAGAAACACTAAACAAATGCCACCCTAGGAAATTTCTTCATTATCTTCTGTTTTGCAAGCTTTGAGCTTTTGGTTTTGTGTTCTGTTTCTTTTTAGTGTGTTTTTGAGTTTCTATACTGCTAATAGATTTAGTATCGTCAAGACTTGTATGTACCTCTTAGTGGCTAGCATCATTGAGGCTACAAAAACCAAGCTCTTTAGAGTTGATCATATTTATGGCTATAATAGTTTTGATTGTCCCACACAGCAGGCTATATATATAAACATACATGCGCCATTATATATGTAGGAGAATGGCTCTTCTTTCTTCCTTCTCCCGAAAGAAGAAGATCCCACTTGCTAGCCCGAGGTGGAGTATATGTATGTATACACGCACAATCTGTTAATAAATCAGGACAGATTTTTCAAAATGTTTTTTTCTCAATGGGGCTTGCCTTGGATTGATTTGAGGGAATGGATTGATGAGATTGGGTTATAGAATTTTTCGGAGGTAAAAAATCCTGCTTAAAAATTCCAGTCCCCCACTTACAAAGCAGTTGAGTTTAATTATATTTTGTACCATTTAAGCTTCACTTTAGTAACCATTTTTTTACACTTACAAATTTGAAAATCGTCTTTAGGCACGGTGAATCTCTAGTTATACATATATCTTTTATGCTTTTACTGTCAAAATGTGAAACCGGCTTTCATGCTTTGACAAGTTTCTTTTCATATCTCTAGGTGTCATCTGTAAACGTATACTATCTGCTGGCAAACGACACAGTTGACGATATAATATGGTATGTTTCAGCTTATTCATAAGTATTGTGTCATTCACCACATTATTTATGGGCTTCAGATTTTAAGAAAATATTAAGTAGCGTTTGGTTTCATGGAATTGGGAGGATCGGAATTGGAAATTACAAAATTGAACGCAACGTAAAAATCTTTAAAGATTAAATGTGTCCGTTTTCAATTCCAATGCTGGAATTTGGCGCTACCAAACACTTCCTTAATGAATAACGATAATGATCAAACAAACTTAATTATCCCATTTTTTTTTACAGGGAAGTTGTTCAGAACAAGTTGGAAAATCTGGGACAGGTTCTTTTTTGCCCTATTTTCTCAATGATATATACATGTATATATTCGTATCGTTGTTTACGTTCACTTTAGGTAGCGTTTTGGTTGAACAAAATTGAGTATTTGGAATTAAAATTGAAGTGAACGCATGTAAATTTTTAGATTTTGTCATGGGTTCATTTCTAATTCAAATTCTGAAGCTCCAATTGCATGGAATAGTCTTTTTAATAACTGCCCGTTATATATACAATTCAATATGTAGATGCTTGATGGCCATGAGAATACATTGGAAGTTTCAGCAAAGCAGCCAATTAGCAGCCCCGCCAAACAGCGAACACTCGACTCCTTCATAAAACGGTGTAACGGGTACCCCGCCGAACGTGAACCCAATTTTAAACAACCCAGACAGTGAGATTTGATTTCTTTTTGTGTACATATATGACAGATAATTTTTTAGGATTTTCTTCCCCTGGTAATCCTCTGGCATATAGCTTTTATGAGTTAATACATATTTTGATATATGCAATGATAATTTGTAAAATATAAGCTTCTTCATTTCCTCTTTATTTATTTTTATTTTTTTTCTTTTATTTTTTGCCAATATACAACTACTTATGAAAAATGGGAGTTGAATATCTTCCCTTGGTGATTTCTACAAGACTGAAACAATTCTACAAGACTGAAACAATTAAGCATTGTTTGGTAACATTTTTTTTTTTAAATAAAAATTGAAAGTAGTGTTTTTAACTAGCTTAAAAAATACTTAAAAAAAAACCATTATAAATGTGACTATAAGTATTTCTTTTTCGCAAAAGTAAACAATAATTGTTTTTGGTTTTTTGAATTTTGTATTTTAAGTGATTGATATACATGTTCTCTTTCTTTATTATTTCAAATCTGTAATTTTTTAAGAGATTATTTACAAAAATAATACTATGATATTGCCACACGTTTTCAATCTTTTGCTTTTGCCTTTCAAGTAATATTATTCAACCTTGACTAATTATTTAGGCAGCGAACACCAAGTTGGATTGAAAAATGTATTATTATTATAATAAAAAAAAAAATAGTCAAACGTCTTAATAATGATACGAAAATAATAAAAATTCCTAAATTAAATAATTACTTAATTTAGTTCCGTAGTTTGTGAAAATAATAATATTTCAATTAGGATTGTGTTGCCAATCATTGTCCAACCCCTGTAGGCCACCAGACTTCGGTCGCCAATCCTCGAAATTTCAGTCACCTGCTATCAGATTATCTTTTAGTTACATTTAACTAACTTCAATAATACTTTTTAATATACTTTTTTATTACTATTTTTTTAGTTACATTCAATTAATTATTTAATTTACGATTGTCCAAAAATAATATGTAGCTTTTTTACACTAAAAATATAACTAATATATATTAAAATATAATTAAAGATAAATTTAAAAAATATAACTACAAAATATATTAAAAATAATTAAAAAATTTACCTATACATAAAAAATACACTAAAAACAATTACATTGACTAAAAAAGAATTTTGGAGGCTGGACCTATGTAACCAGAGACTTGAAATCTGATGATAAGTGACGACTAATGAAAAGAAAAAAGAATATTTAATTAGAGATATAAGAAAATATTGATCTTAAAAATAAAACACAATATAAAATATAATTAAAAAAGTTATACTTAATTTAAAATTAAATATAATAAATTATGGAGATAATTGACCATTAGTCTCAAATTTTAAAAAAGTCTTAGTTAAAACTTAAGTTTTGATTGTGTCTTTTAAAGTGATTTTTACTTGCGTATTAGTTTTGCATGAGCATGCATTATAGGGAATATAGAGAGAATTTAATGAATAAATTCGTATTATAATGAATATTAATTACATATAATTAAAATTAGTTACAAACTTAATAATTATAAATCATATGTAACTATATTATATATATCTGTGTAATATTAATTACATGTATCTGTGTAATATTAGTTACGTATTATAAATAATATTTATTTATGTAATATTTATTACATCTAACAAATATTCTATACATAAATAATTTAATATTAGTTACATGTATTTGTATAATATTAGTTAGATATTACAAATTATATATATTTCTATAATATTTCTTACATCTGACAAATTTTCATATATAAATTAGTTACATACAAATTAATTAGATGTTACAAATTATAGTAATATTTATTACATTTAACATATATTTTATACACAAATTAGTTATATGTAAGGACTTTCTGTCTTTTTGAACGCTCGAGAGTAATAAATTCCAATTACATGCAATTTTTTTAAAATTAAAAATAAAATAAAAAGCTTACCGAATGACAATAAATTATAAATTAAACTATGTAATGGAGACTATTCACTTATTATTCCTAACAATAATGATAATATGAATTTCATATCAAACAATTACTTTTTATTTTTATTTTTTTTATTGGGTAGTTATATCAAACAATTACTAATCAAACTCTTTTGATAAAAAAAACAAACAAACAAAAAATATACGCTTTCTAACATTTCAACTAATCCCAAAAAAAAAAAAAAAAAAAAAAAAAATTAAAAAAATAAATTCTCCACTACATTAATATTCACAATTTACAATTCCCATGTCCAAACACTCCTCCTCCTCCTCTGGCTATGGTGTTGCAGGGCTCAACCCCAAATTCTCCTCCTCTGCAATGCCAATAAAATTGGCGACAATGGAAGTGACGTCACCCAACCCAACCCCAATACACAGAGGCAAACCCCTCTTCCTCTCCTCATCCTCCACTACCCTCACATTTGGCCCCTCCTTACACTTCCCCATGCACTTACACCCACTAACGCCGCCGCCTTCGCCGCCGCCGACCAACTTCTCAAACTCCGCCAGCAGCTCTGCCCCGCCGGACTTCCGGCACTTCCCGCCCATGCACACCTCGATCCTCTTCCCGGAGACTGACCCAGGTTGAGAACCAGTACCGAGATTTGATTCTCGGACCGGAATTTGTAGTTGCACGGGTAAAGGTGGTGTTCGTTGTTGAATCGCCGGAGTGATGGCTTGCGGGAGGGCTCTGTTTTTCAGATCGAGAATTTGCGTCATTTGTTTTTCGTCATCGCAGGATTCGGATTCAGATGAAGAACTTGAGGATAATTCGAGATTCGATTCGATCCGAATTTGCGTTGCTTTGAGCTTTGATTTTTGTTCTTTTCTTTGTCGCTTCAATTGCTTGTGCTCTGTTCTTAATTTTTGGAGTTGTTCAAGCAACATCTCCGATGCTTCCTGCAATTAATTTCAAAAAAATAAAAAAAAGTTTAATTCAATGCCAAAGAACAATTTTCCGATCACAAATCATGGAAATTATTTAATGAAAATCGACGAGATTTCTTACCGATATCATCTTTCCCTTCACTTCATCAACTAGACCATGATTGCCGGCCAATCCAAAACCCATCTCGGCGAAATTCGATAAGTCCTTGGACAACGCCTTGAGCAGCTTCAACTTCTTCTTCATCATCTTCTTCGGCTTCTCCGTCTCCGTCGCCGTCGCCATCGCCGTCGTCTTCTTCTCCTTCATCCCCCCGTCGCATACAATCGCCGCAGACGACCGACGGTAATACTCCAGATGTCCCTTATCGCAAAACCCAGAACCATTTCCGTGTCTCCGAGAACCCAGTAGCCGGACTCCGTCGGCGGAAACGCCGGCGAAAGAGGTTTTTTGAGAAAAGGGGTGCGATTGGGCATCGAATCCGGCGCTCGGGAGGCAAGGAACACGCCGGATAATCGCGCCGGAGACATCCATTGATTCAGAAACAACGGCAACAGCAGCTGCGGAAAAGAATTTTTCGATTACCCGATCGGTTATACGCTTTCTATATACGCGGTTTATATACACAGTTTGTTAATATTTGGACACGTGGGTGTTTTTTATTGGATGAAACTTCGAGGATCCGACGTGGCACTATATGTCTGCTAGGCACACGCGCGCTTGTGAAAGTTTACCGTTAGCCACCCGCTTTCCTCTTGTATGCGTACGAATTCGGTGAATCTAGACCGTTGGATGGTTCGGTGGGGAATTCGACAGTTTAGATTGCGGCCATGTGGCGCCACGTCGGTTGCCAACTAGGCAACTCCACTTTGGGAGAAAATTACATTTTTGGTCCCTAAAGTATGGGTTAAGTATCTATGTGGACTTTGAGGTTTACTAATTTTCACATTTGGTCGCTCAAGTTTTACAGTTTTTTCAATCCCTTTAAATTAAAAACATTGTCAATAATTTTGGATGAAAAATAAATTGCAATCAGTGTGTGACCTTTCAATGGAGATATTTCGTTTTTTCATTGCTCCACTGAACCGAACACATTTCTCCCAACCATTTATTAACAATGATTCGATTGAATAATGAGAGGTAGAAGGCTGAATCATTATTGGGAAAAAAACATCTTAGGTTTAATTGAGTGGTGAAATGACAAAAATATATTCATTAAAATGTCATCTACTAAACACAACTTATTTTTTATCCGAAATTGTTGACAATATTTTTAATTTTGCGAGATTGAAACAAATACGAAATTTGAAAGATCAAATGTACAATTCAACAAACCTCAAAATCTTCATCGACATACACTCAATTTTGACTTAAATCATGAAATTTTAGGTTAAAAAATCGTTCACGAAATTAAATTTTTTATTCATACAGTCAATACGTTATAATAATTTTTTAAAAGTCCAAATTTATTATACCACATAAAAATTATTGTAATTCTTTACATAAAAAATTACAGTAATTTTATAACCTGCAGTAAATTTGATTTTAGACATAATTATTGAATTTTTTTAAAAATTATTAGACTGGAGTCAAACCCCAAGAAAGAGACTTCTTTGATAATAATTAAAGATAAAAAGATAAAATATAATTATCTAAATAATTTATTTATTTTTTATTTAAAGTAAAATTTGGATTGTCCATGTCTAAAGAAAGGTATAACTTACAGCATAAGATGCGTATGCATTGGAATATCCGATTTTAAAGGGATTCACTCCACAGGGACATGTATTTCTCAATAAAATAATTCAAATATTCCCACCACGTTTAGTAATTATTAATATTTATTATTTATTCCAATGTTTCTATTTTATTTTAAAAATTTTAATTAAAGCTACCATCAAGCTATAAAATAAATTAAGTCACACGAGTGCCTGTCGCTGCCGCTAGGGATGGTCATGGGCTTGGGGGCCCGCCCGGCCCGCCAAGCCCGCCCACTATTTTTTAGGGCTTGGGTATGTGTTTTGAGCCCGTGGGCCGGGCTTGGACTATAAAAATTAGGCCCGAGTAAAATTAGGGCCGGGCTTGGGCAAGGCCAATATTTTATAGGGCCGGCCCGGCCCGGCCCGATGATTTAAATTAATATATATATATATATATATATATATATATATATATATATATATATATATATATATATATATATATATATATATATATATATATATATATATATATATATATATATATATATATATATATATGAAATTAAATATAGACAAATTTAATTTGTGATTGTGTTTGATTTGGTTTGAATGCTGTATTTTTCTCTTTGCAGTTTTTTTTTCGGTTGGAATGTGAATGTGGCCTTTTTTGGTTGTAGAAATGCATGGTAATGAATATGTTTGTGTAGATGAATCTTGTAGCAAATGTACCAACTACAGTTTTTTTTTTGGTTTGAATGTAATTGTGTTTGATTTAGGTTGATTTGGTTTGAAAAAAAAAAAAAAAATTATAGGGCCGGGCTTGGGAAAAAAAATAAGGCCCGAACTTAGGGCCAGGCCGGGCTAGGGCCGGACACTTTTTTGTAATATCCTACCTAAAGCCCGGCCCGGCCCATGACCAACCCTAGCTGCCGCCGATCGACCACTCGTGGTTTGAGTCTTGTGGCGTATGGCTTGTGGCCTTGGGGTTCAAATCTAGATATTATTTAGATGTGTAATTGTAGGGAGTTATTGACCTCTTTATTGCCATCTTAATTCAGGAGTTCAAAGTTGATGCAAGAAAAATTCCTGCTACCCAAGAGAAGCCCATCACAATAATCCCAAAGCTTAAAATTAGCCGGGTCGTGAACATTGATCTAAACAGATGATCCATATACAGATCCATCAAGTGAAAGATCAAAGAATCTAATTTACACTTAAAGTGGGAAAGCCAAAATGGCGTAACTCCCCACTAATTGTGTAACTCCTAATTGAATCTCTATTAAATAGCAATATAATGAGGGAAAACCAAGTCATCAAAAATTAGGCCATCTATCTTCAACGGTCATAATCTGCTCAGTCTATAAATAAGGAAAATGTATCACATTATTTTAACAATGCAATCTTTTTGCCTAATACCAATGAATGGACTGACTTATTCTCACACCGGAGATTCTTTGGCTGACACCACACTGGTATCCCCTTAGAACTAATCGGTTTTGCAAGTTAGGAGGCCAAAAGATTCAAGTTACGAAGATTTCTGGCACATGAGGAGCTGTTACATGTGCTGGGGATTTTTTGGCAACATCAAAAGTCTCTTCATTGCCTTTAGTTATTGGTTTTACTCTAGGGAACGCTTTCTCAGTGTATAGGCATCCAATTATCTAAGTTTGCATTGCATTTCTTCAAAGAATTTTTGAGAGATTTTGTTGTTCTTGAGAGTTTTTGAGAGAGTTCTCTTAAAATTTTTGGTTACTTTAATTGATTAATTAAAGTGAGACCCATTAATTAAATTAATCGGGTTATTATTCCATCACGTTCCTTGTCATTTGAGGATAAATGTAGTATATTTATATGCCAAATATAATTAATTTTTGAATAAAATTTTAATTCTTAAAGAAACTCATTTGAAATTGGTTGAAAATATAAATGGATGAATTATCCCACATTGCTTGGAAGATGATGAGTTATCCCACATTGCTTGAATAGGGAGAACTTGAGTTGTAAAATGTAGTTATCCCACATTGGTTGTGGAGAAGAAACTCAAGTTGGTATCAACTTATAAATTGAGAACAAAGGCAAGCCATTAACCATCAAATCTTCAAACTCGAATTGGGTCGGGTCAAGTTTGGATTGGGACAAACCGATCCATATTTGGATTTGGTTTGGATCAGATTCGAGTCGGGTCGGATCTTGACTTGCTAAAATAGTTTAAAATTTAATTAGTGGTAATTAAGTAGTTAATTAACTTCTTAACCGTTAATTTTGAATTAGCACCAATAAACAGATATGAAGGTTCATTAGGTGATTGTTTGCGTTAATGTTAACGTGAACATGTGCCTTTCCAATGTTGGTGACGGTTCGCGTTAACGTTAATGCAAATAGGTGCCTTTCCAAAGTTGATGACGGTTCGTGTTAATGTTAACGCGAACAAATGTCTTTCTAAAGTTGCATTCATTCAATAGTGGCTTTTGGTCTTTTATAAATATGAGACTTTTCATTCATTTTAATAAATTGGATTCATAACATTATCACTTCATATCACCACCAAGGCATATATCATTTAGAATTTTGTGCGAGTTCAAGCATAAGTCTAATTCGTCAAAGTTTTTGGTTTCAATTCAAGTGGTTGTACTAAAAACTTAAAGATCGTTGTACCCTGGGAGACAGACGTCTATTTAACCATTAACACCAGTGTGGGGGCGTAAATCTGCTTTAAGGGCATAGAGTCAAAGTCTAGCTTCAAATCAATTCGTTGTTTGAATATCCAGATAAGTTTTTATTTAAAATTTAAAACTTTATTGCTGTTACGTTTACATTAACGTTAATACATTCTGCCACTGTTATTTCTTTATTTCTATTACGTTAATATTAACATCACGTTTCTGATTTAATATACACTTAGATTGCTTCACAAAATTTTCATAATTTGTTTTTAATGTCCATACATGAATAATTAATATTTTCATTAATATTGTTTAATATTTATTAATTTTATTCCATGATTATTTAAATATTTATCTTGAAATTTCAGCATTTCCACCAACAAGTTCAACACTTATCCAGTTTGTTGAGCTTTTGATTTTTAGTGTTAATACTAGTAGTTGTTTGATCGTTGTATCTTGAGATCTGTTTTATTTTTATTTTTGCCATTTCTTACATTTCATATTAATAATTGATTAAATAATTAATTATTTAACTATTTTTTGAACTATATTTTTCTAACATTAAGCACCGTCACTCAACCATCACCGCCACTGCCAGTACTCTCTCTTTGTCTACCACTATTCGGGCTATCTCCATCACGCCACCACCATCAAGCATCGTTGCCCAACTATCACCGTCAACGCCAACTCTCTCTCTCTCTTTCTCTCTTGGCATTGCCAACTAGATCTATTTACGATTTGGCCGGTGATGACCATATCGGTAATTGACGGCAAAGATCTGACCAACGACGGTCAGATATAGGGGTCTACGACCAAGATTTGGTTGGTGCGGCTAGATCTTTTCTTTTTTTTTTTTTAAAAAAAAAGAGCCCTTAGGGCATATTATTGAAAAAATAAAAAAAGATTACATTCTGAGACGAGGAAGTCCCTGCCGATCCTCCCGTAAGATGGAACAAACAGAAGGAGGTAAGAAACTCTCGGAATGATAGAAAACAACACTACTAGTATTGACATTGGCTAGATAGTTCGCCACAAAATTACATTCACGATAGACGTGGGAAATTGAAGAAAACAACACTACTAGTATTGACATTGGTTAGACAGTTCGCCACAAAATTACATTCACGATAGACGTGGGAAATTGAAATATCAAAAGATAAAAGAAAAAAATTAATGGTATTCCAAAGAACCGACACCGACCAAATAGGACAATCTTTCTTTATAGCTTGCACAAGCGCCAGTGAATCACTTTCCATAAGAAGTGGATGAAAACCCAAAAGGAGAGCCCTTTGAATACCGATGAATAAACCGTGTAACTCAGCGAGAAAGTTTGATTGGACCGAAAGAGGAGAATTGAATGCAAAAAACATCTTATCCTTGAAATTTCTAAAGCTTTATTGGACTGAAAAAGGAGAATTGGTGTGGCTAGCTTTGACCGTGGCATTTTCTTTTCAAGTTTTTAGACTTACAATTAAAATTTACATATTTTTTTTGGATATGTTAAATGAAATTTTATTTTTTGGGTTACTTTGTAGATTTTTTCCTTGGTTAAAATGTGTGTGTGTGTGTGTGTGTGTATATATATATATATATATATATTATTTTTCATGTTTTTAATTTTATAGTTTTGATATTTGCTGTTGATTAGTTGTAGTGGTGGCTGTGATGGTAATAGTGAATTTTTTATGTGTGGGTAATGGTGATGATAGTTAATATTCGTTGTTTGTGGTGGTGATAAAAATATTTATTGTGATGGTGATGGTGGTGATAGTGAATATTGATTGTAATTGTCACACTCCACCTTGGGCCCCCAATGCCCGAGGCCAGGCGTGACCTCAAATTAATGTTACTCAACTAAAAACAAATGAATATGTAACATTTTATATGACCGGAATGTTTTTTTTTCTAATATTTATATAACTCTAAATTCAGTGGTTACACATATCTACTATATCATCACAACCCATAAAAGTCTAATCCACTCATTACCCAAAACAATCCTTTAATACCCCGAAAATTTATATTCTTAAAAAATATTATTTTATATAAGTGTAATATTTTTGGAGGACGATTTTGTAAATTCATGGTATAAATGTATACTTGATAATCTTTGGAGTTAATGCTAAATTTAAATTTTTAAAAATATTATTTTATATAAGTTTAATATTTTTGGATTATTTTGTATATTATGAAAATTTATAATAATTACTTAATAATTTTAGAGAGATAAGTATAATTATTGAGTTTAATATAAATTACTTTATAATTATGGGGTGTTATATGTAATTTTTAAATTCTTAATGGTAAAGGAATCAATTGGTGACCATGAGATTAAAAAAAATAAATTAAAAAAGAAAAATAAAAAAAATAGCCACATATATGTGGCGGTGTGTGTGTTCATGTAGGAGGAATATTAATAATAATCTTAGTAATATTATATTTAAGAAAGAGGATTCTCATTACAGGAGCACTTATAATGTTAGGATCTTACGCATGAAATCAGATCTGAACTCTTATTATATTCAGAGAAATTAGAGCCGCATGCATAATAGGAATTAGAAATGAAATCAAACAAATATATATATATATATATATATATATATATATATATATATATATGTACTTACGTACCCCGTTTGGTAACCACTCTCATCCCAAAAATTTCCATCCCATTTCCACTTATTTGAGATTTATTTTTGGGCATAGCGTTTGGTAATCCATCCTACTTTTTTATTTTCGTTTCCATTCCATTCCTATCTCAGAATCCTTCGCCCTTTTTGTGAAGAAATGAGAAACAATTTTTTTTTTTCTACCTATTCCCATCCCATTCTCAACCAAAAAAACAACAATGATCTTGCTCAACCGTGTTCTTCGCCATCACCTTCACCTTTGTCGTCCACCTCCATCACCTTCACCTTCGTTGTCCTTCATGATCATCGCCATCACCTTCGTCATCGTTGTCGTCGTCGTCTTCTTCAGCCATTCTCCTTTGGTTCGTCATCTTCTTCACCGTCAAGTTCATCGTCATCATCTCCATCACGTTCGTGGTCGTCTTCTTCTTCGCGTCCTCCGTCGCCGTCTTCGTCTGTCCATCCGCCGCCGTCGTTGTCGTCGTCATCTTCGTCTGGTGCTTATAGGGTTTCGATTTCGAAATCAAAACCAGGTTTGGATTTCGATTTTGGCGACGATTTTGAAATCGAAACAAGAAACAATGTTTCGAAATCGATTTCGAAATTGTCGTCTGGCCTCCTCATCAATCGATGTTGTTCGATTTGTATTTCGAAATCGAATTTCGAAATTGTTGTCCTATCTTCTCATCAATCGAACCCTTTCGATTATGATTTCATTTTTGAAATCGAAATCGAAATCGAACAACATGTTTGATTTGTATTTTGAAATCGAATTTCGATTTCCATTTCAAAATCGAAATCGATTTTAGATTTCAATTTCCATTTTGAAACCCAAATCGGATTTTGATTGTCGAAATGGTTTTGATTTCAATTGGATAATAGGATTGCAATTTCGATTGGGGTTTAGGATTTCAATTTCGATTGGATTTTAGGATTTCGATTTCGATTGGGGGTTTAGGGTTTAATTGCATGATGATTTCTTAATTGTAGTTAGGGTTCATTCTTGATTTTTTGGATAAAATTGTTTCCAAACGCGATTCTGTTCCCGGATAAAAAAAAAAAATTATCGTTACCAAATACAATTTTGTTTCCTTTTATTCCTAAGAAGGAAACAAAATTCTCATCCCATCTCATCCCATTCCATTCCCATCCCATAAACGGTTACCAAATGCCACCTGAGTATTCCAATTCGAATTCCGACTTCGGATTTCAGGTATAATTTTTAACTCTTCTAATACATGTATTTAATCTTCGTATGTATTGTGTGAATCATGTTATTACGACTATGATTGTTGTTTTGCATGAGATATTATGAGCACGTATTATGTGATAATTACGTGAGATATACGTTTGTGTGCTTATTTAAGGATCAATTAGATGCACGTATTAGAGGGATTGAAATTCTATTGAATGTTGACTCACAACCCTACAGTTTTGATTGCAGGGCCGATGAAAATGAAACGGCGCCAGAAATTTTATCTGGATTTCTATTAAATTCGTAATAGTTACATTTATTATTTACAAGTACTGTGAGCGAACCGACATAGAATTGGAAATTCGAAGTAATCGTGATAGTTGTATCTGGAATTTTATAATTATATATATACAATTCCTGTAACGGGTGACTGAAATTTCATTTTACTAGGGTTTAGTGTGCTTGGTATACAATTTAAGGATCATTATCGTCACTTTGGTCTTGACACTTTCAGTGGATACAAATCATGGATAATTATCAATATTTCTATTAAATGAAATATTGTTCCATTTAAGGATACAAATTGAACCGGTTTTAGTGTCTTTATGTAGGTTTATAAATTGCCAAATTAAAATTGTCTCCGTCGCATTGTAAAAATTCTCAGATTTATGTAACAAAATATTGATCATTTGATTTTAGTATTAATTCTCTGCAGGAGAAATCTAGTGGCAACCCTGGAAAATCGGGTCATTACAAGTCCTGACTTCCTCAAACCGATACCACCTTTCGACTCTATATAGCGCCAATAGTAGATCCGTTTCTAACTGAGGTACCTGAGATAAAATATTTTATTGGTGTACTGTCTTTATAATATTAAAAAAAAAATTATGATCAAGGGCATTTAACAAAATTCACTTTTCCAACAGAATATAACCACAATGATATTTTCCAAAACAGAATATAACCGCACTGAACAGTATCAAAATTCACAGATATCTTCAATGAATAGTAATTGAATATAAATCAACCAATCAAATCACTCTTATATAATAAAATACCAGAATCATATTTTCCTACTAGCCATATGATCATTTAACCTCATGATCGGGAGTTATAATGTTATTGTAACATGTACAATTGTGCAATCTAAGGTTGCCATTAGTGTTAGGGCCATTCAATATCAAATATCTTCAATGGTAGGAGTCAACACGCGGTATAAACTACCATATCATGATGATAATCATCATCGTCAACAACAACAATAATATCTATCAAACACTTGTAGGACTTGCCCTCTTGTCAGGTCACAACACAACAATCTACAGAACATGCCGTCCTGTCGGGATCATACTATGACATAGTAGTATAATAATAAAAATCACTTTTCACATTTAACCATTTATTTGATCCATTTAACGTTATAAAATAATCAATTTTAGCAAATCTTTTCTTTTCACATTTTAGTATGAAAATATAATTTGGTAATTTATATGAAGATAATACGTGCACATTGATATTTGCGTTGCTTACTATGTTACTGTCCTAATACTGACGTCGTCGGCGTCGCCTGTGAACCCAACAACGATAGGGCCTAAATTAAGAATTTATTTAAATAAATCTAGCATGACTTGCAATGCGTAAATGCATAACACTAAAATGTAATTTTTTCTATTCCCAGATTTTCTTGATTATACGGAATTATTAAACACTCAATTTCTTAAATCAATATTAATTATACAAAAATATTATAACAACAATTATAAAAATTTCTAGTTAATAATTTAATCTATAGAGAAATATTAACCAACTGTTAATAATATTTATTGATCAACGGAATACTAAAAATTATCATTTTAATAAAATTTAAGATTTTTGCTTTAAATTGTATTCTTCACAAATTAGATACACACACACCCCCTTAGCCTGAAGAGAGTGAGAGAGAATTATGTTATTATATATATATATTATTGGTCCAGTAGAATAGCCAAGAGAGGGGGTGAATTGGGTAGTCAAAAAATAATCAGAATAAAAATCAATAAATCAAATAATTAATTTTATGCCTAAATTAATTATTATCTTTATAACACAGCGGAATTAATCAATCAACTAGGTGCACACACAAACAACAAAAATAGATAAATTAAGAAAGCAGCACACCAAAGATTTATACTGGTTCACCAAGCTACTCTTGGCTAATTCAGTCTCCCGAGCTCCACGGAAGTCGCACCCACTAAAACCAAGATTCCTTTAAAGGTAGGAACCTAACCCGTACACTGATTCTTTTACAGGTTCAGAATCAATCTTTACAATTTTCTTTTCAAAGGCTAAGGAATAACCTCTACTTTTTACAGGTTAAAGAATAACCTAATTCTTTTTAACATTTAGGCTCAAGAATCAAAATCTCACCAAAACACTCTAAATATCCTTTTACCCGGTAAGGATTGAACCGTTACAAAATCACTCACAAACACGCAATTCTTATCTAGAAAGAATCACTACCTCAATCTTTTTACAGGAAGAGACTGAAACCTAACTACCTTTGATTAAATATCTCCAATGATATTTAACGCGTCACAACTCACTAATACAAAAATTGATAAGTAAATCTCAATCGGAGCTTCTACCACCCTAGTTATATATAAACTCAATTAATATCCCAACTAGTGATAGAATTATGTGAGATGCAGAAATATGATTTTAACAATATATGGGTAGCAAATTAGAGCACGTAATCAGATTTAAGAAATTGTTTGAAAGAATATTTTCTTTAAAAATCAAAAACAATTTCTAAGATCAATTTCCAAAATACAATAATAAACAAGTAATAATCAATATGAAAATATCTTATCCGGAATCCATAGAATTAATGATGAAAACAATGTGGCTTCAATTCCTGTATCAACACAAATTGATCGCAGTTGATTATCAGAATTACTCTTAGAACAACTCACAGTATTGTTGAATGATAACTATTATAAACGCTCTCTCAAAAAGATATAAATTGATTTTTTCTCTTAGAATGATTAGCTCTTTTAGAAAATTTGCAGGTTTATATAAGGGCACATGTAATCAGCATCCTAACGACTAGTTTACAAGTGTCATGACAATAAAATACTCTTATAGACCCTTAATAACATGAGGACTTTATTTATGTTCAATTTCACTTAATAACAACTTTTAAAACTCTCAATTAAATCCCCAAAGTATTTCTCAATCAAAACAAATAATATAGAATTCATTTTAAGTACCAAATTGAGAAACTTTAATAATTAATGAACCATATTGAAATGATTTAATTAGTATATGAACCATATCTCAAATGTTAAGAATATTCCCGAAATCTCTCTCAAATCTTAACAAAAAAGGGCTACTTTTGGATTTAAAATCGGATCAACCAATATCCTGAAACTGCGCGTTTAGTCGACTGCCCAGTCGACTGAAGGATACTGGAAGTAGCCCATGCACTTGATCGGTCGACTCCTCAGTCGACTCGTAGATTCAAAGAGTTTGCCAAGCTTCCACCGGTCGACCACTCTGTCGACTCGAAGGTTCAGGGAGTTTGCCAAGCTTCTATCGGTCGATCGCTTTGTCAACTCGCAGATTCAGAGAGTTCATCTTCTTTCTCCGGTCGACTCTTCAGTCGACTGCCCCCTCCTGAATCTCTTCTCTGATCTCGTTTTTAACTTTTTTTTTTTTTTTTTTTACAATTTTGCCCCTTTATCCATATTTATATTTAAATGAACTCTACTAATACTCTTATATTTTATTTTAGTCATTCAAAAATATTTCTTTTTAATTCACATAGGAGCAAATAAATATACTCAACCAAAATACACATAAAAAATAAAATTCATTCTGTGCCGTGTGTGTGTTCCTAAATGGGATATTAAGAGTTTATATTTACCTGGATTGTTTTCTCTAATGTCTTCAAACTCTTAATACTTCTTCATCATCTTGATATCTTCATTTAGCATCCATTCACTTTGACATCTTCATTATTGGAACTTTAAATCACTGAAACACTTGATTAAATATTAGTTCCACAAAAACATCAATACTTAATTGTTCATCAAAATTTTGAGATCAATAAATATATGAAGGATAGGCGGTGATAAAAAAAAAAAAGATTTTTAATTTATAGACCCTTAGAAGTGTACAACTTACAAAATGAACCTTCAACTACCTAAATAAATTTTTAAAACCATCAAAATTCTTAGAAAATGGTCCCTATTGTTTGCCCTACCATTTTGACTGTATTTACGATTCATTGCCACTCGCTGTTTTGCAAAATGTAAGATAATATGGGAAGTGACAGTTCCCAAAAATAACACATCTCTCAAATAGATTGGTTGCTGCGTCGCGATTCTTTGTTCTAAGATCGATAACAAAAACATCAAATTAATCTAAAAAAAAAAATCTTCTTCTAATGATATATTTTTCAATTTTTTTGGTTGAAAGCTACGAATTTGAGAACGTTCAACAAGCATGATTTGTCAGCTCCCTTTGTGTAATTGACAACTATTTTTCTAAAATATCGTAGACCCTGTCCCACTAATCAAGAACCCTACCATATAGGGCTTCCGCATTTGTAGATAATTGTTTGTTGCCAAAACCCACTCGCGCTTCTCTCTAGAACATTTGAAAAATCCTACCTCGGTTTGCAACGACGCTCCCTCGCAGGAAAAAAAATAGCAAAAACATCTAATACGCAACACTTTCCATCACGAGTATGCACGATTAGTATTGTAAAGAGAAAAATACATTTCAAACCCTCTAGATATTAACAGATTTATAAATGGTCCCTTTCTATTTGATAAGTATCAACCCATTTTTATTCAGTCCTTCCATCAAAAAAATCTGTCAAACATAATAGAATAGAGGGGAAAATATGTCTTTTTACATATTTTTAATTTTTTAATAATTTTTTTATATCCTGCTCAACTCTTTCTCTCTCCCGCTCAACTCTCTCTCTTCCTCCTTCCTTCCTTCTTTCTCCCTCTCCCTCTCCCTCTCTCTCTCTTTTTATTCTTCATCGTCTCTCTCCTTCCTTTCCTCTCCCCGTCGATCGAAACAGGGGTAGAACCACCCCATATTATGAGACCACCTCGACCACTATTGTTGCCTTCAATTGCTCGTCGTCGAAATCCCAAAAGAAACAGAGGCCATCGCCTTCCTTTGCTCGCCATTGAAAACCCAGAAGAAACAGAGGTCGTCGCCTTCCTTTGCTCACTATCGAAAACCCAGAAGAAATGGAGGTGGGACATTGCATGCACGTTTGCTTATTACTTAGAGTAAGAGAGTTTATAGAGAGAATCTAGAGAGAAAGTATATGAACCCTTAGCGTTGTTCATGTTCATCATCGATCTCCTTGTCACACCACCGCCAATGTAAAAATAGTGACTTTCGATGCCAGTGAATTCCTGCCAGAAGAGACCTGGGTCCCGTAACCTCTCTCTCTAGCTAAAACCAACTACCACTACAACAACAAGAGTTTTGATTTTTGAACCAAAACATTAGAGAACGAAGTAAATAATGTTTTAGAGAGAGAATCGAGAGAGAGAGAGAGTCTCCACCTCGACCACCGCCGTCGCCTTTAATTTCTCGCTGTCGAAAACCCAAAAGAAACAACGACCATCGCCTTCCTTTGCTCACCATTGAAAACCCAGAAGAAACAGAGGTTGTCACCCTCATTTGCTTGCCATCAAAAACCCAAAAAAAAATAGAGGTGGGACACTGCATGAACGTTTGCTAATTACTTAGAGCGAGAGAGTCTAGAGGGAGAATCTAGAGAGAAAGTATACTAGAGCTTTGGATTGGCGATAGTGATGGCAGCGAGATTGGAATGGAGATAGTGATGGAGACGGCGAGTTGGCACTCCGGCTGTAGAAGCTATGGCGTCGGATGAGAGATGTGAAAGAGATGAGAAGATCAGTAAAGATGGTCGACGGCGAATGAAATAGCGACGGCGACGACGATTGGAGAAAAATTAAGAAGGTGAACCGTTAAGAGTAATGGAGAGGGAGGGAGGTTCTACCTCTTGTTCCGGCCGGGGGGAGAGGGAGGGAGGAAGGGAAGAAAGGAGAGAGAGGAAGAGAGAATGAGGAATAGAAAGAGAGAGGGAGAAGGAGAGAGAATGTTGAGCGCGAGAGAGAGAAAATAATAAAAGAAAAAAAGAAAAGAAAAACATATTAAAAAATAATTAAAAATGATTAAAAAATGAAAATATGGAAAAAGACTATTTTACCCTTAAAATTCTGTTAATTTTGACAGATTTTTTAACAGAAGGACCAAATAAAAACGTATTAATACTTAGAGGGTTTAAAATGGAAACCTCAAACGGAGAGGGACCATTTATAAATGTGTCAATACTTAGAGGGTTTAAAATGTACTTTTCCTTATTGTAAATGGTCACTGTTCATGTTGGGTTTGTTCTTTAGGGATTGTTTTCGATAATGGAGTTATTTTAACTATCTACATGCTTCGATACTGCTATTAGTCGAATAAAATACAAGGAGCACATGTTTTTATACTTTTGTGTGTTTTGATTTTGTTTGTAGAATGTTCTTATGAGTTATATGGAAAACCCCATTTTTATAAGGTTTACTATTGATTATTGAATGTTAAACCAGTTAAAAAGTGAAAGGAAATAGAGGTACACCTAATGATGTTCTTTTTTTTGAATAATTCTTTTTCAATTTTCACTGTACGTGGATGTTCATGTTCATGTACGTCAAAATCAAGATGCATATTCTTTCATGTGTGCTGACATTATTCTTGCATGTTTTGTTTTTGGTCCGATTGAAGTTTTTGTGCATGTTTCATGTCCGAATGTTTTTATACTTGCATGCTTTATTGTGTTAATGTTCTTGTGGTTTTATAAATGTTCATTTTCAGTTGTGTTTTTTCGTTTGTGAATGTATATATAAGAATCCCCTACTGTGTTGATGCTATTTTGTGAATGTCCATATGGTTGTGAATGTCCATAACATATTGTAAACGTCCATATAGGAATGTTCAAAACTAAGTGAACAAACATGTGCGTTTATGTACAAAATCTGTTTGGTAAAAAATTAGTGCACTATGAATGTAATGATCCGATTTTTCAGGGCTGTCACTTGGTTTCTCCCTTTCTATGGAGAAGTAAAAGTAAAAGATAAACCACTCTACCACCATGCTTTCGCTGCATTACTCTGATAAAAATAATAATATATTTTACTAACTAGAAAATTCAGCGGTCATACAAACTGACTATTCCGTAACAAAACTGTAAAGTTCTACCTTTCGATACTAACACCTGCCCTGACTGCCTCAAAAGTAACACCACCCTCTGACCTTATCTAATGCTAGTAGTGGACCCATCTCTAACTGAGGTACGTGAGACCAAATATTTTATTGGTGTACTATCTTCATAATATAAAAATAATTTATGAATTAAGTATAATTATCGAACACCACTTTTCAAAACATAATATAAATATTACCACACACCGAGTCAAAATAAAACTCCACAGCTATCATCACCATAAAATAATGCATTTAAATTAATTAATTAGATTATTTTGATATATAATAAAATACCGCATACATATTTCCCTACTAGCCATAGGATAGTTTAACCTCACAATTGGGAGTTATGACGGTACATAATCTGTATAACTGTACAATCTAAGGTTACCACCAGTGTCAGAGCTATTTAATATCTCTAATGGTAAGAGTTAACACGTGGTATAAACCACCATATCACGATGATAATCATCACCGTCAACAACAACAACAGATATTAACCACCTATAGGACTTGCCCTCCTGTCAGGTCATAATATAGCGTCCTACATGACATGCTCTCCTGTTAAGACTAACAGCATCCAGCAGGACATACTTTCCTGTTGGGATCACATTATGGTATAATCGGATAATAAATAAAATTATTTTTCAAACTTAAAAATTTACTCGATCCATGTAATGTTATAAAATCGTTTTTTTTTTTTAATAAATATTTTCTTTTCCACAATTTAGTACAAAATATAATTTAATAATTTACATAGAAGACAATACACTCATCTTGATTTTTGTACTACTAAATATGCTACTGTCCTAAATTATTGATATGGGAAAACTATTTATCTAAATAAATCTAATAAGCAATGAAATGCGTGTAATACATGACATTAAAATGTAATTTTTTTTTCATTCCCAATTTTTTTTGATTATGTAAAATTTATTTAAATTAAATGTTCTATTTCTCAACACAATATTAATTTTACAATTAAAATATTATAACTTCATTTACAATATTTTATCAACTAATAATTTACTTATAATAAATATTAACTGACTATTAACAATATTATTAGTTAATGAGATAATAAAATTATTAATCTAATAAAATTTACAATTCTTACTCTAATTTAAATTATTCATAAATTAGATGTATCAATATATAAATATACCTACTATATTTTTTCAAACCCATGACACATATTTTTCTCATGTATATATATTTTTCTCTTATATATTGATATGGGAAGACTCTCGCTTATAACTGACATAGGCGTGGAGCCTTAAACGGGTCGGATCGAGTATGAAACTTGATCCGAAACAGATAGACCCAATGAGTTATTTGGACCGAAGAATAATAGGCCCAATAGGGTGTTAATTTCGGCAATCTTCTGAGCAAGACTCACGGCCCCTTAAGGAGGCCCATATTTGAGTATACTCAAATGCACGGTGTACAAGGCCAATGCACGAATTGGTAAGTCCAATGTGAACATCTCCCCTACACTTGAAGAGATAAGCCATATTGACTGTAACGGCCCATATTTAATGGTGACTGTTACATAGATCTCTCCTGAAATCATGGAGATATCGGTTATTTTTCAAGCTGTTAGGAACGTATCATGGGATTGACAACCTCTCCAAAGTAACGGTAACATATCTCTAAGCCTATAAAAAGGGCATATATCATTGGTAATTTTTTACGATTCAGTCTGCGTACTACTTTTTCTATATACCAGATTAACTTATTCTCACGCCGGAGGTTCTTTGGACGACACCACACTGGTGTCTTCCATTAGAACTCACGGTTCTGCAAGTAACATGAAGAAAATGAAGAGATTTTCAGCACATGCGGAGCTGTTATATATATAGAAAATCTGTCTTCCCACCCTTCTACCGCCTTAAGTCACCTTCATTTTTTTTTTGTTACATGCTTTGCTTAGTCATTTGTGGTTTTGAATAAAGAATTTGGTGGCTTATCTAGGTAAGGACACGTTTTTGTCCTGTTTTTTTTTTTTTTTTTTTTAATATTATTATTATATCATAATTTATATTAATCTCCCCTTACTAACTTTAATTTCTATTTAGACCCAAAATTAATATTTTAAAATATCAATTAGTACCCAAAGTTTAAGTCAAAATTAAAATTAAGATTTAACCCCCAAAGTTTTTAACTAAATTTTTAAATACCATAATAACCCCTTACAAATTTCAAAGTAAAATTTAAATGTCACAATGGACCCTATTATTTTTCTAAATATTTTAAAAAGCAACTAAAAATATGCATGTGTAAAAATTAGGTCTTACAATGAATGTCCATATGAGAATCCCTTCTTGTTTGATGTTATTTATGAATGTCCATACAAGAATCCCTTCTTGTTTGATGTTATTTATGAATGTCCATATGATTGTGAATGTCCATAATATTGTGAATGTCCATACAAGAATATTTAAAACTAAGTCAACAAACATGTGCGTATATGTACAAATTGTGTTAATGTCCATATGAGAATCCACTTCCGGATATGCACAGACATTTCTGCAAAAATGGTATACAGCATTGCGGAACATTAAACTGAAAACTGAAAATAAGTCTCAATCTCAGAGCAAACCATTTTTGTACCAATGTAATCTCAAACAAGTGATCAATTTACTTAAGAAATGCAAGCTCAACACGAAGCATAAGAAATTGTTGTCAAAGACACCCTTCGCAAAAATATTTGAGATGTTGTATGACAAGCTAATCGAGAGAGTGATTTCAAGCTACAATTCGTTCTAGGGGACATTCAGATTGGGGGATTAATATGTTATGATGACACCGCTTGATATCTAAGTGATATTCGGATTGCCTTTGGGGGATGAGCTTGTCGTGTAAAATTGATACACACTGACTGACTTTGCGTTCCTCAATAAGCTAACATATCAACCCCGTGAGTTTAGTGTCGCGTTTCTCAAAAAGTTGATCGAAAAGAGAGTGTAAAAAATAAGTAAAGAAGATGTGCAAGATATGGTGAAACTCCTTTGCTTGCACCTACTGACGACATGTTTCTTCGTAATCACCGGTCAACAAGTCCCTAAGTGGTTGGTGCGCTATATTGAGAACATTGACTAGATGTGTAACGATCCGATTTTTTAGGGCCGCTACGCAGTTTCTCCCATTAGAAAATTAACACTAAAACTGAATAACCAATATTCCATTCTATAAAAATCTGGTAAATTTTATAATGTGATGGCGACAATAAAATTTGTCAACTTATCGAATAATTTTTCAACCGTAAATAATCAATACAACTATTACAAATTAGTTAGAAATTCAAATAAAATTCTAGTCAATTCACCTTCTACAAATTAGTCAAAATAGTAAAAATAAAAATAATAATGGACATTTAAATTACTCACATTTAACAGATTCTTTACAAGTGACTATTACATAAAACTAATATTATTTAATAATCTAATAATGACCATTTGGCCACCAAATCTAAACTGCACCAAGGGGAGAAAAATTCTTAAAAAAATATTTGCTAATAATTATATTTTATAATTATAATTATTGATTTATTGAATCAATTTTTACACCTGTAAATCATGAATACAATTGGTACAAATTTAAATAGAATTTCAATAAAATTACCGACGTGGTTTCACTTTCACCGGCCCTGCAATCAAAATTGTGGAGTTGTGAGTCAACACTCAGTAGAATTTCAATCCCTTTAATACATGTATTTAATTAATGCAACAATTAAAATACATTGACATGATTTTCATATAATTTTCACATAATCATAATTATTTCATAAAATTTAACAGCTAAAATTCAACAACAACAATAACATAAATCACACAATAAGAAACTTAAATACATATATTAAAAGAGTTAGAAATTCTACCTGAAATCCCAAGTCGAAACCTAAATCGGAAGATTCCTGACCGTAACCCTTTTTTTTCCTCGCTCAAAAACCAGTCATACTGTAACTTATATCACCTTTTATATATCTATATCTAGCCGAAAAAACAGTGATCCCCTTTATATAAACCCATGATCACTCCTTACAAAACTCTCATTATTATTATTCTTATCTTATTATTATTATAAAATGTGTATATACATGTGTAACTCCTCAACTCTCCTCTCTACAAATTATATATATATATATATATATATATATATATCAATGTGAATGAAAGAGCATGTGGCCAAGGTGTCTTTTTTTTTTTTTTTTTGGCCACCATTAATTTCTTAGCTATTAAGATTTAGAAAATTTCATTTAGGGCCCCATAATTCTTAAATAATTTATATTAAACCCAATAATTATATTTATTTTCCAAAAAATATCAATTATTCTATAAATTTTCATAATATACGAAACAATCCAAAAATATCATTTTCAAAAATATAATTTTTTGGGGTATTACAATTTACATCCCTTAAATAAATTTCGTTCTCGAAATTTCATTCAAAACAATAATAGCTCAAAATCGAATCGATGACTTTCTGAATTTTTACTGTTGTAAAGAATCTCTCGGATTTTTAAAAAAAAAATATATATTTATTAGTTCATTTAGGTTATTTGATAATCCAAGAATATACTGTGTTTGAATTATTAGTAATTGAAGCCTTGATTGATTTGGCTTTTATCTTGGGAATTCGAGTTCATTATTATTATTATTATTATTATTATTATTATTATTATTATTATTATTATTATTATTATTTTGTAAATCGATTAAATTGGAATTCATTATTTCTTAAAAGAAAATAAAAATTAAACTTAGTTATTCTCAAAATTTAAGAACAGTTTTATGGATAATGAAATAATGGATAACATGGATAATTGAATTTCTATTTAAATTTGATCATTTATTGATGTAAAATTGATTTGATAAATTGACAAAGTAAAATGGTCGCCGTCGCATTGTAAAATCTATTGGATTTTAAAGAAAGACAATTCAGTCAATCGGTTTTAATATTAATTCTTCAAGGGGAGAAATCAAGTGACGGCGCTGGGAAATCGGATCGTTACAAGATGTCTAACTACAATTGGCCGCATGCGATCTACACAGACTTGGAAACTAGTGTTAGGAAGTCATACATGGAGCCAAGATCAGTTACAGGTTGTGTCATTTACAGGTTGTGTCATTGCGCTGCAGGTAGTTACTATTTTTGAAACATTTTCCTGCTTGATTAGTGAATGTTGCTTTTTGTAGTTTTGATGATTGTCACATATGAATGTGGACTTTCTTACTATTGTGAACGTTTTTTCTTTTTAATCTCTATTTTTTTTTTGTTGAAATTGTTAGTATTGGTTGTGTGAACACACTACATTGATCAAACTAATGGATGGGAGGGAGTTTTGCGTTCCAAGAATACAAAGATGGTGCTTGACCACCTATACTAATGCTATTGGATTGACGCCGATGACACACTTCTCGAATCATTAGGTAACAGTCGCGTTACACGTGTTTGCACATTGTTTATATATTTTGAGTGTTTGGTTCACCGAGTCTCATCCACGTCTAAATTACGTTCAGGTGAAGGGTAGCATGATGGAGGAAATATTGACTGGGATTCAGTTAGGGATCGCTGCGCGTAATGACAATGACGAAGATCCCTTCGTCGAAGAAATACCAATGGACGTTATGCCAAAAATTGACAAAGAGAAGGCATCTATGATCGAAGATGACGTAGATATTGGTATCGTGATTGATAATCTCGTGACTACATATATCAACCCTATCCTCACCAAACAAAAACAACAACAGAGCCAACATTCGACTTGGGTGTCGATTTTACCCAAGCCGAAAGTATTGTGCCCACCCAAAAATCGCAGGACATAGTGGTCGATGACGTATACCATGAACTAGACGAAATGGAGGAAGACTAATATATGAGGAAGTTAGAGGCGGAAGAACAAAATGAAGCTCTCTTGAAAGTTTTGGAGAATATAACGGTCAAGAACATAAATCAATAGACCGAGATTGATGATTTGACCGTTGTACTCACAAGACAAAAGGTCCAGTCTGAGAGAGATGTGGATGTTCTCAATGAGAATATTACAGCTCTCGAAAAGGAGCGGGATACATTGGTTATCGAGATGGGCGTTCACAAAATTACGCAATACTATAAGGATCAATCGGTGTTCACGAAATTACGCAACAATATAAAGATCAATCGGTGAATGTCGAAATTGAGGAACTAAAAAAAAGGTGCAAAGATCTCTAACTCGAGGTAAAGTTGGCAAATCAGATTGTGAAAGAGGTGAAAGAGTCACAAAAGGTTGGTCGTAGAAACTACATTTTGAAAATCAAAGAGCTTGCGGACAAGAACATGGAGCCAGAAAACCAGCTAAGCAAATGCACGTGTGGTTGCAAAGCCCCTGCTGATTCTGTCCTCCACTACCTCTGATGGAGCTTCGGTTGGTGAACATTCTACACCATCGTTAGCAACCTCCAAACATGCCTTATCCTCTAGTACACCTGAAACCCCGTCCTATCTCCCATGTTGTGAAAAAGTGGAAATTATCGATGCGGAATCGATAACAATGATTATGCTCGATGACGAAGACGTGGTAGACATGACTCCAACCCCACGCCTAACTTACCCACCCAAACCAAATGATAATACACCAAAATTCGGTTCAGTGATAAAAAGTGTAAAGGTCAGGGTGAGAAATGAACATAAATTGGAGGTCAATTATGTATATCCTAAGACAAATGGAAAGAGAAAGAATGTGGAAGAAACTGACCCCATCGATGTCGATTAACTGCCTGAGAAGGATTATGAAGACACCATTAAAATGTTCATTCGAAAAAGATCAAAAGTAGCAACAATGTTGGACGACAGGGATTGGGATTTGTTACAATTGATACATAATGAAGAGGGTAACAGGTATGTGATTAGAACATTTACACATATGGCTTTATTTTGTAAACGACATATGTGTGCTAGTTGTATAACGCTCCTTATTTTTGTGCATTGCATTTGTAGGGAAAGAAGGGGGGGGGGGGGGGGGGAGGGAAGGGCCAACGTCAACATTCACTTATGGTGATGCGATATGCTTACTTTAGTGCAAACAAGTTGTTGATAATAAATGACATATTAACCACCGGTCTTGTTTTGTGAAATGTTCACTAAATTAATAATAATACTTGTCATTAATGAATTTTAATACCTGTCATTTTTTTTAATCCAAAACAGGTTATTGATTCGTTTGGCGAATTTATTAAAATAGGGATGCGAACAATCAATGCTATATGCGTGACAAATGAGGTGGGGATGTTGAACCAGTCAAAGTTTGCGATCGCGAGTATATGGGTATGCTACAGACTTCGTAAATTGTGTACTACTAACGACATCGGTAATAACATATGTTCTGTGATGCACCGACTCTCCTCAAGAAAAAAAAAAAACAAAAACTCTTGGATCATTTACATACAACAATAAAAAATACATTCAGTAACAAATGTCGGTACCTACTGTTCCCCATAAATTCAAATGGACGGCATACGTACATAAATCATTGGACATTGTTTGTGCTTGATAGAATAGAAAAACATGGACGTTTTATAACTCCATTCTGTCTAGAGACCCAACGTCTGATCACTATTTCAAATATGCCTAATGGGCGGTATGTAAAAAAAAGTATTTAATTTTTAACACATTTTTTTTACAAAACAGTTGTGCTGAAAAAAAGCTTCAAATGTGAATGTTTGACAGAAAGGTTCCATTGAGTCGTTTATCAGCAAACAAATCCTTCACGACTAAGGGGATGCTCCATTGAACAGTGTCTTGAAACCCCGCAACATAAGGGATCGTAAGTATGGAAAAATATTTCAACATTGCCAATTGTTTTTATCTAATAGTATGAATAAACTTTGTCTTTCCAATCATAGGACCGATTATGGTGTGTACGTGATTTAAATGATGCTCCAGTACGCTGAGAATAAACCTGTTGTGAAGAAGTTGAAAGCCAAAGAGGTGAAAAACGTACGTAAAATAGTACTCCATTACTTGCTGAACGATTGGAAGCGAACATGGACATTATCAACTGCAAAGCTGAGGAAGAAACATGTCGAGACTATCTGATGAGTGAAACGCCAATGGATATAACATTCCATTTTGTATGATGCTTACATTTTTGGGTTTGGTTTTTGGTTCTGGACACAATTTGCAGATTTACAGTTTTTTTGGATGTTTTGTTTTTTTAGATCTATATCATGTAGCTAGATGTAAGTTGGCTAACGATGGCGTGTTAATGATTATTACTATAGTATGCGATCTGAACATTTATACTATTTTTGGTATTATTTTGGAATGAATATATTAAGAGGAAACATTCATAAAAATTACAAAAAAAAAAAAAAAAAAAAAAAAAAGACTTACGTAATATTTTGAACATTCTTAAAAATAACTTCTGTTATGACGGATGTGTTATTAAAAAATGTAAACATTCAAAAAATTGATGCTGAAAATGAATATTATCATATGGTGTAATGAACATGCATATGATCAGGCTATGTATGTATAAAAGTTCACCGTACATAGATGAACATTCATAAAAATGAATGTTTGTGATTGTAAAGAATGTGTTATGCAAGAAAATGTAAAAACACAATCACAGTATTTTACACAAAAAAAAAAAACATTGTTATATATATACCCTCCATACTTTATAAACATTCATCAAAAAGAAAAAAAAACAAAAAAAAAAAACAAAGATTGTTTCAAACTTAAAATTAAAACCAAAAAAACACCAAACACATTAATATATTAAAAGAAACATAAAACAATCAGGATTTATTGCTTTATGTCGACAGAGGACTCGTTGGGCGCTGGCGCAGCAAACCCGGGACCATGGTAGCTCCTCAGCCACTCAACCTCATCCTCCAGGCTTGCAACATGAGCTCGGAGGTACTCGACTTCCCGTTTCAATCTGTCTTCTTCCTCACACTTGGTCGAGTATCTCCAACGGGCACCCTCAATCTTTCATTGCATGGATTGTGCTATTTCTAACAATTTTTTGGCGTCGGCATCCTATCGGTTGACCTGGGCGTCAAATGCATTGTTGTTGTTGTTGTTGTTGTTGTTGTTGTTTTCGTTGTTGTTGTTTTCATTGTTGTTTACCATTGCCTGACACCAGTCAATCCAAGGAGGTATGTGAGTTTTAACAAGCAGAAGTATTAAGAAATCCATGTACGATTTTCATTAAAACACTATAAAAATCTACTAATCTCATATAAATTTTGTCAAGAAATTTTTGAAATTATGAAAGATGAACATTCATAAACTGATCAATGTACATTGCGTTACGAGTATTCACATTCACCTATATTTTATCCATGGAAAATACAAATTGAAACACTAGAGAAAATATCAAAAAATCAATATTCACCAATATTTCCTCAAAAAATATTTCCGTTTGTAACACCCGTATTCTATATGCAGTTGGGGCAGGACACGAAAAACAAACGAATCTTAATTAGGGCTTGAAAACGTAGAGAAATAACCAACATCTTACGGGTGTATTACAACAACATTATCAAGAACAACAAATGCCATAATGACACTAAATCATATTGAATGGTATAGTGAGAGCAGTAAAGAGACTCACCAGAAACTCACAGTGTTTGGTTGTTGGATTTTGAAAACGATGCTTGGGGATGAAAAGCAACTAGCCCAGAGATCGAACTTTTAGTGTTTATGAAGTGGACTGGAATTCGTGTATATATAGACCCCACGATATGAGATGAAAGGGCTTGGAACTAACGGGCTTGGAACTAACAGGCATCATTATTCTCACCCATTAGCAGCTGCACCTGATCATCTGGGTGTGATGTTCCATTGCCTAACACACGGAATTAGTGGCATGGATTGACGTTCGAATGATCGAAGAAAAAAACGTCGATTGGGATCTTGTTAGTCACTAAATCTATACAAAACAAAACAATTTTTTTTTTTTTGGGGGGGGGGAGGGGGGGGGGGGGAGGGGAAGGGGAATGCCTATTTTTTTGAAATGGAACAATGAAAAACAAATGACCAAATTAATTCAACATTTGATCACTAAAAAAATGTGAACACAAAATAATGCGATGCTTATTTTTGCAACCTTAGCATATTGAAATTAGATTTTCTGAACGTTCACAGTTGTATTAACGTCATTTTTAATGGGTGTTAAAACATAATAAAATGCAGGGTTTTGGACCTATTTTCTATCAACTAATTATGGAAGGGGGTACTGCACAAAAAAAAAGTATGTATTGGGTTTCGCGAATATTCATAAGCACCCCCCATTTTTGTGATGTGATGTGTATTTATTTGTGTGTTCAACTTTATATTTGTATTGGAACTCGGGAATATTCACAACTTAATGATAATGTCTTGCCATATTTTTTTTTTAACCAAACTCCTTGATCATTTTGTTGAGGGAATGGAAAATGGGGGGCCTTGAAACTAACTAATACTATGTATAACCAAAACATCCAACACCTTAAAAAACACAACTACTGCAAAAAGAGTCAAAACAAATGCTGAAGTTGAACTAATTAAAATTGCTATAATGTGAAATATCTAGGTAACAATAAAAACTAGTCAAATAGGTACACTGTTCCAAAAATGCTCCAATCCTCTGTGAAATGAAAAGTGAAACAAATAACTTTTAGATATCAAATTGGTGTCGTGCATGTCTTCCGGTTGTGACGCCCAATTTTTTTGCATCGACTGCAATGAATTTTGGCAATCTCGCCCTTGTACGGTGTACTCTTTTTCCTAGGACGTTTAGCTTGGTTTTTGGTAACCGGTGGGATAATCAAAACTTCGTCTTCTTTCCACACCAGTCTCTCGAGTGTCGGGATGCCAAAAATTCCTTCCGAGTATGTTCATCTGTAATAATCCACAAAACAAATGCACCTAAATAAATGAATACATCTTTTGGCTGCTCTTCAAGATAGTTGAACACACATATATGCATGGGAAACTGTTGATCTGCCAATTTAAACATGTGCATGACATATTGTTCAAATCAACCAACACAAACGGGTGAGACAATACTTCGTAAACGTTATTCCCATATTCAATGACCATCCATGTTCTCCCTAGACTAATATTCTGTGCAATCATTTTATCGCGACAGAGGCAAATAACTCCCATAATCATCAATGACTCAGCACGTCTAACAGACATTTGTGCCATTAACTTACACCTAATTTTGTCAACTATCATTATAACCGTTAAGTGTCGTAAGTCCCGAATCTATGCATTGAAAGATTCCGCAAGGTTCGATGACATTTGGCCATATCTTTTGCCTCGAAAGAACAGGTTGCAAAATCTATTTGGCGGAACATCGTGTAAGAAATTTTTAACCCGACCGCTATTCTCAGCCTTTAAGTCGTCAAGAAATTCATTATATTTATCCATTGTCGTCGCGTATGCCATTTTTGTATATTTAAACACCAAGTTCTCTTTGAATCCCTGCTTCATTTCGATCAGCTTGTCCTTCAGGTTATTCTTCAAGTGATTGAGACAGAATGCGTAAAAGCATTTTGGTAATATTTTTTGGACGCCACCAATGATCCCGCTATGCCTATCTGATATGAACGTTAAGACACGTTCATGCGATACAATTGGAGATAAATGGGATAAGATCCAATGCCAATTATTGTCGTTCTCCGCATCCATAACCACAAAAGCAATCGAAAATATTTATGTCAATAAGAAAAAAAGGTCAAATGGTGTCTTAGTTTGTCGCAAAAATTGCAGAAACAAAGTAGTACTTTTTACATTGCTTTATCATTTTCTTCCCATTCGCTCCATCTTCTACATTCGCTGCCAACAAACATCCCTTGTAATGGCCGCATAGAAAAGTCACATCCAAGAAAACCATGTGTTGACAATAATTAAATCCTTTTATGCTAGCATTAAAGGCAATAAAAATTCTCTTAAAATGTCCCATCTCTTTGTCATATTCCAGAACGAAATGACTCCCCGAGTTCGTCCGCAAACAAGCATCGACATACCATCGGAGTTGGTCGTATGAGGATTTGTAATCACCATATAACTCATCTTGGGCTTTCTCTACGCCATTCCACGCAATATGATATGGGATATCAATCCCGTAATCATTATTGAATGTGTGAAAAACATCGATGGGGCGAATATCAGGCATGTTTCTCACCAAATCAACCAAGCAAGACTTTACCATATTTGAATTCATGTTTTCATTTTGGTTCATCCTATATGGAGCAGCACATGAGTGCCTATTCTTGAGCTCCCAAATGTAGAAAAACCCATTGCTATCATCCACCTTCCCTTGTACTTTCCAAATGCAGTTTTTTTTTTTTTTTTTTTTTTTTTTTAAATTCTTCTTGAATTTGAAAGGTAAAACCTCCTTGAACAGCAAACTTCCTAAGAACTTTCCTAAACTCCGGTACCGCGCCCCTAAAAATATGCCCCACCTTTTTTATGCCTTCACCCTAGCGATCCGATAGTAATGCATTTTGTGACAATGGGCAAAAAATCGGCAATAAATCATCTTCCCTAGATTTATCTACCCCGTTGCCCCGAGCCTTTGAGAACTCAATCAACATTAGGGGTCGCTATCCCCCGACTCGCTCCCGTTGCCACACACTTTGATATCGACAAAGATATATTTGAACTTCAATACCCGAGTAATGCTACAAATAACTTCAAAGTCAGCTTAGGAGGACAATATACATTTGTTGTGTTCAGGGATGGAGTAGTATTACTTAAAGGCATTACATTGCAGCACCTCCCACCTTATTATTATCTTTTGAAGTAACATGTCAAACATGAGATGATCCACAACCTTTATTCCAAAAAAATATCCATCAAATTTGCACATCAACATTAATTCGTATACCGTATCCATTTTGTTTGTTATTTGCCATGTAAAAACTATGCTCACAAAAAATAGTACTGCGTAAACATTCAATCTATAATAAGACATATATCATGCAAAAAATGGATTGTGTAAAAAAAAAAAGATTTTTGTATGTATTTTTAGCACAATAAGTTTTGAATGTTTAAAAAAATACCAATGACCATTATGTTATTTGCAATGAAAGTTCGTCTTGGGAATATTCTTACGTATTAGCAGTAAAAACATGTTCATAATTTTTAATGTTCTTAAATATGAACATTCTCTCATGAACTGTATATTTATAGGATTTTTATTCAATCACAAAAAATATAGAAAATGAACAAAAAAAAAAAAAAAAGAGCTGCTATTGTAGATTGAACAATGACCTACTGCAAACAATATCAAATGTTGTGCGATTGAGGAACTTTTAGAATCAAAAATCAAAACATACTCACCAAGCATGCGACGTCCGCCCTGAAGCAACTGAAAATCGAACTTCAAAAATTCTGAAAAATATGGCCGCAATCCAATCTTCCACCTACAGTCTCACTGCTACATTCAAAGATCTTTTTGGGACGTCTCTTCACTTTCTAAAGCATAGCATGAAATCGAAATGAGAACATGCCAGAAATAAACTCAAATTAAGGAAATTACCTAAATTATGCTGTGAATAAACTTACCATAACCATCCGTGTGCTTGATTAGGGATATCGATGTCCATGCCGTGCTCTTTTCCAACTGTTGTGGTTTGGTTAGCAAGAATGTTTTAGTAAAGGCTTAAAAAATAATCTTTTTTCAATAATGACTTATTTAGGAGAGACAGTTTGTAATTTGGTCGAAAGAATAAAAATCCCTAAAAAAGATCACTATTTCAAGATCAATTTCATGTCAATTATTTATTTATTTTTATAACACGTGTGTTGTGTACACACACACAATATATATATATATATATATATATATATATATATATAATTATTTACACCAAAGTATTAATTATATTTCAAAATTTTTAAAATTATATTTTCAATAACACAATAGTCTCAAAATTTTTAAAAGTTAAAATTTAAAATTAGCACTTAACCCCTAAAGTTTTTAAAATTAAATTTTTAAATACCATAAAAACCTCTAAAAATTTTAAAGTAAAATTTAAATAGCACAATAAACCCCATTATTTTTTTAAAAATATTCTAAAATACAACTAAAAATATGCACATACTAAATTTAGTCTTACAATAATGGTGGTGACTGTGAATATTTGATGTGTTGTTGGCGGTGATAGTAGTTTAATATTGGTGGTGGTGACAGTTGTAGTAAATATTCGCTGTGGCGGAGGTAGAGATTAATAAACATTTATTATAGTGATGATAAGGGTGATAACAAATATTTATTTTGGTGGTAATGGTAATATAAATATTTACTGTGTTTGTAGTGGAATATGGAATAGTTTCTGTGATAATTAATTTTTTTCAATTAAAAAAATTAATTTAGAGGTATTTTTGATAAAAAAAAAATTAAAATTATAATTATCATAAAATAAAAAAGAAGGATTAGGATAAACTTGAGAATTAGTGGATTTTTGTGCCCCAAAAAAATCATCCTTAAAAGAAAGACGAAATAAGAATAGACGATAAATTATTGACTTTTTTTTCTCATACATGCATCTAGTTCAATGAGTTAAAACATTTGGTCAATGATCCACTTTATATATATTTTTTGCAATATGTCAAAATTGTTCTGTTCAAATAACGCATATACATTATTGTTGTTTTTTAATAGTAGTTGATTGCGGGATTTGGATATTGTAGAATTACGTTTAAAAACTCCATATTATTGATCAATTTCGTTTTTTAAATTAAATCAACTTTTTGTGAAAACCCTTTTACGGATGAAAAATGGTGGCACTTTTTTTTTTTTTTTTTTTGTAAATTTGATAAAGAAATTAGGGCATTTTTATCCAAAACAAATTCAGTGGACTTGGTATTTTTTGATTTTATGAATTAAAATTTTGAAACAGTGAACTATTGGTTGAAACTCCCACAATTTCCAAGAGCACGATTTATTTATTTAGTTATTGAGTGAATATTTTTTTGGTTAATCAATTTCTTTTCCTATTTTTCATTATTTCCACTTTGTAACTATTTTTTGGAGTAATTTTGGTTACAATGAACGACATTTTTTTACTGACCGTTGAACGATATTTTTTTAATAGAGTATGAATTAGAAATTTAGAATGAGAATTCCTTATTTTTTATACCATAAATTTATTGATGTCTAAAACTGAATATAAACATAGGAGCTGAATCGATGAGATGGTTTACTGAGCTAGTGAATAAGTCCCGGTAAGTTGAAAGCTCACATGGAAAGTTGCACAAAGGTTAAGAACCGACGTGGTGTTCCTTAGGAAACTCCTCCGGTGTAAAATTAAATATCTAAGGCAATTTTGGCAGAGTATAAACTGATATGGGAAAACTCCCGCTCGCTACTGACATAGGCGTGGAGCCTTAACGGATCGAATCGGATCAGAAATTCGATCCGGAGCAGACAGACCCAATGAATTATCTGGGTCGAAGAATAATGAGCCCAATTGGATAATATTTTCGACAGTCCTCTGTGCAGGATAAATGGCCTCATGAAGAGGCCTATTTATGGGCTAATCAAAGCCCACGGTGTTCAAGACAAAAGAATGAATAGGTCAACCCGTTGTGATTGTTTTCCCTACACTTGAAGAGCACTATAACCGGTTGACTGTAACAGCCCATGATTAATGGGGTATGTTACAAAAGATCTCTCCCACGATATGAGAAGAAGATCACGATCATCTTCTAGGCCGTTAGGAGCGTATTACGTAACAAGCGACCTCTCCAATGAAATGACATAGAATCATCGAGCCTATATAAAGGACATGTATCACTGTTATTTACTTACGGTTCAATCTGCTTATTAGCTCCTCCCATTACCAGATTAACTTATTCTTACGTCGGAGGTTGATCGCGCTACATTTTATGCGATCTAATATCACTAAATTAAGTATTGTTAATCCTTTGAATAAATTAAATTAGTTAAAATTGATTCATTTTATTTATTTTTGTAGGTTTTTGGACTTGGTGCAAAAGCGCGCTAATTTTGAAATGACAAGGAAAATCATGAAAATGACTAAAAATTGTAAGAGGTTGATTTTGGAGAATCAAAGGAATTAATGGGTTACTTTTGAAATTCAAACCAATGGGAACCGTTACATATAAAGCCCATTAAAAGAGAATCAAATGATTAATGGGATTAATTTGACAAGAATGGAAAATTAAGGGGTAAACTTTCGGTGGAGATCAAATTCGGTAATATGGGCTTAATTTGGAATCTTGGATTATTCATGGATGCTAATTGATATTTACTAGCGAAAAGGTGGATCATGATTCTTCATTTTATTTATTTCTTTATTAGCCATTTCCTCTTGGGGGGTTGTGATTGATTTTATTTTGATATTTCTTTTAGACAATAGGCCGACAGTAGGCATAGGAAATTAGGCTTTTCTTTTTCTTTCATTTTTTCCTTCTTCTTGAATTTGAGTTTTTCCTTTGCTTTTATTGTTGGACTGCCGAATTCTTTTGGAACTTCTTCATGTTGAATGCTTGTTGAATATAGTGAAGATCAAATGAAAAACAATTCGTTGCGTGGCTAATCCCCTTCAATCGGGTTAGGATTTGGGTAAGTATTTTGAGTTTCATGTAATATTGTATTTTTAATTTAATTTTAGATTGTGTGTGAACAATTGTATAATGAGGAATATTATGTTTGAAATAATCTCATTGTAGTTGAATTTATTTTCGAAGTGTTCTTGTAGAGATTTTGAATTTTAGATTCAATTGCTTCTAGAACGTTAGATTTAGTACCTGTTGTTTAGATCTAATGATCATACAATCATATTATTGGGATTTAATTATTGGTTTAGATGATTTATATCTAGATTGTAATTCACTTTAGATTAGAGTAACGTAAGTGGCGTTTGGTTAGTGTTCCCACTTTTCTGAACCCAATTGGAATGGGTTGGGTTGAGAATTTTGGGAATAGAATTGCGTTTGGTAACGACAATTTTTGTTTTGTGCTGAGAACAGAATGTGTTTGGTAACGATTTTATCTTAAAACTAATTTTGTTTTTTGAATTTTTTTTTTGTGTTTGGCAAAGGTTGGCGGCGGCCGCGGCAGCGGTGGTGTCAGACGGTGGCTGGCGGCGGTGGATAGACGGCGACGCATGGTGTCCGACGACAGTCGCCGGATGGTGGCGGCAAACGACAGCGATAGCGGTGGACGGTGACCAACGGTGGGTGGTCGTCAGACGGTGGCCAGAGTTGAGAACTTTGGGTTGAGTTTTTTTAGCACAAAAAAAAAAAAAGTTTTTTTTGTTTCTCATTTCCTTAACATTTTGAGAATCAATTTCTATTTTTTGGGTTGGATTGAGTTGAGTTTTGTATTTGCCAAACGCGTTCCCAAAACTCAAACTCAGAATTTTTGGGTTGGATTTGGTTGGGAACACTAACCAAACGGGGCCGTAGGAATTACATCCCGAAGATAAATCATGCCGAAGAATAATAAATCAAATCTTTCTGAGTAATTTTGGCTTGTAGCTAGGAATACTCGTTTACACAAATTTGCATTAAAAAAAAAATATAAAACCCACATGAGTCCAAAATACAAAACCCGTAATTTCTAACTCGGTTATCTATTTTCATTTGTTTTAGATTAATATTTTATTTTTCTTATACTAAAACCCAAAACTCATATCAAAATTTGTTTTCATTAAGAAAGAAGAATAATTAAAAGTCGATAATTACAAGACCGATCCCTATAGTTCGACACCCTACTTAAACACCGTATTACATCAGTATCGCGTTACCATTTTAAATGGTATTATTTTTTAGCAATCAGAGGTTCTTTGGCTGACATCACACCGGTGTCCCCCTTGAGAACTCACGATTTTGCAGGTCAAATGAGGAAGGGGAAGAGGTTTTTGGTATGTGCAGAGCTATTACACGTGCTGGGAATTTCTAGAAGTATCATTTGGCGCCGTCTGTGAGAAATACTAACGTAAAACGCTTTCCGTCACAACTATGAGGCAACAACGAGCAAGAGGTACGACACTGAGTCAAAATAATGACTTACCGCCACCACCTGATAATGAATTACCAGTGGAAACGTATGAGGAAGTTCGTGCTGATCCACCGCCAGAAGTAATGAGTACAGATGCGAAGATTGATGCTCTCACCAAAAAGATGACCGAGATGGTGAATATGATCAAGTATACGGAGGAGATAACCACCAATACCATGTCACAGTCCCCAATGACCAACAACGACGTGGGAGAAGAAATAGAGTCTCCAAGGTTTGCTACTCTACAATCCCAAGGGGAGCGAGCTGCCCAGGAAGATACAAGCAATCAGTAGTAGGAGTGAAGAGTGTATAGCCGAACTTAGACTATTGATTCACGTCAGCAGATCAAAAGCAAGGGAGAAAAAGGTCAGCCTTTGGGCGAGCTGGATACACTGTTGAAAGGAACTGAAATGTTGTTTTCTTCAGATATCTTAGCTGTACTACTGTCTGAGAAGTTTGATCCCACGAAGTTCGAGAAATACGATTGGAAAATAGATCATGTGGATCATATCCTCCAATTTAAGCATGTCATGAACTTATATGGATCCAGCGACTCCACGCTTTACAGAGCTTTCGCCCACGACTTTAAAGGGTTTTGTCTTTGAGTGGCTACACACGCTCCCACCCAATTCCATTACATCGTTCAAGGAATTCGAAAAGATGTTTATCAACAGCTTCATAACCTGTCAAAGGTTGATGAAGGGTTCTGATTATCTGTTGGCCCTACATCAAGAAAAAAAAGACTCTACGCCAGTACATGAGCCGTTTCAATGAGGAATTGACATGCATTGAGAGTTGTGACTCAAACCTCATTATTAATGCATTTATGTCAAGATTACGCCATGGCCAATTTCAAGATTATCTCACGAAGAAGAACCCTCGGAGCATGGTAGAGCTGATAGAAATAACTAAACCCTACATGAAGCTGAAGGACGTTAAGCTCGCAAGAGAGGGTAGGGGATATTCCAAAGATCACCCCAGACAAAGCAAGAAGGACCACAACAAGGCTAAAACCAACAGTTTGGACAGGTGGAAGGATCGTCCTAGGAGCTCAGGCTCCAGACCTGAACCATGGTAGAAGCCAAACTTGCCTGGTCTGTGGATGCCGATATCTAGAATCCTATATGAGATATGTACATTTGAGGTGGTTCAATGGTCTCCCAAGCAGACTACCAAGTCTAACAGGAAGAACAAGTTAACAAACTGTGATTTCCATAGGAACCATGGTCATGATACAAATGATTACTGAGAGCTAAAAAATAAAATTAAATGGTTAGTTGACATGAGTCAACTATGTAACTATTTACAAGAGCGTTCAAGGGATAAAAAGAGGCCTAGAAATGAGGGACGTCACAAAGAAAATTGTGATAAAGAGCGCAAAAATGAAAATCATGAAGTTATGTTTATAATAAACTATATTGGGCCAGCTACTGGAGAATCCAACCGTGAATGGAAAATGAAGGTCCGTGAAGCGACACTAGAATGCTACTATGGAGAAGCGAAGGCAGTAACCACAAATCCTGGACCAATCATTACTTTTTCTGACAGGGATTGCAAAGGGATCGTGCATCCTCATGAGGATACCTAGTCATCACTCTTTGGATTTCCAGTTTCCAGGTAAGACGCATTTTGGTTGATAATGGCAGTTCTACTAATATCATTTTTGTGGATACTCTGAATCAGATAGGAGTGCCCAGTTCGGATGTTAGCTCCACCCAGACAATCATAGTGGGTTTTAATGACGACCTCAACTCACCGCGAAGGAAGATCACTCTGTCAGTCACCGCAAACAAAGAAGAACGAGGGTTCACAAAGGCTATAGAGTTCATGGTGATGGACTTTTTATCCCCTTATAACCCGATAATGGGATGTCCATGGCCACATGTAATGAAAGTTGTAGCATCAACGTACCAACAGTGCGTCAAGTATGCAAATGATGGTTCTGTAGAGGTGATACGAGGTGATCAGGTAGTCTCGAGGCAATATTTTTCCGTAGCTATGAAGGTCAGGAATACATCCTTATAGTAATTAAAGCAGGAGCAAGAAGTAGCCCCATAAAAAAGCTCAGCCCAAGAAATTGATGATTTCAGGGAACACTCTAGTGTGATTCAACTTGCTGAGCAAGTACGGGAGATCGCCTTTGACGAGGGTGCTCAGAAGTTGATGATAAGGGGGATCATTAAGCTAGTCTGAGACTGAGAAGATTAGCAGGCTGCTTGATAGGTGTGATCTACCTATCTATTTTCAAACTGAAATTGTTAGTTTTTGAGTATGTTTATTATGTTTTTAATACATTTTAATATATTTTTATTCTTTTTGTATTAAAACAGATGTGTGGGGCGAAAAGGTAGGAAAACAAAGCATAAACGATCAAATCATATTGAGAACGGTGGAAAAATGAGCAAGGAGGCAAGATTCTGAAAAAAGCCCACCACCGCGGCAGTGAAAATACAGAGAAGGCCATTCTTGCTAAAACGTCCACCGTTGCAGCGGTGAGATCTACTGCTACGGCAGTGAAAATGCAGGATTGACCCCAAATCCACCGCCTCGGTGAACATCCAATCGACTTACCCACCGCCGCGGTGGTCAGCTCTGCACAGTTTAGATATTTTATTAGATATTTTGCTCCCTATTTAAACCCTCATCCTCTCTCCTCTCCACAAGCCTTGCCATAGAAGACCCCTTAGGGTTCCTATGATTTTACGAGTGTTTCAGGGTGTGCTCAACCAATTTTGAAGGAGAAGAATGCGTTGCAATAAAGGAGAAGCGATCATTGGAAGGTTTTAACGCCGAATCTTCGAACTACGGCTAAGTGCTTCAGTTTTTCTCTTTATTTTCTTAACTTTAGTAGATTGTTGAGCATGTTTAGCTTGGTTTTTAATGTATAACCGATTAAGACTATGAGTTAAACATGGATTGTAATAGAGACTAACATATTATTTATAAAAATATGATTTGGTTGAGTTTGTGTTTCGTTTATGGTTGTTCCTTATAATTTTGATTATGTTGATATGTTTTCTATGATTATATGCTAGTTTAAATATATTGAGAATATGGGGTTTGATACTCGGGAGAGGTAACCCCGGATTCGGATTAGGGTAAACACAACACGACAATCTAACGACCTGGGAGGGCATTAGAAAGTGTGCAATCGATGACGTTGGGGCGAGACTCACGTGACTTAGAGTCATTAAGACGTTGAGGGGGACTTCTTCGTTGACACAAAGTCACGTATTCTCCCATCTTACACTTGGGAGAGGTGGCGAGGGAGTTTACTAATCGAGATTGTCGGATATGCCAAACGCCATTAATGTTAACTAAAACAAAATCAAATGCATTTAAGTAAATGAAGTTAATCCCTAGGCAATCTACTCCTCTAAACAATCTCAGTATAGTAGTTATAATATAGTTAACTTAATTAGTATTTTAGTTTAGTATTAGTATTAATTAATTAAATTCAATTCTTAAGCGTCTAGATAAAATTAGGTTATGACAATCACGGTACTCGATAGTAATCTCAACCAATCTATGTGAATACGATACCCGCTGAAATGTCCATTATACTAAAACTTAACCCGTACGCTTGTGGTGAAAGTGACGACGCGTAATTGCGGCCACCACTGCTCCAAGAGAATCTATATGTTTTTGCCTAAACTCCAGAGGATATGAAAGGTATTAGCCCTGACGTTGCAGTCCATCACCTCGATATCTCTAGATCTTATCCTCTAGTTAGGTAGAAAAGGAGAACTTTCAGCCCTGAGAAGGAACAAGTTATCAAAGCTGAGGTGAAGAAACTGTTCTCCATTGGCCACATAAGGGAAGTGATTTACCCAAAGTGGATGGCTAACCCAGTCCTCGTCAAGAAGAAGAACGGAAAATGAAGAACGTGCGTGGACTTCACTGACCTCAATCAAACATGCCCAAAAGACTGCTATCCAATGCCGAGAATAGACCAGATGGTAGATACAGTAGCAGGGCATCAACGATTGACTATGATGGATGCTTATGCAGGCTATAATCAAATCCCCATGGACCAGCAAGACGAAGAAGGGACAACGTTCATCATACCAAGACGTACTTACTATTACAAAGTAATACTATTTGGTTTAAGAAATGCAAGACATATCAGCGGTTGGTGAATTGTATTTTCCAAGATCCGATTGGAGTAACCATGAAGGTCTACATAGATGATATGCTAATCAAAAGCTCCAGAAAACAGGACCATATCAGCCATATTGCGGAAGCTTTTTCTATTCTGAGGAAGTTCAACATAAAGCTAAATTCGAAAAAATACGCTTTTGGAGTTGCATCTGGAAGATTTCTGGGCTTTGTAGTAAACCAGACCGGTATCATGGTGAACTCTATTAAAATAAAAGTTGTCAAAAACATGAAATCTCCTGTAACTGTAAGAGAAGTTCAAGTGCTGACAGGAAGATTGGCTGCGCTAAACAGATTCATCTTTAAATTTACTGATAGATGCGCTCCATTCTTCAAGATTTTGAAGGGAAGTAAAACCTTTCAGTGGGATGATGACTGTAAACAAACACTCCAATCCATCAAAGATTACTTGGGCTCAATTGAGACGCTAACTAAAATAAATCTAGGGGATTAACTCTATCTTTATTTGGTAGTGACGTCTGTGGCGGTTAGTATCGCACTGCTAAAAGATTACACATAAGGATAGAGGTCGGTCTATTACATCAGCAAGTCATTAGTTCTACTAGAAACTCGATACACCGAGTTGGTAAAGCTCATTATGGCCCTGGTAATCATAGCACGAAAACTCAGACCTTATTTCTAGGCATACGTGATCAACATGCTAACCTCATACCCGCTCCGAGCTGTAATGCATAGGCCAGAGGCTTCTAGACGTCTCATGAAGTGGACTGTAGAACTTGGTGAGTTTTTCATCAAGTACAAGCCTAAGACCGCAATCAAAGGGCAAGCCCTGGCGGACTTTATTGCTAAACTGACTCCTCTAGCTAAAGCTATAGCACAAAATTGAGAGTGCAATGATCAGTCAGCTACGCCATGGAAGCTGTGGGTCAACGGTGCTTCAAACATGAAAGGGTGTAGTATGAGCATAGTCCTGCAAACACCTGAAGGAGATCAGCTTGAAAAAGCAATGCAGCTCGACTTTCGAACCTACAACAATAAAACAGAATATGAAGTAGTGATCATTGAGTTGACTCTTGCCAAAAAGTTAGGGGCCCAGCTTCTAGAGGTGAAGTTAAACTCTCAATTGGTCGTCAATCAGATTAATAGAGTCTTCATCATTAATGAGGAAATATTGTGCTTTTATATTGAGAAAGTGAGAGAACTAATCTCCTCATTCTAGAGTTTCAAGTTTAAAGCCATCCCAAGGACTGAAAACACAAAGGCAGATGCTTTGTCAGTACTAGCTTCTACTTTTGGGCCAAATCAGAGGTCTGAACTGGTGGAATTCCTTAATCAACCATTTGTAGCAGCCCCAGTTAGCCAATGCGCATGCATAGGTAAGTTGAACCAAGAAGAGGACTGGAGAACCCATTTAGTTCGGTACTTAAAGGCAGGGATCTTACCAAAAGATAAGGACTCTACCAGAAAAGTTCTATAGAAAGTATCGTATGTGTTAGCGAACGACAAATTGTATATACGTTATTTTTCCAAACCTTTATTGCTTTGTCTAGGACCAAAGGAAGCTACCTATGTCCTACAAGAAATACATGAAAGAATTTGTGGAAATCGCCAAAGAGGAAGAACGTTGGTTTAAAGGCATTAAGGGTGGGATACTACTGGCTAACTACGCGCATTGATGCGCAAGAATACATCAAGAAATATGACAAATGTCAGCAATTCTCCAATAATATCAAGGTCCTTGCTCAATAGCAGAATCCAATAACCAATCCTTGGCCATTCGCTCAATGGGGGATGGATGTCCTAGGTCCATTCACTCTAGCGCCAGAAAACAAGAAATACCTACTGGTGGTAATTTATTTCTTCACCAAGTGGGATGAAGTTGAAGCATTCACAATCGTGGGAGAGAAAGTAAAAAAATTCCTTTAAAAGAATATTGTCTATCGTTTTGGTATCCCTGCAGTGCTTATTTCTGATAACAACACACCTTTCATTTGCGGTAAGGTTACTTGGATGTATGACGAGATAAAGATTCAACATCGAACGTCTAGCCTAGCATAACCACAAGCCAATAGGCAAGCTGAGGTTATCAATTGTTCCATTAAGGAGGCACTCAAGAAATAACTGGATGACGCCAAAGAAAAGTTAGTCGAAGAACGCCCAGAAGTATTGTGGGCTCACCGGACCACTCCAACGTCTGCTACTAGGGAAACACATTTCTCTATGACTTACGGCACCGAAGTCGTTGTTCCAGTGAAGATAGGAATGCTATCTAGATGAGATGACTCAATAAATCTGGTGGAGAATGGAGAACTTATACGAGAAGAAATGGACCAACTAGAAGAAAGACGTAATAGGGCATTGATGAGGATGGAAGCTTACAAGTCGAGGATGGCATGAATGTTCAACCATGCAGTCCGTCCACGATACTTTGCTGTAGGAGATCTGGAACTTTGGAGAGTAATATCTCATCGCCCAGAAGCTCGCTTGGGAAAACTAACTCCTAACTGGGAAGACCTCTACCGCGTTACCAAAGTGAACAGACCAGGAACCTACTGGCTTGAAGATCTTGATGGCGTGGTGATCCCCAGACCCTGGACATCTCGCACCTACACAAGTATTTCATATGAATTTCTGATCATTTAATGATTCTTGTCTTTCATTGAATGTTTTAAAGTTGTTCTCTCTTTTTGAGATATACTCTTTGAATAAAGCAAATAATTTTTCTCTCCATCAATTTTGCGATGATTGTTATTGCACTAATGTGCTTCTACATTGTCTAGAACGCTTAGTGGTTTCTAAGTATGAAATAAACATTTGACATTAAGGTAAAAAAAAAAAAAACTACTGAGCACCTCAGTTTAACATTCAATTGAGTAGAGCTAATCTGTTTACTCATTCTCTAATGAGCAGAGCAGTTCAGTTTACTCACAAAACTGATCACTTACGCTTAGCACTAACTGAGCTCTTAAGCTTAGCATTCAACTGGGTAGTTCAGCTCAGAAAAAACAAAGCTGATTTATTTACTCAATCTTAATTGAGCAGAGCAAGTCAATTTACTCATCAAAATTGAGCACTTAGGCTCAGCAATAACTAAGCACTTTAGCTTAAAATTTAACTGAGCACTTCAGCTCAGCATTGAGCAGAGCTGATCTGTTTACTCATTCTCTAATGAGCAGAGCAGGTCAGTCTACTCACTATAACTGAGCGCTTAAGTTCAACACTAATTGAGCACCTCAGCTCAACATTTAACTAAGCACTTCAGCTCAGAAAGAGCATAGCTGATCTGTTTACTCATTTTCTAATGAGCAGAGCATGTCAATTTACTTATCATAATTAAGAGAACATGTGATTTTACTCGCTGAATTGAATACTTCAGCTCAACGTGATTATTTGAATAATGGCTAGAAAGAAGGGCAGGATAACCCAACTAATCCTAACAGAAAAGATCAACCCAATATTGAACAACATTGTTCGTTCTAAATCACTTCACTATCTATAACTTTTAGTCTTACAGACTAAGGAAAGTAAGTATTTGTTTAATGGTTTCTTGCATATCTCCAAAATTTTCTTGTCATCAACATCGTTAACTCCTTTAAGATGAAAAATCCAGAAAAACTTATTTAAATGATGTGCTCAAGACTGGTTAATATCTGAGAGAATGTTGATTTTATGATAGTAAATTTGATTACTCTATATAAGTTAATGTTGGTCATTATGTGTAATGATCCGGTTTCCCAGGGCCGTTACGCGGTTTCTCTCATTGGAGAAATTAACATTAAAATCAATTGACCAAATTTTTATTCTATAAAATCTGGTAAATTTATAATGTGACGGCGACAAGAGTTTAATAATTTGTTTTAATAAAAAAATATTTTAATTTACAATGCGACGACGAAAATCATAATTATTGAATTTATCGATTACAACAATAAATAATAAATACAACTATTACAATTTTAAATAGAAATTCAACTAAAATTTGCATCGCAATTTTGCTCCAACTAGGCCTGCAATCAAAACTGTGGGGTTGTGAGCCAACGCTCAGTAGAACTCCAACCCCTCTAATACGTGCATTTAATTAACGCAATAAAATAAACACATTGACATGATTTTCACATAATTTTTACATAGTTATAATTATTTCATGAAATTTAACAACTATAACTAACTGATAGTAGTAACATAAATCACCCAATAGACAAATTATTAAAAGAGTTAGAAATTATACCTGAAATTCGAGCCAAACTCCGAGCCGAATTATCTTTCTCACACCAAAACTTATTCATCGTATCCATATAATATGTAACTTTTTCTTTTTTATATATGCATATACGCATTCATATATATGTATCCTGTAAGGTTTTTCCATTTCCTTAACCTTTATATCCTAATAAGAATAAGTATGATCATTGTTATTATTATTATTATTATTATTATTATTATTATTATTATTATTATTATTATTATTATTATTATCATCTTAATCTTATATGTGTCAATCATATATTTATATATATAAACATGTAATGTGCTGTCTTCTTAAAATGAAGACAACTCATTATAATTTTTTTATTATTATTATTTACATTTAAATCTCCTTTAAAAATAAAAGAATATTAATTATACCCTGTTGGTACAAAAAACTGGTACACATCTCGAGTATGGTCTAGGCACCAGAGCCCTAGCCCCTAGTCACCAGCGCCCTTAGAAGGGCGCTGGTCAGGGGGCTATGCCCCAAAAGTGGGGCGCAGGCCCAAGGGAGCAAGTCCCTTGGCTTGCCCCCTCCCAACTTCTAATTTAATTTTTTTTAATTTATTTATTTAATTTTTTTTTTTTGAATGGGTAAGGGTGCTACCCTCCCCCCTTAAGATATTTTTCTTTTTTGAATGGAGGGAGAACACTGTCCTCACCCCTTAATATATTTATTTTTTGAATGGGGAGAGGGCGTTGCCCTCACCCCTTTTAATATTTTTTATTTTTTGATGTGTGCGGAGACAGTAGCATAGAGGAGGGAGCAAAGAAGGGAGAGCAAGGCACATTTTAAAAACTTACAATTTTTTTGGAATTCTTGTAGCCTTGGTTCACCTTGCACCTTGCACCCTTGCACCCCTTAGTCTTTTTCATTACTCCGACGCATGGCATTTTTTGCTACGACTTTCTCGATTGGTGGGGCATGCGGGGAGGGAGCATTGAGCACGTCAGGGCGCTACTCGCTCGAACCTGTGTCCCATACATTTGGAGAAGGTCACTATCTACGCCCTACCAGCCTGAGGTAGCACGGCAGGGCAAAGGAGCAGGACAAGATGACGCTGGCCCAAGGTGACGTGGCAAAATTTTTGGACGACACTCCTGGACGGCGTTCTTGGAAAAGGTCGTCACCTGGACCCTGACAGCTAGGAGTAGCACGACCGGGCGGTGCTCGTCAAACTTGATGGTTCTGGATATAGGACACTGAGGCTGATGCCCTAGACGGGGCCACATACAAGGGCGCCGAACAGAGGAATGTCGAGGAGGACAGTGCTTACGAGGGGGCTGAGGAAGGCAATATCAACGCCACTTCCTCTCGCACGGATGCCTCTTACAACGAGGGCAGAGAGGACTGAGCTCAAACCACTGCTCTCTCAGGACTTAGGGTTTTGTAGACTTATTTTTGCTTATTCCTATTTTTCTGCGCTCGAGCGTGTAAGCCTTTGAGCGATATAGACAGGGTACTTTAAAGTCTACTATTTTTTCTCGATGTTTTTGCCACGTCACTTTTATGCTTGATCCTGTTTTCAGAGTTGTAACATTTTAAAAATTTATTTTCTTTGCCCGGGATCATAGACCACTAGCCCCCTAGTCCGGGACACCAGCTGATTGCAAGAAAATCGTGTCATGGGCTTAGGATAAGGTTTTCTAGGGTGCCTAGTCCTCTAGGTCTGTAGGGGCGCAACGCGTTGGTTGGGCCCCGTGGCCGGTCATCGGGGAGTTCTCTGTAGTCATGCTCATTCAAGAACCCTTTCAGGTTATCTCCATTTAGTCCATGCAGGAGCATCTTCCATTTTAGAACATCGGACTTAAAAGTCGACTGGGGAAGAGGTACTTGGCTGTAGGCCCTCAGACCCGATCAATACCCTACCCTTGGAGGATGACCTTGGTCTTTCCCCGGGTATGGACTATCGACTTCCGGAGAGGATCTGGTTGTCACCCTCGACGCTGAGAACCAGGATGAGGCTTGTGGAGAGTTACTCGCGACGCCAAGAGTCGGGATGTTGGGTGGAGAATTATCCGTGACTCAAGGGGTCAGAATACAACCGTAAAGAATCATTTGCGACGCCGAGAATCGAGATACAACTCAGGGGGTTGAAATTCAACTGTGGAGAATCACTCGTGATATTGAGAACCGGGATGCGACTCAAGGGGTCAGAATGTAACCGTGTATAATCACTCGCGATGCTAAGGTCCGAGTATGGCTAAGGGGGTCGGAATGCAGCCGTGGAGAATCACTAGCGATACCGAGAGCCGGGATGCAACTCAGGGGGTCAGAATGTAACTGTGGAGAATCACTCGTAACACCAGAGTTGGGACGCAGATCTGAAGAATCATCCGCTACTCATGCTATCGGAATGTCGTTGTTGGAGACAGGCTGGAGGGCGCTCGTCTCCATCTCTGATAGGATGGAGGACTACTTGTCTTCGCCATTGAGTTGCATGCTCATAGTTAGCCACTGCTCGGAAGCTGTGGTGGCGCGAGGGTGGCGGGTAGGTGCCTCGCCCTACCCACGACGGGCCCTCAGGTCGAATTTTACTACGTGGCTGGGAAGCTGAGCCCAAGTGTATCCCTGGTCAGTCCCTGGCACCATGTCTTCATGGAGAATGAGATCTTGACATGGCCGGGGGGGGGGGGGGGGGGGAGGGGGGGGCTCTCTAGTCCGGTAGTCCCAATATGGCAAGGTGGAAGGCGACCCTCGGGCACAAGCCTATTCAAAGATTCCACACGAGCATCGTGATCTTGGGATCACTCCTCGGGCCCTACAGTCTGGAGAGATGGTTCCTCCTGGATGGGGGTTAGCAGTAGGCACGTGAAGAGGAGTTGTACATACGACTTAAACTCTTGCATTTTGTGTCCAAGGAGATAAACCCGAGATGCATCCACAGCTCCCAAGGTCTGTCCCACAGCCCCAGGTGGCAGAGTTGATGGTCTTTCCTGACCATGGAGGGGGTAGTTATCCTCGTTGGTAGGAGCTGGGGGTGAGCCCTTGGAGTTTTCAACATGTCTTCTAGTTCTTCTATTTTGTGTCCATCTAACTGGACCTTGTGATCATTCAAGCTTAGCTGAGCAGAGAGCAGTGATCAGGGGAAGGCTTTTTGCTCAATTTCCATAGATGGCGCCAAACTGTTGGTGTATAAAACTGATACACACCTCAAGTATGGTCCAGTCGGATGACGGGTGGGTCCTCCTGCTGAGGTGGAGTCGTCGGTTACAAAGTCCTCGCATGAGCTATGCTGGGTCCTAGGAGGACTGACCTGTTATGTCAAGAGTCCTGCTCTTCAGGGAGTGTACTTACAGAAGGCTCAGACCGGGTGACGTGCCCCGTTTTTCTAAAAAGGAAAAAATAATAAATAATAATTAAGCTTAAGGAGAGAGGGGTTTTTAAAGCGCCGATTTTCACAAAAATATACTTAGGCCGTTTTAAAAAATAAATAGTCGCCACCTAGAATTGGGTTTAAACGGTGTGCTAGGTCATCGAATTTTTAGAAAACAATTAAAAAGGCCTAAGTAAAAATTGACTCCAAAAAATACGGTCAAACCAAAAGATTCATTTAAAGGATCGGGGGTCGGTTACGTTCGGGGAAGGAGTTAGGCACCCCCAAGACGCCTATCCAAAAATGATACCTTATGTCCAATTAAGTCCAATTAGTTTGGTCCGAGTGTTTTATTTTATTTTAAAATCATTCACTTTTTATAAAATCCTTTTGGTATTTTCACAAATAAGGCGGGACAAGTTTTTGGATCTTTTGGAATGTTCCTCCGGTATAACCTCTTATCGAATATTAAGGATTCGATAAGGATGGTCGCCAGGGGGTATTCATATATGTTTCCTAAAGACTTATTTACTTTAAATGGGCAAAACTAAAATAAATGAATAAATATGGAAATATGTATGCAAAAACTAAGATTATATGAATTTTATTTTATATGCAAAAGGGATAAAAAAAAAAAAAAAAAAAAAAAACCTAAAGGGTTTAATTTAAATATGTCAATGCAAATTGATATGAATACTACATGAATTAACCTCATTATATGTGACAATGATTTAATTAAAAAAAACATGTTGTGACTAGATATGAAAAAGTAGCATGAATTTATGAAATTAAAAAAAAAAACTAAATGTACAAAAAAGGGTGTGAGTGGTGAAAGTGTACTAAATATGCCCTCTAAATAATGCAAGAAGTAAATATGCTAGATAGGTGCAAAAATATTTATTTTAAGTTTGCCCAATTAATTTAAAGAAGTCCTGATTTGAAATTCTCTAAAATTCTATGGATATGAGAATCGAGGGGAGTTCGCAGAAACAATTTAGTTGAAATTAATCTTTCTGAAACTTAAACGAAATCCCGCGAAAAAATTTACTAAGGGAAGAAATTTTCTAAAACCATTCATTTCTAAATTTCACTCGAGTCGGGGAATGGAAACGAGACCATGGAAAACTCTCCCAAGATTTATCGAATCGTCGGATACAACTTAAGGTTCGAAAAAGATTTTATTATTTTTTTTATTTTTTAATTTTTTTATTTTTAGGGTTTTGATAACAAGAGAAAAAAAAATAAAATAAAATATACAGAAAATAAATAATGAAACATCATTCACCTAATGCTCGGGGTTAAGCTTAACGCGAGAAACCCACCCCGGCGTTTTCATCGGATCATCGGACAAGTTGTTTTTTTTTTATTTATATATATATATATATATATATATATATATATATATATATGAATTACAAACAAAAAAAAATGCAGAAATAAAATAAATATAAACAGGTGGTGTCCTTGTCTAAACGCTCAAAGGTTCAGATTGAGAATGGAAAACCTCATCTCAGCGTTTTTTATCGAGTCATCGGACAAATAAATAAATAAAAAATAAAACCTATAGGAATTTAAATTGCAAAGAGAATAAAATAAATTGAAAAAGAATTAAAAATCAGAAAACATACATGTTCTAGGTCAAGAATCCCGATACTCGGGTTTTTTCTCTCTCGCAGACAGCTTCCCAAAAGAGTTTACGATGAGAATCACTCTCTAAGGTATTTTTCTCTTAATTTCTAAATGTCCCCGAAGGGTTTCTCTCTGAATTTTTTTTTGTCTAAACTATGAGGGAGAAAGTCTTATTTAAAGGAAGGATGTGGAGTGCAAAATTCTAAAAACCTTAGGAAACCCTAGTCCTAATTCGACGAGGAAAAGGAAACAAAATCTAAAAAGAAAAGGAAAATAAAATTTAATCCCATTTTGACAAGGAAACATTTTTTTTTCTTTTATCTTTCTTTCTTTTTTCATTTTTTATTTTCTTTTTTCTCTATTTTTTTTTTTTGAAAATAAAAATAAAATAAATTTTAAAATAAAACATAAAAATTTTGCGGTACGATCAAAATGCCTTATCTACACCGGGATTTGTCCCGATGAAGCCCCTCGGGCGTGGTAATCAGTGCTCAGAGAGAAAAGGTACATAATATAGCAAGTAAACAAATGAACTCGCGCGTAATGTAAGTGTTAAAGCGTACCTCGAGCTTACATAGCCCCCGATATATATAGGCGTTGGAGATGACTGGTCGAGCCTAAACACGATTAATTAGTCGAAACCCTATGTTTAACCGATAATCTAAGGCGTTTAGGAGATAATCGTTGGGCTTGGGCTTTTGGGCCCATTTGGCAAAGCCCGCAGGCCTTTGTCAGGCCTACGGCAGTGAGCTTGTGGAGGAGAGCGGAAATTCCTGGAGTCCTGGAGAAAAAACAAGGTGAAAAGGGGCAGCTGGTCGAGGTGAACGGCTGAGTCCCTGAAACTGACTACCTAGGGCACGGCGCAGAGCTCAGAGCAGCACGTCCCTGCGGGGCTGCTCGCTCCTCCTTAGGTGCAAATGAGATTTTAGGGAGGAGCCGTAGTCGGTGTATGCTCCAGCGTGGTATTGTGGATTACAGAATGCGTCCCTGTCATTGCGAGGGTTGACACGTGGTTGGGTCCCAAGTACTGACTTAGAGGTGCCCAAAAATACCCTCATCATACTCCAAAACTCTTAAAAATATATTTTAAATAGCACAATAGTTCCAAAACTTCTAAAATCAATTTAAAATAAACATTTAACTCCCCAAAATTATCAAATATTATTTATACCATAAATTCGTAAAACAATCCGAAAAATATTAAACTTTTATATAAAATAATATTTTCAACAATATAAATTTTCGGGATATTACAATCTACCCTCCTTGTATAAATTTCGTGCTCGAAATTTCGTTCAAAACAATAATAATTCAGAATCGCATCACACGGTCATGTTAGTCACACTTGATTCTAAAATAATTTGTTTTTTATATAGGGTCCCATAATTAAAAGTCACCCATAATTCTTAACCATCAGATTACTTTCATACATCGCAATATTTTCATTCGCAGTGACCCACATTGTATCCAATAACCGACAAATAATGTGCACTTTAGTTGGTAACACCTAGCACAGACAACCAACTGTCAAAGAATCTTATGTTCTTAAATACTTCCGCTGCGCTACTCTGATAAAAATAGTAATAAATAACAATATATCTTTAAAATATCACGATAGTCTCACTGGATTTGGTCTATCTCATTTTCAACAAGTCTACAACCTTAATAATTTTTTCTACTTGGCATGACTTTTCAAGTCCACTGTCATATCCCATAACTAACATTTATCAATTCCATCCGACAGATAGCCCAATTCCTTGTGGACTGTCTCTTGAGACTAAAAAAATGGCTACCTCCAATATTCGCATTAAACTTTCAATAATCCCGTAAACTTTTTCATAAAATCAAACAATTCAAATTTCAAGTAATATTTTTTTCGGCAATACGTAAAAAACACATAAATATTTCTCAAACACATAAATACGTCTCAAAACACCTAGACAAGTCAAATCATATAAATACCCCTCATAACACATAAATATCACCGAACCACATAAATACGTATCAAATTACATAAACACGTCTCCACCACACAAATATGCATCAAGACACATGAATATATATGAATCACATAATTACGTGTCAATTAACTAAATACGTCTCAACCACATCAATACATATATAACTACATTTCAATCACATCAATATGTTTCAAACCTCCAAATACGTGTCACACTATACAAATCAAATATATCTCAAATCATATAATTACGTCTCCAAGTCACGTAACATAACGAGTCCAATACGGAATTCAATACTCACGTAAAAGGTATATATATAAAAAAATTACATAAGGCCCCAACTCGTATTTTTACAACACCAATTAAGCTCAAAAATTCAAATTAATATTTCAAAATAATAATTGGCTCCCGATAGTTCCACAATGACCTAATGCTCCGCTTCTACCAATCGTTAGTAATGGACCAATATCTATCCGAATTATTTTTATAGGTGTACTCTCTTCATAATACACAAATCATTTTATGGATCAAGTATTTTTATCCAAATTCACTTTCTAATAAAATGCAGCCACACTAGGCCGTATCAAAATTTCAACAAACATATCATTATAACAGGACAATCAAATTTAAGCCAACTGGTCAACGTACTTGTATATAATAAAATAACATACTTCCTTGACAGCCATATAATCGTTTTACCTCACGATCGGGAGTTATCATATCTATCCTATAGGACTTGCCTAACAGGTAACAACATATATATAATATATCCACATTGCAGGTCTTACTTGACAGGTAATAACATATATAATATATCCACCCTACAAGATTTGTCTGACAGATAACAACATATATAATATATCTAGCATGTAGGACTTGTTTGACAGGTAATAATATATATAATATATCCACCTTACAGGACTTGCCTGACATGTAACAACATATATCTACATCTCGCAAGACTAACCCTCTTGACGAGAAGACAACTATGGCATAGCAGGATAATAAAAATTATTTTCCATCTTTAAAATTTTTTTACTTACTAAGAGTAAGTTGAATAAGTCAAATGTCACCTAAAATGTCAATATATTCAAATTGAAACTGCATGGATCAAAATGTGCAATTTAGCTAATCAAAAGGTCCACATAAACAATTACCCATAATTTAGGGGCCAAAATAGAATTTTCAACGTGTAAAAAGAAATGAAAACAGTAATATTAACCAACGCCACTCCATTTTTTTATTTTTTTTTTGTCACTTGGTTTGATTTTTGATAAATTTTTAAACCAACACAAATAAATCAGTTTTGAAATTTTAAAAACCAAAGCATTGTAGACATAAATCAAATCTAACGCTATTGGTTTAGTTTAATTCCATTTAACTAAATTAAATACATGCATTACCAAATCAAATACACGCATTACCAACTCAAATACAATGTTAAATTCAGACACAACTATGATAGTACCAAACTTGTCCAAGACCCTATCGAAAATTTACCAAAAAAAAAATGCTTGTGATTTTTTATTTCATTTTTGTTGGGATAATGTAATCCCTTTGGTTTTCCTACATAGCATTTTACTTTGACCCTGATGGAATTCTAGACTGCACTTTGGTCAATGTGCATTGCCAAAGTGGAACTGTAAGTTTTTTTTTTTTTCAAGCTTAGTCAGAGCTAATTTTAAGAGTTTGGCTAAACTAGACAGGCTGTACCCTTCTAAAGATTTGTTTCCCAAATCAATGATCTATCAGCAAAATTCAAAGCCATCGATCCTTTCACATGTTCTAACAAGAGCAAGAGCAACTGCAAACGTGTACTACATGACGCTAGGCGAGTGCGTTTACATTTGATCCAATGAATTCACTGTCTCACTATGCATGAATTTTAGATACTATTAAACAGAACAGTATTTGGTCTACAATTATTCATTATCATATGCTTGCAAGTGCAACTTCTTTGTAATTTTCCAATGTAGTGTGCGTGAAGGAACATTTTCAGTGGCTGGAGAGAGAGAAGAGGTGGGGTATTGTATTTAAATTATAATTATTATTATATTGTAGTTAGGGTATTGTCATGGGTAAATTCGTCCAGTGAAAACTATATACAGTTTCTGAAAATTAAGTTTTTTTTTTTTTTTTTAACTAAACAAATGTTGCCACTAAAAGTAAAAAAAAAAAAATTCTTAATCAAAGTTGACCAAGTCAACCGAATTTAGAAAGGACAAAGGGGTAAAGTACAACTTGGCACATCTACAGAACCTATAATATAAGTTCTGATACCACCTGTAACGATCTGGTTTCTCAGGGCCGTCATGCGGTTTCTCCCCTTGGAGAAATTAACATTAAAATCAACTGACCAAATTTTTATTCTATAAAATCTGATAAATTTATAATGCGACGGCGATAAGAGTTTAATAATTCGTTTTAATAAAAAAAAAAATTAATTTATAATGCGACGACGAAAATTATAATTATTGAATTTACCGATTACAACAATAAATAATAAATATAACTATTACAATTTTAAATAGAAATTCAACTAAAATTTACATCGCCGTTTCCCTCCCACCGGCCCTGCAATCAAAACTGTAGGATTGTGAGCCAACGCTCAGTAGAACTTTATCCCCTCTAATATGTGCATTTAATTAACGCGACAAAATAAACACATTGACATAATTTTCACATAATTATAATTATTTCATGAAATTTAACAGTTATAAATCACTGACAGTAATAACATAAATCACTCAATAAACAAATTAAATACAAATATTAAAAGAATTAGAAATTCTACCTAAACTTCGAGCCGAATTATCTTTCTCACACCAAAACTTATTCATCGTATCCATATAATCTGTAACTTTTTCTTTTATATATATATATATATATATATATATGTATCATGTAAGGTTTTTCTATTTTCTTAACCTTTATATCCTAATAAGAATAAGTATGATCATTGTTATTGTTATTGTTATTGTTATCTTAATCTTATACGTGTCAATCATATATTTATATATATAAACATGTAATGTGTTGTCTTCTTAAAATGAAGACACAGCTCATTATAATTTTTTTATTATTATTTACATTTAAATCCCCTTTAAAAATAAAAAAAATATTAATTATACTCAAAAACTCTTAAAAACATATTTTAAATAGGACAATAGTTCAAAAATTTCTAAAATCAATTTAAAATAAACATTTAATTCCCAAAAATTATCAAATATTATCTATACCATAAATTCGCAAAACAGTCTCAAAAATATTAAACTTTTATATAAAGTAATATTTTCAAGAATATAAATTTTCGGGATATTACATTATGACTAAGTTTGTAACATTAAATATTCAACTTACTGCCAAAAGCCTAAATTTAATTTATAATTGGATTAGTTTTGTAATCAAGTTATGAAGGAAGACAGTCATATGAACAACACAAATAGTCAACAACGCAACAACACAACCCAAGATCAAGACAGAATATCAAGACACAAGATTCAAGAACCCCATATTTTTATACTGTCAAAAGGAAGGGGGTACATGCTCCCAAAAAAAAAAAAAGAGAAAATCAAAAATAGAAAAGACCGTTCTTCCAAAAAGCAAAAAAAAAAAAAGATTTTTTTTTTCTTCAATACAACCGGGGCTAAGGGCGGCTTCATTCCGATACAGGAGAGGCAAGCGAACCCAGATATTTTGAATCTGAGTTGGAGAAGTTGAAGGCATGCTCCTCGTACTTGTTGATTTTTTTTATCAAGTCACAGATCTTGGCTTTCTTCGCCTCATTCCTCTCCAGCAGCTTGTCCCTCTTTGCCTTAACAGTGTCAGTAAAAAGCTTGTGATAGTTGAAGTCAGTGTCCAGATCATGTTTGCTCCTTTCGGACTTTCTCAGCTCCTCCCTAAGTTCATGAAGGTGAGAGATTACTTGGAAGTATGTCGCTTCCATGGCGGAGAAAATAGCGGTGGTTTCCTTTAAGGCACGGAGACGAGGATGATCTTCTATAGCAGTCTTTGCCTGCTTCATTAGGGAACAAAAACAATCTCCCAGTTCTATCTCGTTCAACCTTTTGGATTAGATTGTTTCGAAAGAAGAGGGTCTTACCCACGAAGTAGATGCCATGATTGCAGAAGGTTTGAAAAAGAGAAAAGAAAAAACTCAAGAATACAAGAAAGCAAGATTGAAGTAAAGAAAGCGTCTGAACTTGTGAAGAAGTATCGACGCTTGGTTTGGCTTTAAATAACCAAACAATCGAAGAGAGAAAATAAACTGAAACGTCAAAAAAATATGCATTAAATGTGCGAGTGACGTGTGCTGACAAAAGACGTACCGCAATTACCACAAGTACACTTTCAAGATCAAAACGACGGCTACTATTTCAATACAAATCATGATGATAAAGAGTTATCATTACCAAAAATTAATTACAAACATGGAAAAAAGGAAATTAAAAAGATATCAGGACAGTTCAGTGAGTGGCACTTTGATCGATGATGTTTGGTTGGTTAGATGTCCGCATGGAAACAACATCAGTAGGCAAAGATTGATCCAGATTTGGAGTTGAGCATTTCACTGGCACCTCAGTAACTGATGTGGGCTAGGGCTCTTCAACCTCAACGATCTTTTCCTCGCCTTCATCAACATTTTATCATTCTGGTTCATCTTGTAGCTCTTTCTCCAAGAAAGAGATATCCAAATAAGAATATTCCTCTGATACTCTCTATTGAAAAAAAGAAAATCCCACCTTCTGGAGCTTCTTCGATTTACTCTTGAACACAGTCCAGAGGTCTTCAATATTCTTCTCAGACCTTTTTGTCCTAGCTGCCAACTCAGCCGATAACCTATCCACCTCTCGCACTTGATCAACACACTTCAACTTCTCCTGTTCTAGCCCAGCCATTAGACGATTTATCTCAATTTGCATTTGCTGGAAGGCATCATCTTTTCCTTGGAGCGCGTCATCTTTGATCTGAAGGGCAACGTATTTAGCCTTTAAATCAGTATTCTTTTGGTTGATTACCAAGCGGGCTGTGCTAATCTCCTCAATCAAAGCACAAACACCATCCCTAAAAAACGAGTTATCTTCTCTCACGGCAGTAATCTCTGTCTTGAGTCCACTGCTCTCTGAGCAATAGTTATGCTCTTCCAAAGCATGGTTCCTTTTTTCCAACTTGCTGAATTCAGTCAGATGATGCATAAGTTTAGCATCCAACTTATTTGAATCTTCAGCACAGTTAACCATGGCAGAAGACATGTACATACACTACAACGAGAAAGTAAGCAATAAGGCATTGATTAGCAATTTGGAGAAATAGGGCCCAACTTTGTTAATCAATTGACATATTTGCCACCTGGACATACCACGGCCACTAGAAGTTCCCTGGCTGGTATGGTAGTAGGTGCTGGGGAAGGTTGGCGGTTAACAGGAGGAGGTTCAGCAACAGGAAGGTCAATTGGTACGTCTGTTTCCCTTACAGCAAGTTCTGGCTCTCTGACCTCTAGCGGGATAGGAGCTGGAATTGGTTGGGACCATCACTAAATCACCTTGCGCCAATAAATACTCAAAGGCTGGGAATCTTCATCAAATTTAGTAATTTCTTGGGTTGCAGGCTACATTGGGAGAGATTGGATGACATGCTAAACTAGCTAGCTAACCCCTAATTAAACAAAGGGCTCAGCATAACGGCGAGTTGCCAGTCTAGCAGCAGCAGCAGGCTGGGATGTTGATTGCCCAGCCTTTCTAGAAGGCTTCTTGGCAAGCCTTTTCCGCCTCTTCGATCCAAGTTGCAGCTCAACCAATTCATTAAAACGAGACGGGTCCATTTCTAGTCTATTGAATGGACGATTGGTTAAGACTTTGTAATAACGCTCAGCTGGAACCAGCAACCTCCTCAACTCTCCTTCAACTCTGGCTGTGAGGCCAAGACTTTTGCAAGCTTTATCATCTACATCAGAAAACCCCAGAAAAGACATCTAAGCCACTTGAACAAAATTTCAAAAGAAATCAAACTGTTAGGAAGATAACAAGGAAAAATTACTTGGGGTATTAAAGTGCCTCAGCACAACTGAGGGTTGCCCCACTTTTTTCAGGAGAGAACTCTCAGTCACCAGAGAAGAAAATGTACCACTATTGTCAGTCCCTTACCTTAACTGGAAGGTTTGTGAGAAAAGAAAATCTCTTGAGGAGAGAATAGTAATATCTCCCAAGATTAGAGAGGAATTTGAGATATCCTATGCCCCTAATTGTGTTTACGGAGAGAGATGTTTCATTTATTCGAGCCAGGGCAATGGCTCCCATGACTTGGTGAAAACTGTTTGGGGTTAACTGGGCAGGGCTAATTTTTAATTGATGAAAGAGGTTAAGGAAAAATGGAGAAAAGGGAAGAGTGAGTTCGCACTCAAACATCCACAAAAAGAGGCATATTTCATCCTTCTTAACATCGTTGGGACACTCATTTTCAGATAGAACCCTAATCGACACCGACGAAAGAATGTCGTATTATTCCCTAAATAGAGCAAGCCATTCCTATGGAAACTTGCTCGCACTATGATCCCTCTTATTTTCTGAGGGATTGGAGGGTTGGGCAACCTGAGCCATCATCGTCCGTTCCACAATGGGATTTGATGACGAACTAACCTCAGCAGGACTATTCAATTGAATCAACGACATCTTAGGGAAGAACAAGAAGCAATAAAAAACAGAGAGTATAGAGAAAAGATACGCAACCAAAGGATTAGGGAAAGACAAGAACTTACGCAAAATGGAAATGATCTTTCGTCTCTCTTCTCTTGAATCGTCACGAAAGTCAGGAGGGCAAATGATATGGAAAAACTTTCGCTCGCAACCGACATAGGTGTGGAGCCTCAACGGATCGGATCAGTTCAGAAATCCGATCTGGAGCAGACAGACCGCATGGTTATCTGGGCCGAAGAATAATGAGCCCAATTGAGTAATGTCTTCGGCAATCCTCTGTGCAAGATAATTGGCTTCATGAAGAGGCCCATTTATGGGCTAATCAAAACCCATGATGTTCAGGACAAAAGAATGAATAGGTCAACCCACTATGATCGTTTTCCCTACACTTGAAAAGCATTATAACCGGTTGACTGTAACGGCCCATGATTAATGGGATACGTTATAGAATATCTCTCCCACGATATGAGGAGAAGTTCATGGTCATCTTCCAACTTGTTGGGAGCATATCACGTAACGGGTGACCTCTCTAATGAAACGGCAGAGAATCACCAAGCCTTTAAAAAGGACAGGTATCACTGTTATTTACTCACGGTTCAATCTGCGTATTAATTTCTCCCATTACCAGATTAATTTATTCTCACGCTGGATATTCTTTGATTGACACCACACCGGTGTCCTCCTTGAGAACTCACGGTTTTGTAGGTTAAAGGAGGAAGGCAAAAAGATTTTTCGCACGTGCAGGGCTATTACACGTGCTGGGAATTTCTAGCATTATCAAAAACTAAAGAATGTCGTATATGGTTGGTACAAAATGGAAGACTGTTAATCAATCGATAGTTCTCTTAATTTGATGGGTGTATTATTGGGTAAGAGACAACATAGGTATAAGTCTAGGTCTCTCCTAAGCCCCAAAGGCTTTTAGAGGTTTGTCCGAGACCCCAAGCCAAAATGAAGAATGCCTGGGAGAATGCTTGAAGTAGGACTTTCTTACGAGGGCGAGGAATTGAGAAGATGTCAAGTTGACTTTTCACATTGGATCGACACCATTGAGATGACAACCAGATCATCAAATCACCAGAAAGGCAAGTTGACTCGTGGTGTGGCCAATTTAGGAAGTGTTCCCTTAATAAAATTATTTTGAAATTCTTTAAAAAAATTAAAAAAAAATAAATAAATAAAAAAATCATCCCAAATTGTAATGGAACTATTGATTTGGACCAAAGGCATCTTGTGTTCAAATTAAAACTATAAGAACAAAAGTGACATAATGATCAAACTTCAGGGGGCCAAAGTGTCAAAATTGAAACCGGTTACTTGAAGGAGGGAACTCCTAGTCCAACTAGGAGAAGTCGAAGTCGGCGGCAAAACGCTCTCCAACGGCCGAATTTCCCGCCCATAATACCTTTATATACCACTCGTTACATCAAGATTCGCACACGAATCATCTCATACGAACGACGTTATAGCGACCAGATTTTTCAGCCTTTTGCGATCATATTTTCGAGTTTTTTGCGATCAGAATTTTGTGGTTTTTGCGATTCAGATTTTTGAGGTTTTTGCGATCAGTTTTTGAGATTTTTGCCATCGTATTTTTAGTTTTTGAGGTTTTTGCGATCAGATTTTTGAGGTTTTTGCGATCAGATTTTTGAGGTTTTTGCGATCAGTTTTTGAGATTTTTGCCACCATATTTTTAGTTTTTGAGGTTTTTGCGATCAGATTTTTTAGGTTTTTGCGATCAGGTTTTTCAGTTTTTTGCGATCAATATTTTGAGCTTTTTGCGATCAGATTTTTGAGCTTGTTGTTTCATCATCAATGGCGGGCAAATCCATCTCCACTCGCCGGAAAAAGCCAAGAAGAGGTTCAGTCCGCAATTGCTCAAACCTACTCCACTCTGATATTTTGGAAGAAATAGCAACGCGTCTGCCCTTAATCGACGCTCTTCGCTTCGGATCCGTCTGCAGTGCTTGGCGTTCGGTTTCCAAATCCGTTGTGCGCTCTTTTTTGAACACTCCGACGTTCCAATCGCCGGCGCCGCTGCTGTTGATTCCCAATCTCCGCAACGACGAAACCCTCCGCTGTCTAGGATCATCCCATGGGTGGTTGATATATTCCAATGCCGAAACAAAAACAACAACAACGATCTTCATCCTCAATCCCCGGTTGGGTATTCGTATCCATCTCCCTCCTCTACCGGGCTTCGCCGGCGACGACGAAAATCGGCCAGAAATTCGAAAAGTCGTTTTGTCTTCCGACCCACTTACCAGCAGCGGCGATTACGCCGTCGTTGTTCTGTACAATTCCGGATCAACGATTTCATTCTCAAGGTGCGGAGACACTAAATGGAGTACAATCACCGGAGTAAATCATTCTTACAGCGATATCATATGTTCCGGGCATATCATCTACGCATTATCCTTCATGAACACGGTTGAAATCTGGGATTGGAGCTGCTCTGTTTCGATACCCACAAAGAGACTGCATATCAGGCCTGAATTCCGCCGGAAATCCGAAGAGAAAATCCATGATCAATGTTCTATGAACTACTACATCGTGGAATCAAAAACTGGTATTCTGCTGATCGAGAGGTACATATCTGAATTCAGTATGAGCAACAAGATGAAATACTCATACAAGACGGAGAAATTCCGGGTTTACAGGTTGAATTTGGGGAAGAAGAAATGGGTTGAGATTAAGGATTTGGGGGATGAAGTGGTGTTTGTGGGAGGGAATCAGTCGGCGTCATTGACGGCGGGAGATATCGGAGAGAGGAGAGGGAATCTGATTTGTTTCACGGATGATTATTGGGGTTGGAAGAATGGACATGATATGGGGGTGTTTGATTTCGGAAATGGAAGCATGGAAGAGGTTTATGATGATGAATTTGACTTGCAGAGCTTTGAGCCACATATTTGGCTTCTTCCTCCTCCCAAAAGCACTTAGAATTTTCTTGTGTTTTTTTTGTAATGGAATTGTAAATTTAAATTTTGCTACAAACATGTATAAATATATACTAATTGTTTTCAAGTTACTGGCCTAGATATTCTCTGTCAATTGGCTTTATACTGAAAACAATGCTTATATTTTGAATGATAAAATACTCATTATCATATTTTGTTGATACGTTTTTATGGTGTGGTTATGTTTCTTGATTTGGAACAAAAAATAGGACAAAAAAATATGTTTTTTTCTTTCAGTGTCTAGGTTATTAGGAATATTTTTGAAAACACGACGAAATTATACAACAATCTTCAAATTTCTGGTATAAACAGTCGAAACCAAAAATTTCTACGAATTGCTCATGTGTTTAAACTCTCATATATTTTAATATCGTCTATACTTTGGTGTTGATATGAAGTGATTGAAAATATCATCCCTCTTGTCCAAAAAAAAAAGGCGTCGCCCCAGATTAAATGGATTGACTGCATCAATTATTTTTTGCTCTTTTGCTCAAGTAATAGTAATCTTTTTGGTTAGTTCAACAATTAGAAAAAGGCTAGTTACCAAGGAGTAGAAGACAAAATTATCAAATACACATTTTTTAAACACATGTTATGAAGTAGTTATTTTGTCTTTTTGTGACAATTTTATCCCTCCGAACATTGGAATATAATACAAACTCGTGTTACAATCTATTTTCACTGCCGTTCAAATTCTACCAAGTCACCCTTAATTGCATCATAACCTATTCCACCTCACCAAAATAACCATATAATATATCTAACATAAGCTCCCTTTTTCTCTTTGTTTCTCTCTCTCTCTCTCTCTCTCTCTCTCTCTCTCTCATACACCCACACACACACATTTGTTTAGCGCAACGAATTCAGGGCTGCCGGCCATCGCGTAGAATATAACACGAGATCGTATTTTATGAACTATGAATTGAAGAGATTGCAGTAAAATAGATATTTCAGTAGAATGGGAAAATTCAAAACACAAATAAAAGCAGAACTGAAATAGTAAACAAGATTCAACAAGAATTGAAGAACACATACAAATAAATTACTGAAGTTCAACAATAACACGAATTTAGAAAACAAACATAGGCAAAACATGGAATCAATCAATAATCGACACAAAATCAAACCCAATTTCAGTTTTTCCGCCTACGTCTAGGGATGGTCATGGGAGCTGGGCCCGTCCAGCCCGAACGGTCCGACCCTATTTTTTTAGGACTTGGACTTTAACTTTGAGTCTATGGGCAGGGCTTGAACCTATGTGTTAAGGTCTGATCAATTTTAAGGCCTAGTTTGGTTAAGGTCTAAATATTTTAGGATTGATCGGATCTGGCTCAAAAAATAATAAAAAAAAAATTATATATATATATATATATGTATTTTAGGGCGGGAGAGATTTTCTGTCCTTGGATCTAGAATCCAAGGAAATAAAATGTGCCAATTGAAGAGACATATTTTTACCGCATATTGTTTTTAATCTAACAATCCACCTAATATTCCTCTAACCCTAACTTTGTCAGCAACCCTTTCCCATTCCCCATCTTCCTCTCTCTCACTTTCTACTCCTCGCTCTCTTGCTCTCACAGTCCACCGAAGAACCGGGTACGTCTCTCTCTCTCTCTCTCTTGTGATTCTAGGTTTGTCTCTTAAGGAGACGGTGCAAAAGAGGTCGGCCGTGGTTTACCGGCGCTGGTCGACGGTTGGTTTGGCGAGGGTTTGGACGGCTTTGGTCGGCTGCTGGTTCGGCGAGGGTCTGGACGGCGGTGGTCGGCGGTTGGTTCGACGATTGATCGTGCCCAAAACTATCGATCTCTGACCACTACCGATCTGTGACTGTTGCCTTCACCATCGTCGCCGCCGTCCCCCATCGATGTGTACTCTTATCTTATCGCATCACCCTCCTAATCCAATCTCATCATGTCCTAATTTCAGCTAGTCTTCATTTTGCGCGATGCGCTCCTAAATTTACCACCGCAACATACAACCAAGCCCAGTGTATCGAAATAAAAACTTTATTTTCCCTAAAAGTCCAGTTTAGAATTAATGTCTACTTCACGCTCCGGCACGCATGACACACATGCTTCGAAGCTGGAAGTTTCGCCTTTTCAAATGTTCGCATTGTGAATAACCTTTAAACCCGTAGTCCAAGCATAAAAGGTCACTTTCACTGGAATCTTAGAGGAAACCCAATCTCCCTTAGCAAGCCAAGAATGACTTCATTTAAAAAACCAAGACTCCTTTACATTTCTCAAACTATCTTCTTTCGTCGTACGCTCTGACGAAGTTGAGGAAATCAACCAACTCCGGATTTTCCCGAATGACCAAACCACACAATTGCCAACCACCGTTAGAGAACAAAATTTTAGAAGGATCAGGATCCTTCTACAATTGTCATGTTCCCACGCCAAACTAACAATTGGGCACTTCTTCTCGCACCAAACTAGCTCCTATCATGTAAAAACCTCACTTCCAAACCTAAAGCTAACTTTTGCTGAAATATTTTAGCCGAAATATCATTTTTGTAGCTTCTAACACTGGAAAATGACTTGTAAAATTTCAAACAAATATCCCTTTCACTAGGCAAATACATTATATATTTTTGTCAGAATGAAAGTTGCAAACTTGCACTCTTGTTATGCGCTCCACACATTTGAACCTTTTACACTGACAGTCACTCCCCGCCCCCGCTCCCGCTCCGTTCAATTAAGGGTAGATTAGGAAGAGAAACCAAGAATTCATTATTTGGTGCTTCCTGATAAGTACAAGAAGATCATGAAGAAAAACCCCAATTTCATATTCTTACACTTATTACTCTCTTCCGTAGTTATTAAAATCTCTAGACACACTGAGGAACAAAGGTTCCCTAGAGCCTAGGCGCAAGCTGAGGCGCAAGCATGTGCGAAATAAAACTCACAATACCAAAAAAATTATAGAATAACTCTAGTAATATTATATTGCAAATCTAAACTCAAAAAGTGAAAATATGAACAAAAAAAAAACACTCAATTATTAAAAATAAAATACACTCGTGAGCCAATAAATAAAAATAAACTAATTTGATTCCTAATAAATAGAGATTTTGGCAAAAAAAAAAAATAATAATAATTGATCAGCAATTACAGCATAAAAAAACTTAAATCTTTAGAAACAAAATTAGCAAATCGCAAAAAAAAAATTAGGGATGAAGAACAAGCAGTAAAAAGGAGAGAAAGAACGGAAGAAGGAGAAGTCGGGATGAAGAAACAACAACGGCAGCAGAAAAGCAACAGCAGCAACAGAGAAGCAAAACAGTTCAAAGCTTGCCTGAAGCCTTGCACATAGGCCCTAAGGCACACGCCTTATGTAAGGCATGCCCTTGACCTAGGCGAGGCACAGAAGTTGCTCATGTGTGCGCCCTGTGCACAAGCGCCCCTTTAACAACAATGCAGAAGAGAAGCAGGAGAGTCTAAGGGGCCCTTGGCGCTTAGTTACTAAAGGCTTTAGGCGCACCGAAACGCAAATGTCCCATGGAGCAACACTAGCCTGAACAAAGTCAGTCGCACAACAACAACAACAACACTTGCGCAAAATGGACCGAGAACACTGTACACGAAACCACTAACTCAGCAAATAATCGTTGCGTGGAACCTAACCGGACCAAAACGGATGTTAACCATGTTTTAACACCAACACTAGTGATATCATGAAGTAAGGAATTTCCAACCAAAATGTTAAAATACATATTCTTGATATCCTCTATTTTTATAGTGTTATATGTTGTTCATATGGTTTAAGATATCCAAGTGTCATTGAAATTTGAATTAATTCGTCTTTTTTCGTAACACTATCTTTTTCAAAAATTGAATGGTATGAAAAATAATGTTTCAATAATGACGACAACAAATGACAGAGAATATCTAATCTAAGTAACTCAAAACCAAGAACGGTTTTCGGGCAAAAATTAAATTTACAATTCCATTAAAATAAAACATGAAAATTCTAAAACATGAAAATTCTAAGTGATTTTGGGAGGAGGAAGAAGCCAAATATGTGGGAGATCAAAGCTCTGCAACTCACATTCATCATCATCATCATAAACCTCTTTCATGTTTCCATCTCCTAAATCAAACACCCCCATATCATGTTCATTCTCCCAATCCCAATAATCATCCGTGAACCAAATCAGATTCCCTCACTTCTCTGCAGTATCTCTTGCCGCCATCCCCGCCGACTGATTCCCTCCCACAAACACCACTTCATCCCCCAAAACCTCAATCTCAACCCATTTCTTCTCCCCCAAATTCAACCTGTAAATGTAGAATATCTTCGTCTTGTATTGGTATGTCATCGGGTTGCTCATACTGAATTCAATTATGTACCTCTTGATCAGCAGAATACCAGTTTTCGATTCCATGATGTAGTAATTCGTAGAACAATGCTTATGGATTTTCTCTTCGGATTTCCCGGAAAAACGAGGCCAGATATGCTGTCTCATTGTGGGTCTCGAAATAGAGCAGCTCTAATCCTAGATTTCAACCGAGTTCATGGAGGATAATACGTAGATGGTATGCTCAGAACATATAATATCTTTGTAGCCATGATTAAATCCGGTGATTTTACTCCACTTAGTGTCGCCGCACCTCAAGAATGAAATCGTTGATCCGAGATTTTAAAGAACAATGACGGCGTAATCGCCTCTACTGGTAACTCGGTTGGAAGACAAAACAACTTTTCGAATTTCGGGCTAATCTTCGTCTTCGTAGTCTCCGGCGACACCGGGGTGGCGAAGGGAGAGAAGGGAGATTAATATGGATACCTAACTGGGGATTGACGATGAGAATCCTTGTTTCGCCATTGGAATAAATCAACCATCCATGAGATGATCCTAAACAGAAGAGGGTTTCGTTGTAGAAGAGATTGGGAATCAAGAACAACGGCGCCGACAATTGGAACGTCGGATTGTTCAAGAAAGAACGCATAACGGATTTGGAAACCGAGTGCCAAACATTGCAGACGGATTCAAAGCGAAGAGCATCGATTAAGGGACAATCAACCAAACAAGAGGAAGAAAGGAAGCTAGAAAGCTTTAGAGAGAGAGAGTGTTTGGGAGAATGAGAAAGCTTAGATTGCAATTCTCAACTTGGTAAGGAGCCAATGAGTTTTCTTCCTTTTATATAGGCCAAAGGCCTTTATAATGGACGGTCGAGATCGTTTCGCTCTAACAGCTACAATCTATCATCTAGAGAATTCTATGAGATATTTATAACAGAATATTCTAGATAGGATTCCTCTAGAAAGGTGGGGAAGAAAGTGGAGCTATCTAAGGTGCTCCAAAGTTATCTAGAATGTTCTAGAAACTATGGAGTCTCCATGGTAAACCCTCTTCCCTACCCCTATATATACATAATTTGGCCTCTATACTTAGAGAATTCTCTAAGGAAGTGTGCCAAAGTCTAAGAGACGTTACATTCTTCCCCACCTATTTTCACGACGCCCTTGTCCTTGAACCTCTGGATATGATCTACGAATTGCCATCGCGCTCCCAGCTTGCCTCACTATCCGGAAGGTTCTTCCACTTGACCAATGCTCGTGGTAGTTTGGCATGCCTCTCCTCCGTATGACTCAATCGGCTAATATGCATTCAACATCTTTGTCAAAAGAGATTATTACAGCAGTTGGCGGCCGTTTTGATGCCTTGCATCCTGGTTTTTTCATATCTTCATGATACGACTTCAAGAAGCTAACGTGGAAGACAGGGTGGATTTTCAGCTTTGGTGGGATAAAGAGTTTGTACGAAACCTTCCCCACACGTTTTATTACTGGAAATGGACCCTTGTAGCGCCGGATAAGGCCCTTGTGAACTTTTCTTAGAGTTTTGAACTGTTATGGAAGAAGTTTCACAAGAACCAAGTCTCCCTCGTTGAACTCTAACGGCCGTCTAAACATGTCCGCCCATTTCTTCATCTTCTTAGCCGCTTTGTCCATATATACTCTAGCCATATCAGTATGTTCATTCCATGCCTTCGCAAACTTGTACGCGACATGACTCTTCCCATCATAGCTTGTTGCTAAGGCATTGGGCGTTAAAGGCTGCATTCTCGTGACAAACTCGAAAGGGCTTTTGTTTTTTGCCTCGCTCTTTTGCAAGTTGTACAAGAATTGTGTCACGTCGAGTAGTTTGGCCCAATCGGTTTGGTTGGCACTCACGTAGTGCCACAAATATAACTCCAACAGTACGTTAATTCGCTCTGTTTGCCCATCAGTTTGTGGATGGAAACTTGTTGACAGGTTCAAGTCCATTCCTAATAGCTTAAACAACTCTGTCCAAAATCGCTCGGTGAATCGAGGGTCTCAATCGCTGACAATGTGTAATAAAACTCCCCAGAGTTTCACCACGTGTTTTAAGAATAGTCGGGCTGTCTCTTTCGCTGTACAATCGGTTGGTGCAGGAATGAAGGTAGCATACTTGCTGAACCGATCAACTACCACAATGATGCTCCTACAACCTTCCGACTTCGGTAGAGTCGATATGAAGTCCATAGAAACAATTTCTCATGGGCGCTTTGGTATGGGCAACGGTTCCAACAATCCCATCAGATGTTGTTGCTCCACCTTGTCTTGTTGACACACAAGACAAGTTCTAACGTAGGCCTCTATGTCGTCCCGCATCCGAGGCCAATAATAAGTATTCTCCATTAGTGCTATGGTACGCCGTATGCGAGGATATCCCGCCCACTTTGAGTCGTGGCTTTCTTTCATCAAGTTCTTCCGTAGGTTTTGCCACTTAGGGACGTAAAGTTTGTCCCATTTCGTATACAAAAGACCATCCCTTAGCCAAAAGCGCCTCGTCTTCCCTTCATTGGTTATATTAATAAGGCTTTTGGTTAGTGGGTCATGTTGTAGTCCCTCCTTTATGCAATCCACCAAAAGGCATTTTGGACTACTAATAGATGCTAATTCAGCCTTACGGCTTAAGGCATCAGCTACCACATTAGCCCGCTCAGGCTTATACTCCAGCCGATAGTCAAACTCGACAAGAAAATCTTGTCACTGTGCTTGCTTCGGGCTTAGCTTCTTTTGTGTCTGGAAATAGCTTGTGGCAACATTGTCGATCATGATAACAAACCGAGACCCCAAGAGATAGTGCCTCCAAGTTTGTAAGTAATGAACAATAACAGTCATTTCTTTCTCTTGGACGATATAACGCCTCTCGGTGTCATTTAGCTTTCGACTCTCGTATATCACAGGATGCCCTTCCTGCATAAGAACTCCCTTAATAGCAAAGTCAGAGGCATCCGTGTGGGCCTCATATGGCTTGGAGTAGTCGGGCAAGCACAAGATCGGCTCCTCCGAGACGACTTTCTTCAAATCGTCAAAGGCACGTTGGCATTCCTCAGACCATTCCCATGCCTTGCCTTTCTTCAATAGATCGGTAAGAGGGGCGCTTGGGCTGAATAACTTCTTATGAAGTGTCGGTAATAGTTGACAAGTCCCAAGAAAGAACTTAACTCCGTTACTTTCGTGGGTGGTTTCCACTCTTGAATTGTCCTCACCTTGCACGTATCCATCATTATCTTTCATTGTCGCACCTAGTGGCCAAGGAATGACACTTCTTCTTGGGAAAATGAACACTTTTCCAATTTAACATAAAGCTCTTTTTCCCATAGTGCTTGGAAGATTTATTTGAGATGTTGGACATGTTCGTCCAAGGTCTCGCTAAATATGAGGATATTATCTAAGTAGACTACGACAAAACGATCGAGGAACAGGTGAAAAATCTTTTTCATTAACGTACAAAAAGTTTCCAGTGCATTGGTGAGACTGAAAGGCATAACAAGAAATTCCAAAGACCCGTACCATGTCACACATGTCGTTTTTGCCTCGTCTCTTTTGGCACTCTGGACTTGATAGTATCCTGTGTGCAAGTCCAGTTTTGAGAAGTACCGCACTTTAGGGAGTCTATTAAAAAGGTCCACGATCAAAGGAATCGAGTACTTGTTCTTGATCATGACCTTGTTGAGCGCCCAATAGTCGATGCACATCCGTAACGATCCGTCTTTCTTTTTTTGAAAAAGCACTGGTGCCCCGTACAGTGCTTTGGACACCCGTAAGTGTCCGGCATCAAATACCTCCTTGAGTTGCCTCCTTAGCTCCTCGAGTTCGGGAGACGACATTCGATAGGGTGTCATGGCTAGAGGTTTGGCACCAGGTTCCAACTCAATTTTGTGGTCCACCTCCCTCCGGGGTGGTAGCCTTTTTTATAGCTCTTTTGGCATAACGTCCTTGTACGCCTCAAGGACACCTTTGATTTCGATCGACACCTCAGGTAAGTTGGGAACTAATGGATCTTTGGTAATTCCTTTTATTACCGCAAGGTAGCTGGCTTCCCTCTTCTTGAACACCTTTTTGAATTGCATAGCGGATAGGGCTTGTTTTTCGATCTTAGCGGTACGTTCTGCAGGAATCATGCAAGTCTTACCACTATTCATAATACACACCGAATTTGCAAAAGAGATAGGGAAAGCTTTTACCTTGTCAAGGAATTTCATCCCGATCACAACCTTGAAGTTGTCCATTGGTACCACCAACATATCCATCGTGCCTTCCCATTGTTCAATGTTGGCGCGTACGCCTCGTGCCACGCCTTGTATTGGTTGGGACGTCAAATTCACGACCTTCATTGTGTCTCATTCCGTAATGAAATTGAGCTTTAGTATTTTTGCCTCGTTCGCTGAAACAAAGTTATGACTTGCCCCGGTATCGATTAGGGCCTTAGTAAGCATTCCATTGATCTTTGCTTTAACGAACATTAGCCCCTTTGGCGGAACTTTCGGCACGGAACATTTAGCCTTAATGGCGTTTAAGAGACGAAGGGAGTTGAACGTGATTTTTTTCTCACATCTTAATTTACTCGCTAGTACACGAGATCAAGTTTTAATATAGTTGACCTTTCGATCGAATATCATCTTCTGGGAAACGTGTTTGATTAATTGAATACCATAATTTGCATAGTCTTATATTATCTCGACGGTTCAAGAATTGTTTGAAGTTTTAATTAAAAACTAAGTTACACTAACAACTACTGGGTTAATTCTAATTAAGTTGATTACTTAGGAATTGATTTCATTCACTTAATACATGTTTGACTTCGTTTAGTTAACAATAACGGTATTTATCGTATCCGACAATCTCAGTATCTTAAACTCGCTCACTACCTCTCCCGAGTGTAAAGTGAGCGAATATGTGACTTCGCGTCAACGCCGAAGTTCGCCTCAACGTCTATACGACCCTTAGTCACATGAGTCTTGACCTAACCTTATGGATTGCACACTAACTAATGCCTTCCTGGGTCGTTAGATCGTCATGATGTGTTTTAACCCTAGTCCGAATTCGGGGTTACCTCTCCCGAGTATCAAACCCTGTATTCTCAAACCAACCCTAATACCTTAATAAGCATATTAAAATTGTAATAAAACGGTAAACACAATCGGATTTAAATAAACAACCGTTAAAGTAACATATATTCAATCAAACAAGTATTTACATGAATTACAACAACCCCTAGATAATATTTATCTAGCCTACCATGATTTTAGCCATATAAACATTAAAACAAAAGGGATTCATCATCATTAGATATGGAAAGTTAATTACAAAGATAAAAATAAGGGAAGAACGATCAAATCTTAGAGAGAAATAGTCCACTGTCGCCAAAGATCGGTCTGGAATTGCTTTGTCTCCTCCAAATGTTGAATCACCTCTTTGAGCTCTCAAGAATGGCTTAGGATCAAGTCTAATTTGTTAGGAACGTCCTTTGCAAAATGGGAGAGCATTGGGGTTAAATATAAGGTTTCAAAATATCTAGAAAATATTTTTTTTCTGTGCGTAGTGACTACCGCGGCGATGGGTATGTCGACTGGCTCACCGCTGCGACGGTGAACCAAACCCTAAACTCATTGTATTTTTACCGCCGCGGCAGTTAGACTTCTGCAATTCACTCTGTACTTTCACCGTCGCAGTGGTGGCCTGACCGCTGTGGCAGTGGGTTTTCAGTATTTCCAGCATTCTCACCGCCGCAGCGGTGGGTTTGCTGTCCTGAAACCTTGTTCTTTCATCGTTTCTTCACCATTTTCCCACCGTTTCGCTTGTTTATCGCTCGTTTACGTCCCTACACCTGATTTACATAAAAACAACACAAAAAACGCAATTAAATATTACTAATACACTCGAAAACTACCAAATTTGACTTAGAAGTAGATAAGTATTTTCAACCTATCAAATACCCCCAAACTTGAAATTTTGCTAGTCCTCAAGCGAAACACCCTAATACTAAAATAAACTAACTATACTAATTAACTAACTACTAACTAAAAATAAATAAACATTAACAAATAAGAAGTAAACACATGCAAGTTCCAAGTTCAATCGAAGAATCCAAGTGGTTCTTCCCTCAACAGCCATTGATCAAATCAAGTTTAGGAATAACATATACCACGTGGTGTTCTGGAATTTTAGCACTCAATATCAGTTAAAACCATTCTAGATCCATTTAAAGTATGTGTGTGAGAACTCAAAGATATAACTATCCAAACACCGAATTAGATCATTCAATAGTTAAGCTCATGACTTAAACCGTAAAGGATTTAGGAAAACCATATGCTTGACTAGGCTCGACTATCCACTAATGTAGGTTCAAAAATTCACAGAGATCAATAGGGCTTGGTTCGGCTTTGGAGAACGACCAAGGGTATCACATAAATAGAAAACAGAAAATCGTTATAATTCAATGATACCCGAGGCACAAACGCTTGTCACTATATCTTTCTCGTAATCCCAAACAGTTAAAACATAACCCTAAATAAGAGTTTAAGAACTTTGTATTCATTTGTCGAAAGAAAAGAAAATGAAAACTATATTCACATAGTTTTGTTTTGTTTTTTTAGGCAGAGCAAGAACCCGAACATTAGTAAGGGCCTGAGGAGGAAGAGGCAAGGTCGTCTAAGGCCCCAGTTCCCGAGGCACCCAGTCGCCCCTCAGTTTTGGTGGAGAAAGTAAATGCAGAACTCCAGGATCTATGCTAGGAGTTGTAAAACATTAGAAATGACATTGCCGACATCGGGATTTTCTTGGACTAATACACTCGACAACAAGATCAGGTCCAACGGCTCATTGCCGCGCGCCTTAGTTTAGATATGAGCACTTATCCGACAATGCCACAATTCCAGCCACACCAGTTGTAATCGCCTCCATTTCCCTTCCACCGAAATGGTAATGATGATGACGTTCCTCCCGGTAGACGGTAGGGGGTGAGACTTTTACGTCTTACCTCCTAGGTATGTGTTCGGAACCCAATTTTTATCATGATTGCAATATACTGTTATTGGGTTCGCTGCTTAGTCAATGAGAACATTGTCTATTTTAAGTTTGGGGGGAATGTACATCATGTTTTGTATTGATAAAGAAGGACACTGTCTCTTTTATGTTTGTTTTGTATATGTTTAGTTTTTGTAAAATATGTTTTATGTATGTTAAGTTTTATGCTTTGTAGAAGTTTTAATATATGATGTAGACTTTAATTAATAATTAAAGTTTTATTTTTAATTTTTGTTTATGTATGCTAGTGTTTAGATTTGTTTTAATATATGATGTAGACTTTAAGTAATAGTTAAGTTTTATTTTTAATTTTTGTTTATGTATGCTAGTATTTAGATTTAGTGTAGATATGTTAATGAATGAAGTCGTATTTGCATGTTGAGTTGTTGAGTTCGTCTAGGCCATTTCCCAATGATGAAAATTGTCCCCTACTTGTATATCAAGGTCGGGGGTGATGCCATTCATATGTGTTTTGTGTGCTTAGCATGTCGATTAGGTAAAAATTATTTTGATCCTAATCGTATTGACTCAGTGTATAATTATTCGAACGATTTGACGTTGATTATTCAGTAATAAGTTCATGACAAAAAGGAGGAATCTAGAACTTGATTTGGGAAAAACTTGAGGCGAAATCCTAGGTGAGGTAATTCTGGGGGCATGATTTAGGCCTTTATTTTTATCGCTTGAACCTTTAAAGCTAACCTGATTTTTTTTATCTCTCGTTACCTTGTTGAAGTCGATAACCTTTTCAATTCTGAACACGTATCAATACTCTAGCCAATTAAATTTTTCCAAACCATTGTCGCTAAGTTTAAAATTCAAATTGAATGAAATCAAGTTAGCATTAATTTATGCTACTTGAAGTGAGCGGTCGGGTTTCAGACGAATTTTTATTGGTTCGGTATTAGTGTAATCACTTGTCATTCTTTTAATTCTATTTTCACGCCCCTAAAAAATGTACAAATTCGAATAAGTTTGGGGGTATGTTATGTCTAAAAAAAAACTGTGTGAATATAGTTTTCATTTTCTTTTCTTTCGACAAGTGAATACAAATTTCTTAAATTCTTGTTCAGGTTTGTGTTTTAACTGTTTGGGGTTACGAGAGAGATATAGCGACAAGCGTTTGTGCCTCGAGTATCGTTGAATTATAACGATTTCATGTTTTCTATTCCTATGATGCCTTTGGTCGTTCTCCTAAGTCGAACCAAGCCCTATTGATCTTTGTGAATTTTCGAACCTATATTAGTGAATAGTCGAGCCCAGTCAAGCATATGGTTTTCCTAAATTCTTTACAGTTTAAATCATGAGCTTAGCTATTGGATAATCTAATCCGGTGTTTGGATAGTTATTTATTTGAGTTCGTACACACACACTTTAAATAGATCTAGAATGGTTTTAACTGATATTGAGTGTTGAAATTCTAGAACACCACGTGATGTGTGTTATTCATGAACTTGATTTGATCAGGGGTTGTTGAGGGAAGAACCATTTGGTTTCTTCGATTGAACTTGGGTATTTTGCTCGAGGACTAGCAAAATTCCAAGGCGCACGCCAAAGAGCCGTTGGATCTGATCTTGTTGTTGAGTGTATTGGTCCAAGAAAATTCGAATGTCAGCAATTTCATTTATGATGTTGTTCTGCTCCTGGCGTAGAACGTGATTGTCCAACCGGATATCCTGGAGTTCTGTATATACGTGTTCCACCGAAACTGAGGGGCAGCTGGGTGCCTCGGGAACTAGGGGCCTCAGACGGCCCTGCCTCTTCCTCCTCGGGCCCTTGCTCATGTTCTGGTTCTTGCTCTGCCTGGCCTTGGGCTCCGCCTTTCCACATTCTAGTAATAATGGCGAGATCGAGTGGATTGATAGGAGGCAAAGGACTATCCCCTGCTATTACAACACCGGCTCGTCTGAAGAGGTATGTCAATAACAATGGAAATGGAAGGTCGGCCTTGGTTGTCTGGACGGCATATAGGATGGAAAAGTAGATCAAGAACCTGCCATTTAGCGGCTTCCCACTTTGAATGGCATAAAGTGTCATAGCCCGCTCCTTCGAGACGTCTGATAAATGGGAAGTGGGGTGAAGGTTGCCACAAACGAAATGATGTCATATTTTCGGAATCGGATTCAGGAACTTAGCCGAGAAAGTAGCTAGACACAACCCTGTGTGAGTCCATTGGACATCGCCTGTAGTTAGAGCCCAGACCACCATTTCCATGCTTGGATCACTACCCCCATACAGTTCGTTACTTGGCTCTAGCACTGCCAATCCCAGTACTTCATTAAATCGCTTGGGACTAAAAATGATTGGGCGATTTCGGACCCTTGTCCGGTTATCAATGGCTTCGGTGATGTTGGCATAGAATTCTCGAACTAAAGCCACCTCACCCAGGGAAGGTGATTGACAAAATTTCTCCCAACCCGGCTTCTTATGACATCCCTAAATTCCGCCGAAAGACTATCCAACCACCCAAACCCTCGTTGTCGAATACAAGTCATTTTAATCTCAAAACGAGTAAAATGTTCCTCGACCAGTTTTGAAACGAACCGGACGAAATCAAAGTCGCTAGCGGAACCCCTAGATCCTTCTCCCCTTGGTCGCTTTGATGCGGCACATTTTGGCATTGTCCCTATCAAGCACAATCACAAAACACGGCAACGAAATCACAACGGAACAAAGCAAACCAACCCCACGAATCCAAACTGTCAAGAACACGATGCAATCGCAATACGCACACACCAATCACAATGGATTCAACACAAATTCAACAATGTAGCATAATATCCATCACCACACAATGCAACTAACCTTAGAAATGACATTCATCACCAAAAACCAAACTGAAACCCCAAAGTGATAAGCAAAATCACGAAAATAGAGTCTAGGGTTTAGGGAATAATTCAAATTCAATCATTCTTGAAATTTTTGTGCAAATCAACCCATAATTGCAACATAAACATGAAATATTAGATCAAGAACACTTGATGGAAAAAATTGGATCAAACGGGTTGAAATTTGGAGAAATCGCCAATGTGGTTGCTCAAACCCTAGATTCCGAAAATGGAGTGAAGTTTGATTTTTTGGTGGATGAAAATGGTGAAAATCTTTAATTTGGAAAGTGGAAGGATGAAATTTTTGATTGGAAACGGTTTGGGATGATGAACAATGGAGAGTTTTTTAGATTTTTAGGGTAAGATTTCAGTTTTCTCTTAAGCGACGACCATTTATTTCGAATTGACGCTTCACCGTGGCGACGGTAGAGTGCTTTTTTAAAAACTTAACATCCTGAAGTTTCACCGCCACAGCAGTGAGCTTTCTTTTAAAAACACTGCATCTTGTATTTTCACCGCTGCGGCGGTGGAGCGCCTTTCTTAAAAACACTTTTCAACCTGAAGTTTCACCGCTGCTAGTTTTTCTTGTTTTCTTCATGTTTCACAACAAAACTCCACACCACTCACTTCCACTTCTCTAAGTCAACAATTTTAAGCACGAAGCACAACCCCAAGTATCCATACTCCTCAATTCACCTTCAAACAGACTTTGAGACCATTTCGGCCTCCAAAACGTAATTAATAGCAAAAGTCGGGCAAGATCATACCCTCGGTTTCATATCAAAAAAGTGCTTGATTTAACGTCTCTAGCTGGACTTTGCGAATTCCAATCTAGCCGTCGACGAGGGAGATAGTCTCCACAATTCGTTCTTCGTTTCCGAAATAATGTTTGATTTGCTCCCCATTGACTCGGAAAATTCGTCCGTTATTGCCTTCCAACTCGACAAAGCCGAATGGAAATACATGTTTGATCCGAATAGGCCGAACCATCGGGACTTTAATTTTTCGGGAAAGAGCGTTAGCCGTGAATTAAACAACAGAACTTGCTAGCCCGGTCTAAACTCCCTTCTAACTATTTTCTTGTCATGCCACCTCTTTATCTTGTCTTTGTAAAGCTTGGCATATTCATAAGCTTCGTTCCGGAATTCCTCCATCTCATTGAGTTGAAGGAGACGTTGTTCACCTAAAGTTTTTAGATCGAAGTTCAATTTCTTAATCACCCAGAATGCACGGTGCTCTAACTTGACCGGCAAATGACATACTTTACCAAACACAAACTGATACGACGATATGTCGATCCGTGTCTTGAAAGCCGTGCAATATGCCCATAATGTATCATCTAACTTTACTATCCAATCTTTGTGATTAGAACGAATTGTTTTCCCCAAAATTTGCTTGATCTCCCTGTTTGACACTTCGGCTTGGCCGTTTGTCTGCGAATGGTACGGTAGCACCACCTTATGCCTAACCCCATACTTTGTCATCAAAGTATTTAACATTTTGTTACAAAAGTGGGTTCCCTCATCACTAATTATGGCCCGAGGTGTCACACCCTACCCTGGACACCCGTCACCCGAGATCGAGCGTGACGTCGACATAACGCTACTTGACCAATCAACCAAATCTTTTTTTTTTTTACATATATATGTCTACATATTCAAACACACGCGCACCGCTATCAATATGTTTTTTTTTTCCAAAAATAATACCTTCCACAGTTTGCCTCTGACCGGTCCACTCCCAAATGACACCATCTCCGAACTCTACCTAGTGCCAGTAGTGGATCAAATCCTAACCACGGTACCTGAAACCAAATATTTTTATCGGTGTACTGTCTTTATAATAAAAAAAACATTTTAAAGATCAAGCACAAATGTTAAATACCAACTTTCGAAATATAATATTTTATATTTACATACCAGGTTGAAAATCTAGTCCCACTGTCATCAATGTGACAAACTAATATATCAAAACAAGCAGAAATGTTAAACACCACGTTTCCAAAATATAATAATGTAACCGAATACTATGTTTAAAATCCAGTTTCACTCCTCTAATGAAATGAAGTAATATAGTTAATCCCCAACTCAAATATTTTAAGTCAACTCTTCCAACATTTTAAATCAACCACACCCAAGCATTTTAAATCGACCAATCCAAATGTTTTAAACCAACCAGACCAAATATTTTAACATATAATAAAATACACTACACCTCATCTCCTACTAGTCATAAGATCGTTTTACCTCACGATCGGGAGTTGCAACGGTATCGTACCACCCGCAGGATTTGCACTCCTGACGGGTCAAACCACCCAGCAGGACTTGCCTAGCAAGTAATCCACATCTCACAGGTCATATCCTCCTAACAAGAAGAAAATTTACATCTCGTAGATCATACTCGCCTAACAAGAAAAAAATCCACATTTCGTAGGTCATATCCGCCTAACGAGAACAAAATTCACATCTCATAGGTCATACTCGTCTAACGAAAAGAAAATCCACATCTCGTAGGTCATATTCGCCTAACAAGAAGAAAATTCACATCTCGTAGGTCATACCCGCCTAACGAAAAGAAAATCCACATCTCGTAGGTCATATCTGCCTAACGAGAAGAAAACTATGGCATATTTGGACAAAAATCACCTTTAAAACTCACTTGATCCAAAAATCATTTTCCATCTTTAAAACCAAACCAACTTGATTAATATAAGTTGCAAAATCGTCCATTTTAAGTAAACACATTTTTCACAATTTATACGAAAATAAGATTTGCAAATTTATATAGAAGACAGTACACTCACCTCGATTTTAGCACTGCAAAACTAACACCGTCCAAAACCTAGCGGGACGCTAGAGCCTGCGAACCTAATAGCGATAGGCCTAAATTAATATGTTATTTAAAATAACCTAACATGCAATGCAGGCCCTAAATTTCATAATTCCCCATTTCCCAAATTCCATTATGAAAAATTTATTATTCCATCCGTTTCTTCACGTTAATATTTATTGTACCAATTTATTTAGATTAGCGATTAATAAAATATTATTATGATTACGAAATTTACAATCACGATTGCGAGACTTTTAATATTAACAATTTAATTTAACAAAATTAATACCCGATTAAAATTTTACCTGTTTCCGAATTACTCGCCGGCTGAGAAGTTGAATTTTTGAATTTTGATTTTTATTAGATTTTTCCCTCCTGTTTTTTGCACCTGGACTCACCGTCGCGACGATACGCCACCGCTGCGGCGACGCTACAACCGTTCTGTTTCTGCTTGCTGGATCTTCACCACCGCGGCGGACACTCTTTTTTTTTTCCTGTTCTGGGTTTCTGGTTTTCAGCCGTTTCTCTCTCTTTCTTGTTTCTGTTTTGGTTTCAGCCCGACGCCACTCTCACCATCCAACTACCCTCAACGATCAACTCACATCCACACACACAATACACACGCACTTGCTCAAGCTGATCGACTGGACACCCATGCACACACACATGCACATGCACATGGTCGGCGAAAACAGAGCACACATACACACACGCATGGTCGGCAAAAACAGAGCACACATACACAACTGGCGGACAGATTACATACATATACACACCCAGCAGCGACTGAACAGAAGTACACACAATCAACACACACACACACCAGAGGACAACACCACACCGAACAACCACCGTTGGACCAAACTCACACCACCCTCACCGATGATCACCCACCACCAGAGCGAACGACCAATAACATACACACACTTACCTGCGACGGAACGACACCTACACGCACCACCGATGACCGACAGCCGAATGGTCGAACACACACCCGGAACACACACCGATGAACGAACGCACCCACACCGCCAGCGACACAAACACCCCACCGGACTAAACAACCGACCACGCACACACACTTACTTACGCGAGTCATTCACCCCATAACAACCGCCGAATGGACAGAACACACACCACTGACACCACCGACGATCGACAACCGACCGACACCCACTTCTCTCTCTGGTTTCTATTTTCTCCTTTTTAGGTTGTTTTTGAATTGTGTGTACATGATCATATATATATATATATTATGTTAAACCATAAAATATATATTTTATGTTAAATTGTGTTAATCCCCCTTTTATTATTTTTAAGTTATCATTTAAACCCAAAATTTAAAATTAATATTTTTAAAATTGTTAATTGACCCCTAAATTTTTTAATTAAATATTATTTGACACAATCTACCTCATTATTTTTTAAATGTTCTAAAATGCAACTAATGATTATGCACGCGCGAAAATTAGGGTTTTATAACCTTTCCCCCCTAAAAGAAATTTCGTCCCGAAATTTTAGTTACCTTGACCGAACAAATGCAGATATTTATCTCTCATCTCATTTTCTCGCTCCCACATCGCCTCCTCTACTGAATGACTGTGCCAGAGCACCTTTACCAAATGAATCGTTTTTGTCCGCTACACTTAATCTTTTCGACTCAAAATTTGGACTGGCTCCTCAACGTACGTCAAATCCTCTTCTAATTCGATTGGTGAAACAGTCAACACATGCGAAAGACCTGGCACATATTTCCTAAGCATTGATATGTGGAACACGTCGTGTACCCTGGACAATTCTGGAGGTAGAGCAAGTCGATAAGCTGTCGTGCCTACCCGTTCTAAAATCTCGTGTGGCCCAATATATCTCGGACTCGAACCTCATTATGCCCTTCCACGGGGATATACACAAAACATCTTATCACCCCCTTTCAAATTCCAATTCTCGCTTACACTTACTAGCATAACTCTTTTGCCAGTTCTGAGCAAATCTCAATCTTTCCTGAATCACTTTCGCCTTATCTGTTGTTATTTGGGCTATATCCGACATCAACAATTTCATTTCTCTCACTTCAGTTCAGTCTGTTGGACTGGAGTCCTACATTTCCTGACATACAACGCTTCATACGGTGTTATCTCAAATGTCGAATGGTAGCTATTATTATAGGCAAATTCCATCAGCGTCAAATGATCATCCCAGCTATCAGGAAATTTCAGAACATATCTCCTCATCATATCCTCCAACGTCTGAATCGTACGCTCTGATTGGCTGTCAGTCTAAGGATGAAAGGTGGAACTGAATTTCAGCTTGGTACCTAAAGTAGTTTGGAGACTCGGCCTGAACTACGAAGTAAATCTCATATCTCTATCCGATACTATGGAAACCGACTCACCATGTAATCAAACAATCTCGTCAATATACAATTGGACATACTTATCCAAAGAGTACGTCGTCTTTACGACCAGAAAATTAGCAGATTTGGTAAATCTATCAACAATTACCCAAATGAAATTACATCTCTTTTGAATATGGGGTAATCCCGAAACAAAATCCACCGTGATATGTTCCCATTTTCACTCTGGAATAAGTAGAGGTTGCAATAACCCACCTGGACGTTGGTGCTCAATCTTGACTTGCTGACAAACGAGACACCTGACAACAAATTCAGTAATTTTCCATTTCAATCCATTCCACCAATAGTGTTCTCGCAGATCCTAACACATTTTGGTACTGCCTGGGTGCATTGCGTATACTGAGTTGTGCATTTCCTCGAAGATATTTTTTTTTTAAAAATTAGTATTATCAGGCACATACAGTCTATTTCCAATCATTAAGGCTTTATCATTATCCCTAACACGATAGTCGACTTTGTGACCGTTTTCCACTTCATCTCAGATTTCCTCCAATTGGGTATCCGACTTCTGCGCTTCTATAATACTGTCGATCAACGTCGGTCTCAAAGTCAAAGTCGCAAGTAACACTGCCGACTAACCACCCGCCAATTAGGCTCGCAAAGATCTCAATTTGGCATACAGATCAGTATAAACAACTTGAATGTGTACAACTGAACCTGCTGATTTCCGACTCAACGCATCCTCTACAACATTGGTCTTTCCAAGATGGTAGTGGATAGTACAATCATAATCCTTGATTAATTCTATCCAGCGTCTCTGCCTCAGATTTAGTTCCTTTTGAGTAAACAAATATTTCAAACTCTGGTGGTCGGTGTATATCTCGCAAGTCTCACCGTACAGGTAATGTCTCCAGATCTTTCAAGGCAAACACGATCGCCGCCAATTCCAAATCATGCCTCGGGTAATTACGCTCATGATTCTTTAATTATCGAGACACATATGCAATTACGTAACCATGTTGCATTAGCACACACCCTAGCCCTTGATGTAACGCATCACTGTAGATCACAAAGCCACCACCTTCAGTCGGAAGGGAGAGTATTGGCGTCGATATCAGTCTATTCTTCAGCTCTTAGAAACTCTACTCACATTTATTAGTCTACTCAAATTTGGACTTTTTGCAGGTCAATCGGGTTAACGTGGCAATTATAACAGAAAATCCCTAAACAAACCGACGATAATAACCCGCCAATCCCAAAAAGTTTCGAACTTCGGTCACACTTTTCAGTCTTTCCTATTAAACCACAACTTCGACTTTCTTTAGATCCACTTGAATACCATCTCTTGAGATAACATGCCCCAAAAATACCATTTTATCCAACCCAAACTCACATTTACTAAATTTCACATACAACTACTTTTTTCGCAAAGTCTGCAACACAATCTTAAGATGTTCTGCACACTCTTCTTTATTTTGGGGATTGATCAGTATATCATCAATGAACACGATGATAAACTGATCTAGATAAGGTTGGAAGATCCAATTCATCCAATCCATAAAAGCAGTAGGGACATTCGTCAACCCGAATGGCATAACTAAGAATTCATTATGCCCATACCACGTCCGGAACGCTGTCTTCGCCACGTCACTGTCTCTGACTTCCAACTAGTAATATCCTGATTGAAGATCTATTTTAGAAAACACCATGGCCTTCTACAGTTGGTCGAACAAATCATCAATCCTGGGCAACGGGTATTTATTACGAACCGTCACCTTATTCAACTGTCGGTAATTAATACACATCCTTAACGTGTCATCTTTCTTCTTTACGAATAACACTGGGGCTCCGTGGGAAGAAACCATAGTCTGATAAACCCGCGGTCTAACATCTTGCAACTGAATTTTCAATTCCTTCAGCTCTGTAGACGCCATACATTAGGGTGGAATTGATATAGGAGAAGTTCCTGGAAGTAACTCGATAATGAATTCAACTTCTCTATCCACTGGCAACCTTGACAATTCTTTTGGAAACACATCGGGAAATCCCTGATTACTGGTATATCCGCCCACCTGAACTCCATTCTGACTGAAGTAAAACACATGTGCGAGGTATCCCTGACATTCCTTCTTTAATAATTTTCTAGCCTATAGGACTGAAATCAAACTGATTGGGGTGATGGTTACGTCTCCTAAAAATACGAACTCTGACTCGCCTGATACCCAAAAAGTAACTTCTTTTTTAAAACAATCCACCGTGGCACGATAACCGGATAGCAAATTCATACCTAGTACATCACAATCATGAATATTCAAGGGTAATAGATCCACCAACAATTCTTTATTACCAATCCGAAGCAGACTATATTTATACGCACTAACTATCAACACAAACTCCCAGTTCTCAGTTACTCCTCGCACATCATTCTCTATTAATTTCGCTATGTTTACAAATTCCACATAACTTTTGATCTGCTTGCCCGTCAACCTGAAACGTATTTCTAAATCGAATCCTTTCTAGAATCGTCTACATCTTGTCTTTTTTGTTTTTACCTAATCAGGAACAAATCGGGACAGGACATCGAATTTGATTTCATACTAGAGAACGATCATATTTTCCTGTTTCGATAATATGAATTTCCCCTCCAATAAAATTACAAGGTTTTCATTAGTATTATCTAGAAGGCAGTTTTATGCACACCCTTGAATGTTGTACGCTATAATAGAATCCATGTATCTCAAATAGTAGCACAATGTGTTGCGTTGTCCTATAATATCAGTAAGGTGTTGTCTAATAATCCAACTTAAGTGTGCTTTGTCACACTATTGGTTTAACAACTAAACATTAAGTGTTGCCGATAGTGAATCCCAATGTCAAGTAATTTGAATATAATTACTTATCAATTATAATTTAATATTTAAAATCACTAGTACCACCACAATCCCAATCTATCCCCCACCACTACCAACAACACCACCCAATCCACCAACTAGCAATATCACCATTTCATCGCACCACTAATTGCCCACTTTACAGTTATTCCTATTAACGGGAAACGAGACTAAAAAAAGAATGCAACAACTTTAACTTGGGGTCAGGTTCTCCTATTTATTTATTAGAAATTTATGATATGTTAAGGGAGGGTCAACCAAACAACAACAATGCACTGTGCCAATGTACTATCTAATGCAATGCAATAACTATCACTCACGGGCTGAACTCACCTATCGACACCCTATCTCATGGTCCACCACTAGCTAGACAAACTGACACGTCTATAGAACCTATAACCTAGGCTCTGACACCACAACTGTCACACCCCACCTCGGACACCCGTCACCCGAGGCCGGGCGTGACGTCGACATGACGCTACCAATCAACCAAATCTTTTTTTTTTTTTTACATATATATGTCTACATATTCAAACACACGCGCACTGCTGTCAATATGTTTTTTTTCCCAAAAATAATACCTTCCACAGTTTGCCTCTGACCGGCCCACTCCCAAACGACACCATCTTTGGACTTTACCTAGTGCCAGTAGTGGACCAACTCCTAGTCACGGTACCTGAAATCAAATATTTTTATCAGTGTACTGTCTTCATAATAAAAAAAAAAAAATTTAAAGATCAAGCACAAATGTTAAATACCAACTTTCAAAATATAATATTTTATATTTACATACCAGGTTGAAAATCCAGTCCCACTGTCATCAATGTGACAAACTAATATATCAAAACAAGCAGAAGTGTTAAACATCACGTTTCCAAAATATAATAATATAACCGCATACTATGTTTAAAATCCAGTTTCTCCTCTAATGAAATGAAGTAATATAGTTAATCCCCAACTCAAATATTTTAAGTCAACTCTTCCAAATATTTTAAATCAACCACACCCAAGCATTTTAAATCGATCAATCCAAATGTTTTAAATCGACCAGACCAAATATTTTAACGTATAATAAAATACACCACACATCCTCTCCTACTAGCCATATGATCGTTTTTACCTCACGATCGGGAGTTGCAACGGTACCGTACTACCTGCAGGATTTGCACTCCTGACGAGTCAAACCACTCTGCAGGACTTGCCTAGCAAGTAATCCACATCTCGCAGGTCATATCCTCTTGACGAGAAGAAAATCAAGATCTCGTAGGTCATACTCGTCTAACGAGAAAAAAATCTACATCTCGTAAGTCATACCCGCCTAACGATAAGAAAATTCACATCTTGTAGGTTATACCCGCCTAAGGAGAAGAAAATTCACATCTCGTAGGTCATACCTGCCAAACGAGAAGAAAATTCACATCTCGTAGGTCATATCCACTTAACGAGAAGAAAATTATGGCATACTTGGACAAAAATTACTTTTAAAACGCATTTGATCCAAAAATCATTTTCCACTTTTAAAACCAAACCAATTTGATCCATATAAGTTGCAAAATCGTCCATTTTAAGTAAACACATTTTCCACAATTTATACGAAAATAAGATTTGCAAATTTATATAGAAGACAGTACATTCACCTCGATTTTCGCACTGCAAAACTAGCACCGTCCAAAACCTACCGGGACGCTGGCACCTACGAACCTAATAGCGATAGCCCTAAATTAATATGTTATTTAAAATAACTTTACATGCAATGCAGGCCTTAAATTTCATAATTTCCCATTTCCCAAATTCCATTATGAAAAATTTATTATTTCGTCCGTTTCGCTACGTTTATATTTAATGTACCAATTTATTTAGATTAGCGATTAATAAAATATTATTACGATTACAAAATTTACTATCACGATTGCGAGACTTTTAATATTAACAATTTAATTTAACGAAATTAATACCCGATTAAAATTTTACCTGTTTCCAAATCGCTCGCAGGCCGAGAAGTTGAATTTTTGGATTTTGATTTTTATTTGATTTTTCCCTCTTGTTTTCTGCACCTGGACTCACCACCGCGGCGACGATATAGCCGTTCTGTTTCAGCTTGCTAGATCTTCACCGCCGCGGCGGACACTCTTTTTTTTTTTCCTGTTCTGGGTTTCTAGTTTTCAATCGTCTTTCTCTCTTTCCTGTTTCTGTTTTGGTTTCAACCCGACGCCACTCTCACCGTCCAACAACCCTCAATGATCAACTCACATCCACACACACGATACACACGCACTTGCTCAAGTTGATCAACGGACACCCATGCGCGCGCGCACACACACACGCACGGTCGACAAAAACATAGCACACATACACACACTTACGGTCTGCAAAAATAGAGCACACATACACAATTGGCGAACAAATTACACACACACACACACCCAACAGCGTCTGAACAGCAGCACACACAATCAACACACACATACCGGAGGACAACACCACACCGAACAACCACCGTCGAACCAAACTCACACCACCCTCACCGGCGATCACCAACCACCAGAGCGGACGATCAATGACACACACACACTTATCGACGACGGAACGACACCTATACGCACCACCGATGACCGATAGCTGAACGGCCGAACACACATCGTCGGACGAACGCACCCACACTGCCAGCGACACACACACACCATCGGACTAAACGATCGACCACGCACACACACTTACTTACGCCGGTCATTCACCCCACGATGACTGCCAAACGGACAGAACACACACCACCGATGATCGACAACCGACCGACACCCACTTCTCTCTCTGGTTTCTATTTTCTCATTTTAAGTTGTTTTTGAATTGTGTGTGCATGATCATATATATATATATATATTTGATGGATACAAGCTAGCCCCCATGATCCATTCACTTATATATTTTATGTTAAATTGTGTTAATCCCCCTTTAATTATCTTTAAGTTATCATTTAAACCCAAAATTTAGAATTAATATTTCTAAAATTGCTAATTGACCCCTAAATTTTTAAATTAAATATTATTTGACACAATCTACTTTATTATTTTTTAAATGTTCTAAAATGCAGTTAATAATTATGCACGCGCGAAAATTAGGGTCTTACACGAGGTGTCCCAAACCGCGTCATGATGTTTCGCTGAATGAACTTAAGAACCACTTTGGCATCATTGGAAGATGTTGCCACAACTTCAACCCACTTAGACACGTAATCCATCGCCAGTAGAATATACTCCTGACCGAATGACGGCAGAAACAGCCCCATGAAGTCTATACCCCACACATCAAATAGCTCTAGTTCAAGAATAGACGTCAGGGGCAATTCATGCCTTCGTGAAATGTTACCCACCTGTTGGCATCGATCACAGGTTTTTACAAACGTATAAGCATCTCTAAACAATGATGGTCAGTAAAAACCTGATTAAAACACTTTTGCGGCTGTCCTAGTCGCTCTAAAGTGACCGCCACAAGGTGATAAATGGTAGTGATAAAGAATTCTCGCCATGTCTTCCTCCGGAACACATCGTCAAATCACCTTATCAGCACACTTCTTGAATAGCAATAGCTCATCCCATATATAGTGTCTTGAATTGAACAGGAATTTCTTCCTCTAGGCACTTGTAAGATCCGATGGTAACACTTTATAGGCTAGAAAATTGATGATATCCGCAAACCACGGAAGTGTATTGTCAATTTTGAATAATTGTTCATTAGGGAACACCTACGTAATACAAGACTCATAACCGACGTCCTCTTGAACCAGCCGTGATAGATGATCAGCTATAACATTTTCGCTCCCTTTCTTATCCCGTATCTTTGCATCGAACTTTTGCAACAATAGAATCCACCTGATTAGACGCGGCTTGGCGTCTTTCTTGGCGAATAAGTACCAGATAGCAGCGTGATCCTTATAGAAAATCACTTTTGATCCAATTATATATGACTGGAACTTATTGCAGGCAAAAACAACCACCAGCATCTCTTTCTTGGTTGTGGTGTAATTCTCCTAGGTATCGTTCAACATCTTGCTTGCATAATAAATAAATCGGAAGATATTCTCCTTGCATTGGCCTAACACCGCACCAACCGCATAGTCGCTAGCGTCGCACATTATTTCGAATGGCTCATTCTAGTTCAGATCAACTATTATAGGAGCTGTGATCAACTTCTTCTTCATTGTATTGAAAGTATTCAAGCAAGCTTCATTGAATTCAAATGGGGCATCCTTCTCAAGTAGGTGACATAACGGCTTCACCGTCTTTGAAAAATCTTTGATAAAGCGCCGGTAGAAGCCGGCATATCCCAAGAAACTACGGACTCCCTTCACATTTATCGGAGGTGGGAACTTCTCGATTGTTTCAATCTTGGCTTGGTCAACCTCAAACCCCTTGGAAGAGACTCGATGACCTAACACGATCCCTTCTTTGACCATAAAGTGACACTTCTCCCAGTTGAGAACTAAGTTTTTCTCCTCACAACAGTTGAGAACAAGCGCCAAGTTATACAAACAATGATCAAAGGACGAACCGAAGACTAAAAAGTTATCCATGAAGATCTCCATTTTATCTTCCACCATATTCAAGAATATCGCCATCATACACCATTGGAATGTGGCCTGTGTATTTCATAGACCAAACAGCATACATCGGTAGGCAAAAATCCCATATAGGCATGTGAAGGTAGTCTTTTCTTGGTCTTCTGGTGCTATTGCTATTTGATTATAACCCGAGTAACCATCAAGAAAGTATTAGTGATCATATTCGGCTAGACGATCAAGCATTTGATCAATGAATGGAAGTGGAAAATGATCTTTCCTTGTTGTCTTGTTCAATCTTCGATTGTCAATACACACTTGCCATCCAGTGATGGTTCATGTTGGAATAAGATCATTCTTCTCATTTTTCACAACTGTCATGCCACTTTTCTTGGGCACTACCTACACCGGACTAACCCACTCGCTATCAGATATTGCATAGATAATCCCAACGTTCAAGAGCTTCAACATCTTCGCTCTAACAACTTCCTTCATTGTCGGATTTAGCCTCCGTTGAGGCTCAATGGAAGGTTTGAACAAATCCTTCATTAAGATCTTGTGCATGCATATCGTTGAGCTAATTCCTTTAATGTCGGAGATAGACCATGCGAAGGCAGATCTATGCTGTTTCAGAATATTGAGCAACTTATGTTCTTCCTCTACCGTCAAAGATGATGAGATTATTACCAGATTGGTTAAATTATCCCTCAAAAAGATATACCGAAGGTGATCCGGTAATTGCTTAAGTATTAATCCACCGTGAGGCGAATTTGATAATTCGGGAAAATTAACTTCTTCTTCAATCATCGCCACATGAATCGGATCCTCTATGTTTTTAGGTTGAGCTTCCATTGCAAGCACATAGTCCACAACATCAACATTTGTGGTTGAGCCCTCCTCACCAAGATTTCCCATAGATAAGGAATTTGTGAGTGTTTGCTCCAATGGATCTATATCCACATTCGCATGAAAGAATTCCCTCACACAAGAGTCAACAACATCTACTCGATTGTATTTAGGAAATTCATCTGGAAAATTCATAGTTTTGAAAATGTTAAACTTTACCTCATTTTCGTTCACTCGCAACGTTAAATTGTCATTATGCACATCAATTAAAGCCTTCCTCGTTGTAAGAAATGGTCTTCCAATGATGATTGGAATCTCTCTATCCTCCTCCATTTTTAACACGACAAAGTCTACCAGGAAGATGAACTTGTCCACTTTCACCGCGACATCCTCAATAATTCCTTTAGGATATGTCAACAAGAGGTCCTCCATTTGAAGGGAAATTGTTGTTAGTTTTGCATTACCAAGTCCCAACTTCTGGTAGACAGAAGATTACATTAGATTGATACTAGCACCAAGATCACATAGTGCCTTGTCAAAATGAGATTTCTCGATAGTACACGGAATCGTGAAACTACCAAGATCCTTCAACTTTTCAAGCAATTTCCTCTGCATTATAGCACTACATTCTTCTGTCATTTTCACTGTCTCGTATTCCTCCAACTTCTTTTTCTTCTTCATTATATCTTTCAAGAACATTCCATAATTGGGCATTTGTTCTAATGCATCTGCAAAAGGTATGTTGATTTGTATTTTCTTGAAGATTTCAAGAAACTTTGCAAATTGAGAATTCAACTTCTTCTTTTGGAATCTATGGGGATAAGGCAAAGGTGTGGTGAGAATTGGTGGATTGTCCCGGAATGTAATTCTCCCCAGAATCACCCTTTGATCTCTTCTCTTCTCTTCAACTTTCGGTTCTTTCCTCTTCTCATTATTCTCTTCCATCTTGTCTTCATTTAGCTCCCCCTTTCTCTCATCAACTTCCTCCTCCACATTTATCTTTGGTTCATCATGGTCAATCTCATGACTTACGCCCGGCTCTTTTTCTATCGGCTTACTTGGTTCAACCTCTTTTCCGCTTCTCAACGTTATCGCCTTGCATTCCCTCGGGTTAATTTCCATGTTGCTTGGAAACTTCCCCTTAGTTTGCTCCTGGATGGCATTAGCAAGTTACCCAATTTGAGTTTCCAATGATTTAACAGCGGCATTTGTGTTTGTATATGTGGTCTCAATCGAGTCTAGCCTTGTCTCGTGCTTGTTTAGCCGGTTATGCGTCTCACGCATAATTGTTTGAGTTTCTTTCATGAAAGAACCCATCATCTCTTCCAAGTTTAGCTTTTGATTGTGTATCGAAGGTTGTTGCATTTGGCAGTTTTGTTGCATAAGATATCCTTGGGCTTGAGTTCCATAACCTGGAGGTGGCCGCAACGTGTTCTGTGTATTCGCATATGAAAAATATTTATGATTGCGAAGTCCCGGATAGTAGTGAGTAGGAAGATTAACTGCGGGCCTGAAAGTATAAGCCCGATTGTTCACGAAATGACATTCCACAAATTCACTATTCATTTCGGGTTGAGAATTGCTTGTGACATTCTCCACTTCACGATTGGATGACACATCCTTAGTCAAAAAGGCAATCAATTGTTCCAAGAGTTTTGAGACTTTGGTTGATAAGGTAGTAAGATGATCAGACACATGAATTGAAACGACCTTTTTTCCTGTGTTCCTCTCATTTGGCCATTGGTAATTGTTGACCGTCATTTCTTCCAATAATGCATTCACTTCATTCGGGGTCTTTGATAGTAATGATCCTCCTAAGGCAGCATCAACTATAGTTATCGTTTGGCCGTCCACCCCATTATAGAAGAGTTGGATTTGAAACCAATCTTGATACCCATGTTGAGGGCACCGACGCAATAGATCCTTAAACCTTTCTCACGCTTCAAATAGTGGCTCGAAGTCCCTCTGGCGAAACTATGCAATTTCACCTCTGAGTTGAGAAGTCTTCGAAAGTGGGAAAAACTTAGTAAGGAACCTTTGAGCAAGGTCCTCCCAAGTGTTGATACTCCCTAGTTGGATTGATTGGAACTAGCCCCGTGCTCGATCACGAAGTGAGAATGGAAATAGCCTTAAGCGAATTATGTCCTCAAAACACCGTTGATCTCTACCGTATTGCAAATCTCAAGAAAGGCAGCTAAATAGACATTGGGGTCCTCGTGCAGATTTCCTCCATACTGATTTTGTTGTACCATATTAATGAGGGCGGGTTTTAGTTCAAAATTGTTGACTTGTATTGTCTGCCTCCGAATTCCAGAGAAATTGTCCAACATCATTGGCCGATAATAGTCCCAGAGGACTCGCTGTGGATTCTCGGGCTCCGAAGGCTGCTGATTGAGTGTCTGCGGTACCGACAATTGTTGAGGCATGTTTGGCATATATTTTTCTCCGCTAGTCATAGTTTTAGCTCAGCTTCTTCTCTCTCTCCTCATCCTTCTCAAGGTTCTCTCGATCTCGAGGTCTAGAGTGAAAAATTCCAAGCTTTTACTACGTCGCATACACTGCTTGATCACAACAAATTAATAAATAAATTAAAAGAAAATAAAACAAAAGAATTGTCTGAATTAATATTCAACCACTTAGTCATAATATTAACCCAATCAAAACACACTTCCCGGCAACGGCGCCAAAAACTTGAACGCGACTTTTTTCTTAGGTCTTAATTTACTCGCAAGTGCACGAGGTCAAGTTTTAATATGGTGGACCTTTCGATAAGATATCGTTATCTGGAAAACGTGTTTGATTAATTGAATACCGTAATTTGCATAGTCTTATATTATCTCGACAGTTCAAGAATTGTTTGAAGTTTTAATTAAAAACTAAGTTAAACTAACAACTATTGGGTTAATTCTAATTAAGTTGATTACCTAGGGATTGATTTCATTCACTTAATACATGTTTGACTTTGTTTAGTTAACAATAACGATGTTTATCCTATCCGACAATCTCGATATCTTAAACTCGCTCACTATTTGTCTCAAGTGTAAAGTGAGCGAATATGTGATTTCGCGTCAACGCCAAAGTTTTCCTCAACATCTATATAACCCTTAGTCACATGAGTCTTGATCCAACCTCATGGATTGCACACTATCTAAACCCATCCCGGGTCGTTAGATCGTCATGATGTATTTTAACCCTAGTCCGAATCCAGAGTTACCTCTCCCAAGTGTTAAACCCCGTATTATCAAAACCAACCCTAATACCTTAACAAGCATATTAAGATTATAATAAAACAGTAAACACAATCGGATTTAGACAAACAACCGTTAAAGTAACATATATTCAATCAAACAAGTATTTACATGAATTATAACAACCCTAGATAATATTTATCTAGCCTACCATGATCTTAGCTATATAAACATTAAAACAAAAGAGATTCATCATCATTAGATATGGAAAGTTAATTACAAAGATAAAAACAATAGAAGAACGATCAAATCTTAGAGTGGAATAGTCCATTGTCGCCAAAGATCAGTCCGGAATTGCTTTGTCTTCTCCAAATGTTGAATCGCCTCTTTGAGCTCTCAAGAATGGCTTATGATCAAATCTAATATGTTAGGAACTTCCTTTACAAAATGGGAGAGCATTGCGATTAAATACAAGGTTTCAAAATATATAGAAAATATCTTTTTTTCTGTGCAGAGTATGTCGATTGGCTCACCGCTGTGGCGGTGAACCAAACCCTAAACTCTCAGTATTTTTACCGCCTCGGCGATGGGTTTGTTGTCCTGAAACCTTATTTTTTTCATCGTTTCTTCACCGTTTTCCCACCGTTTCGCTTATTTATCGCTCGTTTACGTCCCTATACCTGATTTACATAAAAACAAACAAAAAACACAATTAAATATTACTAATACACTCAAAAACTATCAAATTCGATTTATAAGTAGATAGGTCTTTTTAACCTGTCAGAAGCCCATGTGTACCTCGTCTTCTTATCGGCTATATTGTTCCTCGTACTCCATTGTCATGGCATTAAAGGCCTTCTGTTTAGGACACTCTTGCACCCAATGCGGCCCATCGCAAAGAAAACAAATGCTTCTGGGACGAAAGCGGTTCTTGTCTTTGGCATCCAATGACTTTTCTTTTCCGAACGAGGGTTTGTGACCCCCAACATCTTGAGATACCTTATCTCCCCCGCCCTTCACCGGATTAAACTTCTTGGGCTTATCTTTCGCCTTGGATGTTTCGCCCCTTGAACTATAATCGATAAGTGATTCCGCTGCGGCTATAGCGTCGGAGAGACTTTGCACGCCTCGACGTCTTAATTTCGTCTTGGCTCAATTTTGTACTCCATCAAGGATGTAGAACAATTTATCCTTATCGACTAAATCTGGGATTTCCAGTGTTAGAGCGGTGAACTCTTTCACGTATTTCAAGATTGACCCAATTTGTTTCGGCATTTTCAGGATAAAATTGTTTCTTGATTTCCCTTTTGAAATCGTTAAAAGTATCAATTATACAAACTGCCTTTAGAGATTTCCTCGTCTTTCCAGCGCCACCACAATAAGGCTATATCTATAAGGTACCTCACCGCGTTGTTGATTTTGGAGGCCTCACGTACTATCCTCTTTGCGGTAAAGTAACATTCCAATCCCCAAAGGAAATTGTCCAATTCTCGAGCATTTCGTCTACCCGAGAAAGTGTTCAGTTTTGGAATGTTGATGTCCAAAACCTTACGAGTGGTAACGGTCCCCGACAACACCGCTCGTTTGTACAAAGACCAATCCGATCAGACCTCCTCCATTTCGGCCCAAATTTTAGAGAGTTCCCATTTGTAATAGTTTCTTAGGCTTTCTTCCAACTCAGCCCGAATGTTGGAGAGTTTGCCTTCATAGTAGCCTTTTAGGCTTCCTTCCAACTCGGCCTGAATGCTGGAGAGTTCGTCTTCGAAGTGCCTCTGTAGGTTCTTTAACTCTAAGAAGACTTAATCTCGAAGGGCACGTACCTCTCCTTGTAGTAAACTACCATGTTCACGAAGAGATACCCGCATAGTTTCGTTGATTGCTTGGTTCTCCAACTCTAAGCTTTAAAGTTGTTGTCCCATGTCCTCGAAATCGGACTTCACCTTCTCCAAGGTCTCCTCAAGATGGGTCACCCTACCTTCAAGGCTCGAGGCAGCATCCTTAGACTTGTTCATCTTACCTTTTTGGGTTGGGGAACGGCTCTCCTCTCGACTGCGTTCCATCATAGGTTCCTCCAAAGCCAAAGTTCCGGTTGATGCCATTTCACAGTCAAGCTCGATTCCTCGAGCTCTGATACCAGATGTCACGGACTTACTTTCTCCAAAGTAACCGTGCGACATTTGGTCTCGATTCCAACACCTTGGAAAAACTAAGTAAGCCTTGCCAAAACAACCAACCAAACAAAAGGAAGAAAAGAAGCTAGAAAGCTTTAGAAAGACAGAGAGTTTGGGAGAATGAGAAAGCTTATATTGCAATTCTCAACTCGATAAGGAGTAAATGATTTCACTTCCCTTTATATAGGTTATGGACCTTACAATGGACGGTCGAGATCATTTCGATCTAATAGCTACAATTTATCATTTAGAGAATTCTATGAGATATTTACAAAAGAATATTCTAGATAGGATTCTTCTAGAAGGGTATGAAAGAAAGGGGAGTTATCTAGGGTGCTCCAAAGTTATCTACAATATCTTAGAATATTCTAAAAACTATGGAGCCTCCATGATAACTTTTTTCCCTAGCCCTATATATATATATGACTTGGCCTCTATACTTAGAGAATTGTCCAAGGAAGTGTGCCAAAGTTTAAGCGACGTTACAAGACGCTTTGTTATTTCTTCCAAAATATCGAAGTGGAGGAGGTTTGAGCAATTGGGTACTAACTTTTTCCGGCGAGTGCAGATGGATTTGTCGGCCATTGATGATGAAACAAAAATCTGATCGCAAAAGGCTCCAAAATCTTATCGCAAAAGGCTGAAATATCTTATCACTCTTATAGGTGGGAAATGCGGCCGTTGGAGAGGATTTCCCCGCGGATTTGAATAATTTATGTTTTTTTGACACTTTTCCCCTGAAGTTTGACTATTATTTCACTTTAGTCTTTATAGTTTTAATTTGAACCCATGATACCTTCTAAGTTTCGTAATAATCTCACTTCATTCCAAAACAATAGCTCCATTATAATTTTGAATGGAATATCCTTCACTTATCGTGCACTCAGTTATTTTTTTAAGAAAATATTAAAAACATTCAATCCTAAAAACCTGTGTATGTATGTGTATCTATTAATAATTCAGGACAATTTTTGATTTTTTTTTTATTAACAACTTGGATTAATTTGAACGGAATAGATGTTTGGGATGAGTTGATGCAATATTTATGAAGGAAAAATTATGCCAAAAAAGTTCACAATACGACTTACAAACCGGTTGAATTCAATTACATTTTTTTTTAACACTTAAGTCTCACACAACACACACACATATATATATACACTTTGTTATTTAATTTTTTTTATTTACTATTTTTTAACACTTATAAATTTAAAAATCGAAATATTATCTTTAGGCACGAAAAATCCATGGTGTGTGTATATATGTGCATGTATTATATTACATTTATATTTTAGACTTTTGAATGTTTCGGCGAGAAAGAGAATGGGAGGGGACCCAAAATCTAAAAACTCTTGTCACACTTCGTGTTTCAAATTTTGCATCCGTTTAGGAATTTTTTTTAAATAAAAAAAGTCAAAAAAATATTCTAAAATTATTTTTAATAGTAATTTTAAAATTACTTATATTTTTTAAAATAAGAGGATATGTTTTTGGGGGGAAATGTTTCCATATAAAATGACTCATTTTTAATTTTATCTTATTTCTGGAGTGAATTTAACATAATTGGTTTTAGGGTTTTAAATTATAAAAATACAGAAAAATATTTAAATTGATATACAATATGATAAATAACTGGGTTAAGGATAGGTATTCGTTTTTCGATTATGTCAATGAGTTTTACTCTTTATTTATTTCGATTTTGTGTATAGAGAACTAATCTAACTAAAAATCAAATTATAATGAAAGTGTGACCACTTAACTATCTTTGAGATTGATCCCTACTAATCTGTAGTGAACCAATTCCTTAGTATAGTCCATCTTATTAAATGTATCGATTAATAGGATACAGGTTCCCAAAGATTTTGAGAAATGAGGGAATCAACTAATGAATGGGTCAACTGAATGATACAAGTTTTCATAAATCATTTTTTGAAAATTATTTATTTTTTGAAATATTTTTGAGAAGAAACAAAAAAGGTTTTTCGAAAACCTAAAGAGTGTGAGATAGTTTGTTAGAAAATTCTTTTGAAGACACTTTAATCATCTTGAGAAATCAGGATCATTGTCTTCTTGTTCAAATCATTTCAAAGGAATTCTTGGTGAGGTCTTTTCTATTTTTATTCTAGTTTATTTGTGCTAAATCTGAGTACTCAATTTTATGCTTAAACATTATTTGAATATCTATTGTATTTTGAGCATGTTTTAAAGATCTATTTGAAATTCTGTTAAAAAATTGTTTTTTTTAAGAAATCTTTGTATCTCTTTATTGAGAATTTTTAAAATATAAAAATAATTTGTGATATCTGGTTTTTTATCTGATTTTGTGCTTAACAAATTGCTCAAATTTAGTTATCAATTTAAGCTTTAACTATCGTAGTATAGTTCTTAAGTACATGGTTGATCCACAGAGATTGGATTGTAACTATTAAAACTTGTATTTTATTTTTCGTAAGAGAAATAAAGAATATTGTTTGGTTTTGAATTTTAATAATTAAATAGCTAAAAAATAATTAATTGAGATAAAACATATATAAAGGTTCGGGTTAGGGATATGTATAAATTCATCAATTTATCTTGTAAATTTCATTCATATTTCTTTTTATTCGGTGTGTAATTGGGTAATATTAACTAAAGTCAATATTATTTCGAAAGTTAAATTGACCACTTAATTGGCATAAACTATTTTCACGATTCAATTCTTACATTAACTAATTTAAAATGAATTAACCGTTTAGTTAATTTATCCAATTAAGTCATATCAATACTACTAAAATTTATTGCAAAATTGTTAGATCTAAACCACAAATAATAGATCTAACATTACATGTACAAATAAGTTCAGATCTAAATCTCTGTGGAGACATTTAGAACATAAACTAATTCAACAAAAAATGTTTAAGTTCACAAACCTCATTTTACAATCTTATACACATAAAAAAAAATATATATAATTGAATAACAATGAAATTACATCGAAAAATTTCAAAAGAAATACAATCCTGACCTGATTGACGAACTTAACCCGTCATGAACATCTTCATTCTCCCAAAAATCTTTAACAAACACTCCATTGAAGCACCACCGAATAAAATCCAGTAGAAAAAGAAAATAAAAATAAACGAAATGAAGAAAAAACCTACTAAAAAATCAAATGTAACTGTTCTCATTTAATGTGACCTTGCCACAAAAAGGCCACCTCAATAATGAATAAAGGAAAGTCCAAACTAAAGCTCTCCTTTGATCTACAACCCTTAATTCTACAAAATTTGTAACATTAAACCCTTTGACTAGTAACGGTTCCCTTAATTAGGGAACCCTCACCCACTTCACGAGTGGGTCGCGGGCACAATCCGGTGGGTCAGGGTTTCGGGTCGAGTCATTCTTTTGCTCCGTTTTTATCCTTTTTTAGGTATTTCTTTATTTTTAATTTATTTTCCTTGCTCTTTTCTGGCATTTTTTTTATTTCTAAGCTTTTCTACGAAAAACATTAAATAGAATTATTACAAATTAAAAATTACTAAAAAAGATTAGCAAAATTATAGAATAAAGGTGAAAATTTAGTATAAAATTGAGAATGATCATTAACCATTATCTTTACCATGAATTTTGAGATTTATCTACATTTCTTATCACCTGTTTGATAGATCGTTTAAAAAACTCAAATTGCAGTTTAAAATCCCAAGGATGTAATATAACATCTATATCATTTCTAATATAGATCTTTTAAACTAACCGACATTTTTGATAGAAATCTTCAAAAAAAATTATTTATTTTTTTGAGATTTTATCTTTCTTTTTTTTTTTTTTTTTCCTTCAGTATTGACATTATTTAGTACCTGTTTGGCAAATTGTTTGACAATCTAAAACTTCTATTTAAAAAATAATAATAACAAAAACGCATTTGTCCCACTTAAGTAGAGTTGGCTACATGAATCTGTTTACGTCATAATAAACGATCAAGGGTTATCTCCTCAGTCAGGTTCAGTGTTATTAAATCAGGGAAAAAAATTGAGGAGTCCCATTTGTTCAAAATACCACTTTCTAAGTCCCATACTTTTTAGGCTCATTCCAAAAGTACCATCATTTTTACTCTTCCTAAATTACTCTTCAATAGCTACAAAATTTACAAAAATATCATTTTGGTCATTTTTTTTTTCAAAACTCCTAATATATATATATTTAGAATTTTAGTTGTTTTCAAATTTTTCTCATTTTTTTTAATAAAAATTTCAATTAATTTTATTTTTCTTAAAAAATAATTTATTTATTTTTATAAAATATCATAAATACCCTAATTATATTTCACTTAATTTTATTTCAAATTTAGTTTATTTTTTAAAATATTCTATGAAGATTTTAAAATATAAAAAAATTAAATATTAAATTCTATTTGAATTAAAAATTCTTTTAAAATAATTTTAAAAACCAATTAAGCAGATATCTACTTAGATATCCATTAAGTAGATATTTACTTAATTATATTTAGTAGATATCCACTTACATTATTTTTTGCTTAATTTAATTTTAATTTAGTTAATTTTTTAAAATATTCAATGAACATTTTAAAATATAAAAAAATTAAATATTAAATTCTATTTGAATTAATTTTAAAAACCAATTAAGTATATATCTACTTAGATATCTCCTTAATTATATTTAGTAGATATCCACTTACATTATTTTTCGCTTAATTTAATTTTAATTTTAGTTAATTTTTTTAAATATTCAATGAACATTTTAAAATATAAAAAAATTAAAGATTAAATTCTATTTGAATTAAAAATTCTTTTAAAATAATTTTAAAAATCAATTAAGTAGATATCTATTTAAATATCCATTAAGTAGATACCTACTTAATTATATTTAATAGATATTCATCGTCGCACTTCCTCCATCTTCATCGGTCTTCAATAAATAAATATCTACCAAAAATCAATAAGTAGATATCTACTAAAAAACAAATCAGTGGATATGAACTGAACTAAAAAAAACACAAATATTTAAATAATAAATTTAAACAATAAATATATATCCACTGAACAAAAAAATAATACAAACATTTACACATAAAGGATAAAAATGACAAAATAAATCAAGAAATCCCTAGAACTTATTTGAATTGGGATATTCTAAATAATATCAAAATTTTAATTCAATTTCATTTATTTTCTTTCACTTAGCAAGCAAGCAACCAAACAAACAATTGAAACAAATAATTATTTCATCAATCAAAATTCAAAGCGAAAAAAGGGGGGGGGGGATTTGGAAATCGTTCATTCCTCCAAGTTCATTCCTACAGCCAAGACCAGAATACCTAAAAATCGTTCCATGATCAGAGAGTATATCAAGAACAGGAAGGGGCGGTAAACAGAATCAAGTTGATATCTATTGAAAAAATAAAGTAGATATCTACTTGATCATGCCATTGGAGGTTCTGAGAACAACAATAGATTTGAGCAAAATTATAACCCAAAAATGGAAACTAAAGAAGAACAGAGAAAAAAAAATGTTACCAGCTAAGCCGAAATTTTGTCGGAAATGAACAAAATTAAAGATCGAAGACTGCCATTGTCGCCCCATTTCCCATACCACTCTTCCACCGTCGCCACCGCCATCATCGCCATCTCCGGCTAGGTCTCCCTCGATTTGGCCATATATGGCCAAATCAGAGTTCTCTCTCTCTCCTTCCCCTGATTTGGCGACTCCAATATTCAAACCAAAAAGAAAAAATAAATAAATAAAACAAAAAAATACCTATAATTGTTTGTCACCGCTACGTCATCGCCGTCGTTCATCACAGTCGTCGTCGTTCGTCACCGTCGTTGCTTAGATCTATTCAGATCTGGAGACAACAAACACGAACGACAACGATTACGAACAGAAACTTGCAGCGACAACAACAACCACGGCCGACGATCTGGTTCATCTCTCTCTTTAGCACCGAAAGTAGCTTCAGCGATGGCGAACGGAGATGAAGCAAAGCGGCTGCAGCAAGGCTTGAGGAAGAAGAGCAGGGCGGCAACGACATCAATGGCAGCGTCGGCAGCAACAAACAGCAAAAATTCATTTGGAAGAGAAAAAAAAAAGCGGCGATTGAAGAAATGAGAGAAAGAAAATATCAAATTTCAAGAGAAATAGGATTAAAAATGTGTGGAAAGGTAATTTTGTCATTAACAAAATATAAATTGGAGTTTTTGCCAATTATTTTTTGAAATGGGAGTTATAACCATGTTGACTTTTCAATGGGATTAAAAAAGTTGTCCCTTTTAAAAAAATAACTTTTGGCATAAAATCCCCATTTTTAATGGTCAATTTTCACCAAAAATACTAACCTTCTCCTTTACAAGAATGGCTTCTTTGTTTCCCTACAAATGGAAGCAATAAAATTAAAGATTTCTTTTTTCACAACCTCAAATATCCAATATACTCGGTAAAACAATTTTTTGAGAAGTGCAATAATTCTGTTAAAAGTCTAAAATCATTGTACACCATAAAAATTACTGCACTTATTTACATAGAAAAATTACGACGACTTGTAGTTCATGAACTGCATGGATTAAAATTTTAAGTTATTCACAAAAAGAAACCATAAATGAATAATCCAATAAATATATCAATTCCGGGCAACCAACTTTGCGTACAAACCGTCCTTAATAGTCAACAGCTTTTCATGACTCCCTTTCTCCGCCACAGCTCCATCCTTAACCACGACAATGAGATCCGCTGCCTTGACAGTGGAGAGGCGGTGAGCCACCAGGACAACAGTGGTGGTTTTTCCTCCAGCAACTATGAGGCGGTCGAGAGCCTCTTGAACCACCCTCTCAGACTCGGCATCAAGAGCGCTAGTGGCCTCATCAAGGAGCAATATCTTTGGGCATTTCACTATGGCTCTTGCTATTGCCACCCTCTGCTTCTGACCACCTGACAACTGCACCCCTCTCTCCCCTACCCTTGTTTCATACCCCTGCCCCATATATATATATATATATATTACTAAATCAGGATGGTGAAAAAAGGAATAAAATTATTTTACGAAATTTACGGAATATAAATATATAGAGAGAGAGAGTACTTGTTCTAAACCGCTGATAAATGAGTGGGCATTCGCCAACTCCGATGCCACCAAGATTTCCGCCTCGGTCGCGACGCCTTCTTTTCCATAGGCAATGTTGGCACGAATCGTGTTGTCGAAAAGCACTGGCTCCTGACTAACTAATCCCATCTGTTGTCTAAACCATTTCAAGTTTAGCTTTTGGATTTCCACTCCGTCAAGCGTGATCTGGCCAGAATCAAGGTCGTAAAATCTTTGCAACAACGAGATCACCGTCGACTTCCCACTTCCACTTTCTCCAACTAGTGCAACCGTCTAGTGAATTCCAAAAAAAAAAAAATGGGTATCATTTTTCTAAGTGCTATTTTTTGTTTCTAAGCAAAAAAGGCAAATTAAAAAATAAAAAAAATAGTAAAAATAATATACACACACACGCATACACATATATTTGGTTATTCATTGTTTAAAAAAAAAACAGTTTTACCGAACGAAGCCTTATCTTGTCACACACATGTCAGTTCAATTAAAAATACTACTATATTTATTCATCGGTATTACCTTTCCAGAGCAAATGGTTAAACAAAAATCTCGAAATATTTGAACGTCGGGTCTACTGGGATATCTGAAACTGATGTTTCGAAAATCAATTTCTCCCTTCACATTCTCTAGTGTAACTCCTGATTCATCGCTCGAGTCGATCTTTGATTGTTGATCAAGAAGAGCGAAAACCGAAGCAGCACCGCTGTTGGCTTTACTGGAGTCGGGAGCAAGTGCTCCTGATTGAGAAATTCCAACCGCTGTCATACTCAAACCGAAGAAAACCTGAAATTCTAATTCAAATTGAATCAAATTTAACACGAAGAAAAGAGAAAAAAAAGAAGGAATCACTTTTTTTTTGTCAGACCGATTTTATGATTGGATTGAGAATAAGATTTTGAAGGAGGTGTTTGATTAGTTTAGTATTTGTGTTCCCGAAAAACTTGGAACAAAAATAGAAATACGGTATTTATTTTGTTTTGTTGCTCGGATGTTTTTGCCCTAAAAAACTGAAAAGTAAAACCAGAACAGAAACATGATTTTTTTTTTCTGTTCACGTAATTCAGTTGCTATTCTTATTTTTTTTTCAGGGAACAGAAACAATAAACAAACGAGGCCCTAGTCACCCAAAAAATCTGGCTAATAATTTTATTTTGTTCCCAGAAATTTATTCTTAAACACTGAACCATAGGTCCAGGACCAGGACAGAAACATATTTTTTTGTTCCCATAATAATGATGTCACACTCACTTTTTGGGAACAAAAATATAAAGAAACGGGGCTTAATTACCCCAAAAATTAGCTAATAATAAAGTTTTGATCCCAGAAATTTCTTCCAAAAATCCTAAAACAAAACAGAAACAGATTTTCTTTGTTCCCACAATTTGGTTACTAGTCTCATTTTTTTGGGGGGGAACAAAAAACAAATAAACAAACGGGGCCTTACTTACCCGAAAAACATCAGGGAACGTTATTTTCCCGGCCTCAACAAGTCGAGCTCCGGCGTAAAAACTGGTGGCATACACAAAATATAGCAAAAGCATAGACAATCCAAAACCAGCCCCGCTGATTAAGCCTTGTTTGATTCCTGCTTTCATAGGGCCGTCGCATTTTTCCTTGTACAGTTTCATTACTTTCTCTTCGGCACTAAACGAAGCAACTGTTCTAATACTCCCCACAGCGTCACTTGCCACTTGACTCGCTTCCTCGTACAGTTTCTGAAAAAATAATGAAATAAACCGAATCAGACATAAAAATTTAATGTTAGATTGTGTGGGGTTTATCCCACATCGGATCGGATGTGGAAGAAGCTTTTCTGGAGTTGTAACCCTAACCTTCGTATCTGCTCTGAATCCGGAAATGAACTTCATGTGGAGATACCCGTTGAGCCCTATCAGTGGCAACATGACGAGAATTATAAGCGCCAAACGCCAGCTGGCTTGAAAACTAATGACTAAACCGGCAACACCCGTCGCCGTGTTCTGTACTAACAAAGCGAGATTATCGCCGACCAGGCTCCGGACCGACGTTGCGTCAACCGAAAGCCTCATTCCGATCCTACCGCTCGAATTCTCGGCTTCATCAAACCAACCCATATCCATATGAACCACTTTCTCAAAACAAATCAATCTCACCCGTCGGATTAACTTGCAACCGGCGACCCCAAAAAAATATGTTTTTAAAGGGGTCGCAATTAGAGAAACAAAGCTAATGATTAGATAAATCGATGACCAAAAATTCGAATCTTTTCTTAGTTTGTGGGGCGGCTCGTAGAAGGACTTGATAATGCTGGAGAGAAGTACGCCGTAAACGGGTAGAACTGCACCGTTGGCAACAGCAGCGAACGAACCCAAGAGTAACTCGGGGATTTCGGGTTTGTTAAGGTCGGCCAGGCGGCGAAACGGGATTTTCTTGGCGGGCTTTGATGATTCTGAGGTGGTGGCTGTTGTTGTCGTTTGTTCATGGGAATTTGTTTCAACAACGAATGAAACAGAGGAAAAACGGCGGCTGCTGTTTCCTGTTCGGGATGATCCACGGCTTGTGGATCGGGAAATTTGATGGATCGAATGTCCTCCGGATTCGATCTTGACAGTTTGTTCGGATTGTGTGTCAAGCTCTTGAAGACGTATAAGCTGGCTGTATGGTCCTTCAGGGTCTTGGACAAGTTCAGCGTGTGAACCTGGTTTGGCAAAAAAAAAAAAAAATTATCATCGGTTTGTCGATCCGAAAATAGTTTTTCAACAAGGGTTCGAAACAGTTTTGGAAACAGCGGCAACCAAAAAACAGTTTTGCAGTTACAAACCAAACAGACCCTTCATAATTTTTTGTCCCGTGTTGCCAAAAAATCACGTGATTATTATCAGTGGAAACTATAGTGGCGTTTGGTTATTGTCTCTACCTTTATGATTTCTATTTTCAATAAATTGGGATGACAATTTTGTTCTTTTTTGGAGTATTTCGAGAATAAAAACATCTTTGGTAGCGACCATTGTCCTGAAATCGTTTCTTTTAATTTATGAGAACAGAAACACGAAATATGTTTTGTTGCAACATTTGTTCTTTGTTTTTTTTCCTTTAAATGTATGGTGGCCGGCGTGTGGTGGTGGTGGCCGACGGGGTGGTAATGGAATAGTTTTGTGGGAGTGAATAGAAATCAAAATTTTTTGTTTCTCAAATTCTTAAGGAATTCAAGAATTACTTCCAAAATTTTGGGAATAGAAACATGTTTACAAAACTCGTTTTTGTATATTAATCCTAAAATTTTGGGAGTGGGAACAAAAATCAAGGAACAAAAACAGTCACCAAATGGAGCTTAAGTGTTTCCGTTCTATTATTTAAGTTTCGCATCAAAAAAACTCGGAATAGAAACAAAAATTTAAGAACTAAAATTGAACGTTTACGTTATGTTCCAAAAAAATTCAAAACCAATTCCCAAATTTCTAGTTTTGTTCCAAATTTTTTCGAAAAACAGGCAAAAATATCTGGGAACAAAAAAAAAACACTAAAGAGAAATTGCCACCTAACCTGATTCAACGATCTTTCCTTGATTAAAAACAACAATTTTATCAGCGTTCTTCACAGTACTCAATCGATGGGCAACAATAACTGTAGTTCGATCGACCATAACTCTGTCAAGAGCTTCTTGAACGATTCTCTCGGATTCTGAATCAAGAGCACTTGTAGCTTCATCCAGAAGTAAAATTCTTGGATTTTTCAAAATCGCTCTAGCTATGGCAATCCTCTGTTTTTGGCCTCCAGAAAGCTGAGTTCCATGCTCACCAACCATTGTTTCTAATCCCTGTTACATTCAACACATTGCTCAAAAAATCAATAACCCCCCTTCCCCCAAAAAAAAAAATATTATCCTTAAAATAATTCACTCGTCGTTTTTCATCCCTTTTTAATTTTTATTTTTTTTGCTTTTTTTTTAAAGTCATTAAAATATCAACTAATACGAATTCATTTAGTTGATATCCACCAAATTTTAGTTGACTTAAATTATGATATCAAATACAAATTCAACTATAGTTGATATCAACTCGATGAATTCAATATAATTCATATTAACTGAAAGACTAAAAAACTTATCTGAATGTCTAAAAAATAAAGAGAAAAAAAAAAAAAAAACTAGGATAAAAAATTATATGCGAATTATTTCAAGGAGACTATAGTAATTTCCCCATTTCTATCCGATATCGTGATTAAAGTCAACTAAAAATATTGGTAAATACTAGAAAAATAAATTCCTCGAAAAAAGGAACAAATGTGGAAAAAAAAAATTAAATAGCGGACTGTATAATGAGAACCAAAAATCAAAATCAAAACGGGTGCAAAGATCGAACCTGAGGCAAAACATTTATGAATTTAGCGGCATTTGCTAGCTCAGCGGCAGCTCTAATTTCTTCAACAGTTGCAAAATCGTTTCCATATGCAATATTTTCCTTAATGCTCAAAGAAAACAACACCGGTTCTTGGCTAACTAAACCGATTTTTCCTCTAATCCACCTAAGTTGAAACTCTTTGATATCAATCCCATCTATTAAAACTTCACCGTCTTGTGGATCATAAAACCTCTCGATCAGGCTTATCACCGTTGATTTCCCGCTCCCGCTTTTTCCAACTAAAGCTGCGGTTGTGCCATTGGGAATTGTGAGAGAGAGTCCGTCGAATATAAGCTCGTTAGGCCTTGTTTGGTAGCTGAAATAAACGTTTTTTAGCTCAATATGACCGCGAATATCATCGACTTTCCGTCCATGGGCCTCATAAGGATCGATATCTGGTTTTCTATTGATCGTTTCGAAAAGTTTAAAAGCTGCAGTCCTTCCCGCTGAAAAAGCGGTTAAACATGGAGATGCTTGTCCTAAAGAACTGCAAAAGAAAGAATTTTCTCAAGGAAAATTGCCAAATCTATTTTTTAAATCATTTTTTGTATCTACGGCTGGTTAAAAGTGAATTATTTCAAGGACAATATAATAATTTTCCCTTTTCTTTAAAATAACTTACCCAAACACGCCTATACTCAAATATCGAGTATTTTTTATATAAAAAAAGAGAATAAGAATAACGGCTTTAACTTACAAAGATCCGGTCATTACAGCAACCATTACGTTTATAACATCTCCACCGGTATAGCCATTGTGTAGGATCATTTTCGATCCGAACCAAACGGCTAAAGCGTAACTAGAAAATATGATGCACATGAATATTCCACTCCCCAATCCAGCAGCCAAACCTTGCTGGACGCCGGAATTATAGGCTTTGTTAAGGGATTTTTTGTATTCGGCAATGGCTAGCCTCTCCCCCGTAAATGACACGACCTGAATATAACGGGGAAGTCAAAAGGTTAAATTTGGAAGAAAAGAACTTTAGGGTGGCATTTGTTTGCTGTTTTTGTTTCCAATTATGGAAAATTTAGAACATAAATGGAAATTTGGGACCAAAAATAATGTTTCTGTTTTGTTCCCAGATTTTTGTTGATATCAGAGGTATTTTGTGAGCAGGAACAGAAATATGGGAACCGATACATTGAGAGCCTGTTTGGTTTCGTTTTTGAAAATTTTGAAATCTATTTTTGAAATTTGTGAGAATTTGTTTGGTTTATTTTTGAGAAAGTTATGAAAAAAATAGAAACAATTTAAAAAATTATTTTTTTTATAAGATATTAAGAAAAAAATTGGTAATGTGACAGATTGAGTATTGTGAAATTTGTTTTACAATAGTGATTTTTTAGTTGTGTTGTTAAAAGAGAAATAGTTGTATTTTGTGTTTTTGAAAATTGGAACAAATTATTATTTAAGGCGCGAGGCGCAATGACCCCCGAGACGGCGAGGCGAGGTGCGGGCTTCTTTGAAGTGATATTTTAGATATGTGTTTTTCTATTATCATGGACGCGAAAAATATTCAAATATCATCAAATATATATTGCATGTTTAATAATAAAAAAAATATTTTGAACTACAATATTGCACTTCAAATCGAACTCCAATACTTGAACGGAGGATTCATGTGTTAATTTTAATTTGATTTTAAAAAATTTGGGGGGTCAATTATTATTTTAAAATATATTTTTTAATTTTATACTTAAATGACATATTAAATATTATTATAGGATAGTTTATGTATTTTATTAGATATTTTGTTCTCTCCCTTCTCTTGTTAGTCACATGTGAACAAAATTAGAAAGCTTTGAACTCCGAACAGACCCGTGCGAACTAAAATCAGCAAACAGACTTGTGCGAACTTCAATATCAGCAAACCATCGAAAGCTTCGAAGGAGAAGCAGAAATCATAAACTGAATTCAAAGGAGAAATCGAAGGAGGAGAAGCTTTCGATGAAGAGAAATATCCTTAACTTCAAGAAGAAACAGTGCGTGGGAGGCTGGGTAAGGGACCTGGGAGTTTATTGGCGGCGAATTTCTCAACTTCAACGAATTGTGACAGTTTAATGGTGATTTTTTTATTTTATTTTTTATCTCCAACGTTTCTTCTCAATTATATAAAGGATTTCAATTTTTTTCTTTTTTTTGGTTTCAACCTTTCAAACAAACAAAGGTAGCTCACATGGCAAAAACCTGGAAAAAACATGCTTCAAAGAGGAACGCCTCAGTAGCGCCTTTCGCCCCAGCGCCTCAGCTTCAAGGCGCGCGCCTCTTTGAAGTCGCCTCGCCTCACCACTATGAGGCGTAATAGCTGCGTCTCGCTCACCTCAGGCGCGCCTTTCACAACACAAACCAAGGTCTATGGGTCTGTTTGGTTTCGGTTTCGAGTTTTTTGAAAACAAAAAACTCACTCTTCTTTTTACAACTCAACTCAAAAACTAGAGGTTTTTGCACATTGCACCCCTAAAATTTTAGAGAAATTCTTCTTTAGCCCCTGCATTTTCGATTTAAACACAATAAACCCTAAAGTATCCAAATCACGTCAAGTCAATCCAAATCAGTAACTTCGTCATTTTGTATGACGAAAATTAGTCACATGTCAAACACGAAATCACTCACGTGATTGAATTCTATCATAGAAAATGACGGAAAGACTAACTTAACACGATTTGGATATTTCAGGTTTAATGTGTTCAATTTGAAAGGATAGGGGTTAAAGTGGATTTTCTCTGAAATTTCAGGTGTGCAAAGTGCAAAAAGCTACAAAAACTATGTTAAGGGTCTAAGGGCCATCACTTATTATAATCTTAAAAGTTAACATTGAATAATGAGTCTTTTGGTATTTTGAGTTTAAATAAAGAGAACGTAACGCTACCCTTTCCAAAAACTAATTTTGAAAACTATTTTTCTCGAAAATTAAACCAAGAAAGCAAGACCTAAACCAAACAGGCCCTAAACAAAAACAACCATTCAAGCAATTTTTTTTTTTTTCCATACCGTTTTGATTGAGCTGATTGTTTGTTCAACGACGACTGCTGCTTGTGCATAAGCAGCCTGTCCACGGGACATAAGCTTCGCCATAAGAACAGTCATTACAGCAGCAGAGATCACAAGAAGAGGAATCGAAGATACCAAAACGAGGGCAAGAAACCAACCCTTAATAAAAGCTATCACAAAACCTCCAAAAAATGTAGCCGCTAACTGCATAAATTTTCCAACCTGTAATTTTTAGCAAATATCGTTAGGCCAAAATAGGAATTCGCCATAAATTATTCATTACTAGCGATTACTCATGCAAAAAGAAAAAAAAAAATCAATTTGCAACTTATTCGAAGATTGACTAAAACCCTTTATTTTTTTCACAACCGGAATCAAACCATGATGGTATCACGGTAATTTACCCCCACCCCCACCCTCCAAAAAAAAAAAAAAAAACAAGAAAAGTGATTAAAAATAAGGACAAGGGGAGGGATCAACCCCCCGGGGTTAACTTTTTATTTTTTTGACATATCTAAAAAAAATCAATCAATTTTCTAGATCCGCCGTTGCTTTAAAGGGCAAAGTGAGGAAAATAAAAAATATTAAAGAGTGCAAAGCGTAACAAACCATATACTTCACCAGATAAAAGTGCAATTAACTTAGTATTAATTGGGTTGAGCAGAATTTTTTTCCCCAAAAACTTTCATTGGACAATCTTACCCCTCTATTTTTCGTCTTACGAATCTCAACCCTTAGTCAAGGGAAGACCTCCGGGGGGGGTATGGGTGGCGATCGCCCCCAAAATTTCAGAAGTCTCCCTTTCAAAGTATAATTAACACTTATATCCCAAAAATATATATATATATATATATATATATCACCACCCAAAAAATTTTGAAAATTTTCCTCCTTGTATAGATTATATATACCTTTTCACCAACAGCGTCTTGAATAAGAACAGTATCAGTCGACATTCTCTCAATAATTTCTCCGGTGTTGGATTCCTTGTCGAAAAACCCAATATCTTGCCTTAGAATAGCTTTTAAGTATAGATTTCTAATCCTTGCTGCTTGTCTCTCCCCTGTGACCATCCAGCAAACCACCTCTGAAAATAAAGCAAAAAATGGGGGTGAAATTAGATAGCTGGAAAAAAAAATGCTTAAGTACCTGTTTGGCAATATAATTTTTGGACACCAAAAGATTTGATCATGAACTTTCAAACTACGGTTTTGGGGTTTCCAGAACAATGTACCAAACGGGTTATTAGTGAAGAGCCAAACTAGATAAGCTAAGGCCCCGTTTGGTTACTATTTCTGTTTCTTGATTCCTATTCCCTCTCCCAAAATTTTGGAATTAATATATAGAAACACGTTTAATAAACACGTTTCTGTTCTCAAAATTTAGAAGTATTTTTTGAATTTCTTAAGAATTTGAGAAACAAAAAAAAATTGTTGATTCTTATTCACTCCCACAAAACTATTCCCACCACCATCACGCCACCAGCCACTATACATTTAAAGGGAAAAAAAAGAACAAATGTTGCAATCAAACGCGTTTGTTTGGCAATACCGTCTGTGGACTCCAAAACCGTGGTTTAGAGACACCAATTCAATTTATATCTTCGAACCGTGGTTTTTAAAGTCTCTAAAACAATGCGCCAAACGGGTACCAAGTAAAGAGCCTGCTAAAAGCTCATGCTTAAGCACCCGTTTGGCAACACCGTTTATGGACTCCAAAACCATGGTCTGAAGATGCCAAATCAACTGATTTTGGACTTTAAAAACTGTGATTTTGGAGTCTCCAAAATGATCCGCCAAACGGGTACTAAGCAAAGAGACCAATTAGATTGCTTAAAAACCCATGCTTGAGTACCTGTTTGGCAACACCGTTTGTGGTCTCCAAAACCATGGTTTGGAGACACCAATTCAACTGATTTTGGACCTTAAAAACCGCGATTTTGGAGTCTCCAAAACTTTCCCCCCAAAACGGGTACTAACTAAAGAGCCTAAACGCACTTACGAGAAAATGCAGCAAACCCAGAGCCCATGGCCAAATACACGTACTTCAAAGACACCTAAAGAAAAAAAAACAAAAACACATTGGAAGGAAAAACAGAAACAGAAATATGGAAACAAATGTATACAAATTTCAGGGAACAGAAACACTAAGGCCCCGTTTGGTAACCGTTTCCATTCCAGAATTTCCCATTCCATTCCCAGATTTTTGAAAATTCTGTTTGGAAATAGCGTTTGGTAATTTTTGTTTTCGTTCCCATTCCTTTCCCATTTGAGAAATGTGCCCATTTTTATTTTTAAGAAATGAGAAACAAAAAAAAATTGTTTCTCATAATTCTCATTCCATTCCCAAAATCAATTCTACTGTTCATCCGTCGGCCGACCACCGTTCACCGCCACCCGCCGCCTCAGCCGCCGGCGGTCATCTCCGGCGACCGTCGCCGGTCACCTACGGCATCACCGGCCGGTCACCGCCGCCTCGTACCACTTGGAAACTTCCGGCGCCACCTGCCGCCTCAGCCGCCGGCAGTCATCTCCGGCGACCGTCGCCGGTCACCTACGGCATCACTGGCCGGTCACTGCCGCCTCCTACCACCTGGAAACTTCCGGCGCCGCCTGCCGCCGGCAGTCCGCCGCCGCCGCCGCCAAAACAAAAAAGAAAATTGATTTTAAAATAAAATCGTTACTGAAAGCGATTCTCTTCCTAAAACAAAAAAAAAAAATTATCGTTACCAAACGCGATTCTACTCCTAAGAAGGAAACAAAATTCTCATCCCATCCCACTGCTGGAAACAAAAACAGTTACTAAACGCAGCAAACGCCACCTTAATAAACACTAAAAAAACATAGTACCTTTGAAACTTCATGCACTATGTTCCGTGTATCCACAGTTTCTCCAAATGAATCAACTAAATCTCCGAGTATAACCGCCATGAGTGGCAAAGACAGCCCACTTCCAACCGCCATAACTGTCCCAACAAACATCAAAACATAGTCTGTTGAATCAGCAAATGAAAACAGTTTATAGCACGGAACAGCTTTAGTAACTTCCTTCTTCTTTTTCTCCATGTCTGAATCTTGAATTTGCACTGTATCTGCCATTTTTGAACAATAAAACAGTTCCCCTATATATGCTTACAGAATATCCAATGTTCTTAACGCTAACAATTGTTCTCTGGAGAACAATTTGTTAATGCAATTTCAATCATAATAGTATGGTCGGAAGACATCATCGCTGACCATTTGTATAAAAATTTATAATTCATGGGGGTCAATAATTTTTTGAAAATAGAAATAAAAAAGATTTGGTACGAATGAAAAAATTAATAATCTTTGTGTTGGTATCAATGTTGCTTTCAGGCTATTGTGAAGCTAAGTATGACAAAGGGGCATCTAACTACTCCTTTAACATTATTTTTTAAGGGAATCTGATTGCTTAATCAGATTGTTTTGAGGAAATATTTCAAATGGAATTTAGTAGAAAGAGTAAATATTTTTTCAACAACTCCTAATTTATTTATTTTGATTTTATTGTGATGATAACAACTCCAATACTTATATATATATATATATGTACACACACACACACACACATGCACGCATATATATATATATATATTTTGACATGGGTATGCATCAAATTTCTTTAATTTAATGGGAAATGCGCACAATCAATCACCAAGCAGAGAAAATTCTTTGTTCGAAAAAAAAAAATCAAATTGCAATTTTAAAATAGTGGAATTTCACAAATTAAGTTCTGAAGAGAAATTCTTGTTTGTAATCCAACACCAAATAAACTATAATTTGATACAAGAAGGAGATGGAACAAGAATATAGACAGCAAGGAGGAAGATTACCCAAAAATAAAAATTAAACACAAACAACAAGTAAGCATTTGTCCCACTTAAGTAGGGTCGGCTGCATGAATTTGTTTATGCCATAGTGATCGATCAAGGGACATTCCCTCAATCAGGTTTAATGCCATCAAATTAATTCTAGCAATCTCATCCTAAATTTTCTTAGACCTATTTTTCCCTCTAGTAACCCCACACACTTGAACAAAATTGCATTTTCTCACTAGTGTTTTTATGGGTCTTTTATGCACATGGTCAAAACATCGTAAACGATTTTCTCTCATTTTTCTTTCGATGGGGTTTGTTCCTAAATTCTCTCTAATAGTTTCATTCTTAATTTTATTCATTCACATCTTCTCGCTTATCCACCATAATATCCTCATTTCTACCACACTAATTTTCTAAACGAGCTTCTTGTATACTGCCCAACATTCTGAACCATACAGAATATAAAATTAAACTCATTTGCGAGTTAGGTTGAATTCGTAGCAGCAACAACATTCGATCTTCACGAGTCGAACATCAAAAAACATGCATCAACGACGTAAATGATTTAGCAAGCCACATTGATAAGAACTTTTAGGGTGTCAATTGAAAAATACTCCAAAATTTGAGGGTGCAGATTGTCGTTACCCTTGATTTTTGGAAACCCTCATCTTCTCCATCGAGCTCTCTGTTCAAATCTCGCCGGGTGGAAGCGAGAGGAACATCTGACCACCGGCAATCGGCGGGGACGCACGGCGCCGCCAATAGCCGTGATTTATTGTGTTCGGAATTTGGGTATATTCATTTAAATTAAAAAAAAAAAAAAAAAAAAACGGCCGTCATCCAAATTGGCGGAGGTGTACGATAATTATGTAAAAAATACAAAATTATTCTGTATATAAAATATGGAAAAGTTATACTGACTCTTATATAATATAATAATATTAAACTTTTAAAAAATTATTATAATTTGGACTTCATGATGATAAAGATTTGGACAAATTATAAATTTAATCTTTCTATTTGCGGCATGTTTTTTTATGTGGTTCTCCAATTTATTTATTTTTTAATGTGGTCTTCCTTTTTGTAGTCGATTTTTTATGTAGTCCCTATGTCAAATATTGGACAAAAATTGATCATGCGAGATGCAGGTGGCATAATTTACAAGTTTTCAGCAACCGGTGGGTTGCTCAGGGAGAAAGAAGAAGAAAAAGAGTAAAAAAAAAAAAGTAAAATTATTTTTTACCCCTAAATTATGCCGCGTGCATTTCACATGATCAATTTTTATCCAATTTAATCTCAATATTTGATAAAATGACTACATAAAAAATCGACCGTGAAAAATGAAAATACAAGTTGCAAATAAGAGAATCAAATTTATAATTTACCCTAAAAAATTAATATTTTAATTTGTTAGCTAACAACCCTTTTTATTTATTCTCATGCATTTAATTTTTCCTATTTTAATTATTTTTAATTGTTTAGCGATGAATTATGGTGTCAATTGATTTAATAAATTAATGTTTCAGTATCATTAATTTAATATCCATATATTGTTTCTATAATTTTCATAAACTTAATGGTTATAATTTCTGTATATAATATTTTTTCTTTATATTATTTTTTTAATTTAAATTATGTTAAATTTAATAGGTTTTTTATTCTTTAGATTGTGTTTGCATAAGAGATTTAGGAGAGGGATTTGATTTGTTTAAAAAAATTAAAAAAAAAAATTTGACAAATCCATGTTTGGGTATTTATTAGAAAGGATTTGTAAAATCCCTTGAATCTAAAAAATAGGATAAAAATATGATTTCCAAATTCTTTTATTTTAGGTGTCAATTACAATCCATCCAATGAGGGATTTCTAACTTATTTCTTTTGCCTTCCAGATCCGGCCAACGCCATCGCCATCGACTACTGCAGCCACTGTCCCCGACCACCGTCTCAACCACCGCCGTCGACCACGGCGGTATGGTGGTTATCTTAAGAGAAAAATGAAAAAAATAAAATAATATATATATATATACACACACACAATAGTCCCTTAAAATTCAATGATTTTTAAATTATATTTACAAATATTTTACTTATCCAAACAAGTGAATTATAAAATTACACAATCAAATTGTTCGCTTAAAATAGTTATTCAAATAAGAAATTTGTAAATGATGAAATTTCAAAATCCTTTGATTTATCAAATTCTTTACCCAAACGCAACCTTAAACCATATTTAACTTTCTCACTCCTTAAATAACTTTTTTTTTTAAAATGTTATTTTTTAAACTTTTCTAAAAACATTCTTAGATAAAAGTCTTTAAAAAAAAAAGAATTGACTACTATTATAGACATACTAGCGTATAACCCGTGCCTGAAGACACGGGTGTAAAAAAATACTTACTGCCTATCTAAATCCCACTATTTCAATAATACATTTCGTATATGTAACTAAATAATTAATAATTCAAAAATAAAAACATATTTTCATTGAAAATGATTAAAATAAATAAATAAATAAATAAAAACTTAAAATAGAAAAGAAACTTACATTACTTTCTAGTAACTAATTTACAAAAAAATATAACAAAATTAAAATTACATATCTTTTAATAACTTTTAGTCTACAGTGTAATACAACAATAAACAAACATTAATGGTTATAAAATGAAAAATGAATTTTGCCGATGAATTTCAATAGACCCTTTTGTAAAATTGATTCATGAATAATAGACAAAGATCAATTATATTTACTAACTTCTAAAAATATTTTAACAACAACAACCAAACTATTCCAATTAAATACAATTCTTATTGAGAAATGTTATCTTATGAACATTAATTATAGGGTTAATTACACTTTATCTCTCTATAATTCAAACGTCGCCACTTACCCCCCTATGGTCTTAGGCTTAACTGCAAATCTAACAGTTTCTGTCAAAGTTGACAGATTTGGGTTTCACGCGCCTGCAACAAGGATGGGCTTATTTTTTGTGTTTTTTCCCTCCAAAATGCATTTTTCTTGTTCCCATTTTACCCCATATGTCTCTATAACAATAATACAATTTTTTGTTCCCATTTTCCTTCCAAAATACATTTTTCTTGTTCTCATTATATCAATTTTTTTATTTAAACTTAATCTTATTAATTTCATTTGATTATTCAAATATCACATTTTTTTATTCAAGTATTTATTAATTTTCATACTTTTTAATTAATATCACTTATTTATTAAAAATCAATTTTTAGTACTGAATGCATTTATAAATAAAGTTAAGGGTCAATTTATTGAATCTGAATACAAGGATAGCTAAATAAAAATTCTAATGATTAATTCAAAATTAAAGCATAAATTAAGAGGTGATAATATAATTTACACTTAATTTGGAGTTACAATTCATCTTTAATATCTTAAGGGATTATTGTATATTTTATTTCTTCTTCCTTGAAATATTTTTACTTGAGTTCAATTTAAATTAAATTCAATAGAAAATTTTTAAAAATTAAAATTAAAAATATTTTCAATTTAATTGAAATTAAATTTAATTTTATTTAAAAATATTTCATTTAAATTTAATTTCATTTATAAAAAAACGAAATAAAAAAAAGAGTAAGCCAAAAAAAAAAAATATTATTTTTATTAAACAATAAAAGAACTAATAGTCAAATTTTAGGGATATAAAGTATCAAAAATACTAAGAAAAAAAAAAAAAAAAAAACTCACTTGATTCTTTGTCTCTGCAACTCCTTGGCCAAAAAAAACAAAAAACTCTCGCAACTCCCCCTCTCTTCCTCATGGGTATATAATATCCAAAAAAAAAAAATCAAATAACAAATAATTTCAAAATAAATCATCAACAAACAAATTCAACAACAATTTTTTTTAAAAGAAACAATTCCATGAAATCAAACACCCCCAAACTATAAAATGGAACAATTCACGAATTCAAGGAAACCGCACATCAGCCAATGTGTTTGAGCTCCGATCCACAAAAAAATGGAGACTGCTCCTGTCCACTTGAGCTTCATATTGCTCCATGGCAGTATCAATGGCAATAGGCAGAAGAACCAAACAAAGTATTGGGTCGTTATCACCTGTTGAATTGAGTAAAACAATGAATTGACTGAATCGTTGAGGGAGGAAATCAACATGAAGCTCCGTTTCTTCAGTATTTCTATTCTCACATTTCTATTCTGGGATAAAAGCAGAAATATGGGAACAAATAATTTGTTTTTGTCTTACAGATTATTAATGTGCAGATAATCAACATCTAATACCACACCAATAAGTTCTTGAATATTAACATGCAGATTATTAATATTCTCAGATCTTTCGATTTCGAAAGCCTGGAGACCAATTGAAAAGCGGGAATCGACGAGCAAACTATAGATCTTGAAGCCAAAACCTTTGATTCTGGACAAGGATTCCGAAATCGAAATCGAAAGCACGAAATCGAACGCAGAGAGCAAATCTGAGAACGATAACCTGGACACATCAAAACGAAACGAAACCTTTGATTCTGCAATTTGTCCACCAAGGCCTCATCGAACAAATCGAACAAAAGGCGTTTGAACTATGGGATTCATGAAATCCCTAACCATTCGAAGCCAAATCGAAGCCCTAACTACTCACCGAAAGAGGAAGATCGCGCGAGAGAGGGACGAACCAGTAGCGACGATGCAGGTTTAACGAAAGCGTCCAGATTCGGCGAATTGAAATGGAGTCACAAGTCTAGTCACATCATCTTCGGAGAAGAAGATGGCAGAGGAGGTTGAAGGAAGCAGAGGAGGCGGCGGGGCAAAGTGAGTAGACGGAGGTTGAGAAGGAAGCAGAGAACGCGGCGACTCTTTGGCGACTCTCGAGAGGAAAGAGCCTGCGTAGGGTTAATTACACTTTACACCCCAATAATTGTGAATAATTATGGAAGGGCAAAATCGACATTTCACGTTTTCCGTTAACGGAGCAACCTTTGCACTTAAACCCAACAACCACAGGAGGGGTAAATGACGACATTTAAATCACAAGGAGCTAAAGTGCAAATGAGTCAAACCATAGGAGAGTAGAGTGTAATTAACCCTTAATTATATTTGTATGTGTCTAAGTTTATATAACAAAAATATTCCCAACATTTCTAATCTCCTTCGTTGACACAATATTGTACACCGGTTTTTATTAAAACATTAACAATAATTGCGTAAATACCATCACCTAAAAATAATATATATTACAATTACAACACAATCAATATCTAATAACACAAATATTTGCCTATTAAATAGTGCCACATTTAAACATGATTTAAATAGAAATAAAATCAAAGCAAAAAATGCATACTACTTATCTGAATCTCATTACTTCAATCAAGAGATAGAAACACAATGGATTATGGGAACACAACATAGGAAAAAATAAATTTTCGAGCAGATCAAAATTGTACGAAGAAATTTACAGGCTAAAATAGTAGAGAGAAATCACCAAAATAATTGAACATTCAAAACCAAAATATACATGCAACATAAACCAAAACAAACAAACCGAAATATATATGGAAAACCGGCGAAACGGTCGGCATATTTGGATTGAAGGATAATCGTTGATCAGCTATGTTCTCTCTACATCAATCAAACAAATCTAAAAACTATGAACAAACAACAAATCGTGGTCAAATCTAAACAAAAAAGTGAAAAACAAATCATTGTTAGAAGCATATTTCATATCAAACTCCCCCGCGTTGAAATTAACGGATGTAATTACACATAATCAGTTGATGAAAAATAGAAACATATTCCAAAAGATGTTCCAAAAATCAACCAAAATCAAATAGAAACAGAAGTATACACTTTACCAAAAAAAAAAAAAAAAAAATTACCTTCAGCCTATGTAGACCAGTTAACATGATGAATCTGAAAAAAATAAAATAAAAAATTGAAGCATTCACTTTACAAAAATCTCAGACTAATTTTGAGTACTCATTGTTGGGCAGCTGCAATGAGCTACCTAAATAGCTTCATACTAATTTTTTTTTTGTAAAAAATAGAACCAGATCGACAAATAATTAAAGAATCAACAAAATGTTAGTAAAGAGAAAGGGGAATTGGCATCGACCTCATTTATAGTACGATGAAAATGAAGTAAAAATATGTAAACCTGTAAAAACAAAAAAAATAGAAACTTATTGAGTATATGGATCAATAAAAATCAAGAAATAATACTGCAACCTAAACCGGATCTAACATCAAAATACCAATACTGACATATCATACCTGTCGACAAAATAAAGAGAAAAATAAAATTTTCTTCTGCAATCCGCGGTGAGGCGCCATGGCCATTGATTTACACTCAATTGTTTGTTACCATAGTCACCACACCCAATTTCTAAATTCTCATCAAATTAGAAAGAAACAATTGAGGAAATAGAGAGAGATAGAGAAAGAGGCGTACCTACGGACGCCGGATAATGTGGAATGCCATGGCGGTGGCCAAATATGACTTCAACGGTGATGGCCGGTGTTACCGTGGCGGCGATGGATGGACGGTGGTGGCCACCTGTAAGAAGAGAGCAAAAGAGAGAGAAAAGAGATGTGAGACCTATTACCTTCGGCCAGAGGTGAACGACGACGGAGCGGTGAAGAAGACATCGACGGCGATGGAGGAAGACGGCAACACGATGGTGATGGCGACAGTGATTATGGCATGGAGTCGGCGAGGAAGATCGAGATGGGGTGGGGATGACGATGGAGATCGGTGAGAGCGAAGATGAGATAGAGAAAGATCGGATGAGAGTTAGTGAGAAATGGTAGAGAGAGAGACAATTGGAGAATAAACGACGGAAGGGTTAGATAATTAGGGATAGGGGGTAATTGGAGAGAGAGATTGAGATAATTAGGGTTAGGAGTTACGAAACCTTCCTATTTAGAAATAGAAAGTTGGAAATTTTGGTTAATTAACTAAATTAATATTTGAATGAAGAGAAATTAGTATCAATGCCTAAAATAAAATTAGTATAACTTGATCAGTATTTTAATTAGGAAAAATTAAGTAAATCAATGCCTAAAATAAAAGTAATTTGTCTCAATCATAGTAATATTGTGTTATTTTTTTTATGTTTGTCATAGTCAGCAAATCAAATTTGTCATAGTCAGCATTTGTTTGTCCTAATCATATTTTTGTTTGTCTTAATTATAAATTTGTCCTAATCAGTAAAAATCGTCATGTTTTATATATATACTAACGTATAACCCGTGCCTGAAGGCTTGGGTGTAGAATAACCAAACCTAAAAAAAATGATATAATTTTATCTATTATACAACATTCTACATCTATTACATTTGAATATTAATAATAAAATAATCAAGACCAACATAATACACCTATTCATTTGAACATCGATAATAATTAACAATCGAACATCAATTGTAATTAACAATCGAGACTAAAACTTGTACTGATATAAAAAAGTTCAACAATATAAAAAATCCAATGATATTCTACGGTTTTATATATAATTTAATCTTCAAAGTAAGTTATAAACCAATTGAAATAAAAATAATGACAATTATGAAATTATCCAATCAAAATAATGGTACCGAACAATTAGTGCATAACGTTTGCCTAAAAGTACTATTATGCTTCATTAAGAAAGCCCAAAAGCACTATTATGCTTCATTACGAAACAATCTTATTACAAATACAAACACTTAAAAAACTTTTTTAAGAAAAATCCTAGCCAAATAAAAAAAAACCATAAAACCCATTCAAAAACTAATTTCTTACGACAATAATTAATTTCGTAAAATGAATCTCAAATGAACATACACATTGTAAGGGAATCCAATAATAATATGACCTTACCTCCTATTCGGATAGAATCAAGGTATAACTTAAAAAAATAAAGAATAACGTGTAAACTTGACAAACTATTTATGCTGAAATTAAAATAAAATAAGCTCATAAAAAAATCACGGTTTCCTGAAACCTCAATATATATTATCTTATATATGTGTGTGGGGATGTGTGCGCACGCATGTATGTGTGTGTAGTGCACAGACTTTCAAGTAATGACAAAAAATGATGACAAAACAACGTATTTAAAGAGATTTTCTTTATTCTTTGTGCTAAAAATGATAAATAATTCGATGAACATACGATTATGATTTTTAAATATAATAGGTTTAATTAATATTTTAAAATATGATTTTAAAAGTTAACTGACAATCATATGAAATGAATATTTCAGGTCTGATGAACACATAACGAACTAAAATTTAGCAAAATAAAGAGGTAGAGACAAAAGATTTCAAAGTCAGTATAAATTACAAAATATGAACATTTTTAACAGTAAATAGTTGATCACGTGCTCACAAATAGGATGTATTCTTTAATTACTTAGGGTGAGTAACTGCAGAAAAGAGAGAAAAACGCACTGCAATTGGGGAGAGAGAGAGCTGAAATAAGAGTTAATTAAGAAAAAATGGATGAATCAATGTCTAAATTAATTAATTAATTAGTAATTTAATTAGAGAAAAATTGATAAATCGTTACCTAAAATAATATTAATGGCTAAACTTTTGGCTCTAAACTTAATATGTTAATTTTGACCCTAAAATTAATTAATTGGAAATTTAATGTGATTAGGACAAAAAATTTAGGTATTAATGTTATTTTAGGCATTATCTTTACTGATTAATGTTAATTTAGGGCCATATATGTATCCCAACATTTTTTGCCCCAAATTAAATTTCAATTTCCTTTTATGGCCCTAAACTTATATCTCGAAAATATCTTAGTCAGCAAATTTGTTTATCCTAGTCAGCATTTGTCTAATTAATTAATCAATACTATATTAATTTGATTTCCATTTACATTAATCCGATTTTCTATTTGAAAATTCTAGTTTCCTTACACGTCCTTAACTTATATCTTAAAATGTCCTAGTCAGCATTTAGTTTGTACTAATCAACAACTTTATTTGTCCTAGTCATATTTTTTTGTCATAATCATAAATTTATCCTAGTCAACCAAAAAACTGTTCTGTTTTATATAATAGATATATATATACCACAATCGAACGACTGCTCTCTCAATCACTGAACGATCGCCAACGAACCAACGGCACATCCATTCGATTGCCATCGCCTATGCCGCAAACGACCGCCACCATCGAACAATTGCTGCCAACCATTGTCGCACCGGCCGAACATCAGGCGAAGATGATGAATGATTGCCACCGAATAGAAAACTGACAAAACCATCACACTCGATGGCAAACGGTTGGCCTCAACCTATCTCTCATCTGACGGTGGTGGTCAATTGATGATGGCGTCGATGGCAGACAGTCGTCCTCAATCCATCTTTCGTTCGACGGTGGTGGTGGATTGACGATGGCATCGACGACGGACTTCTTTCTATCTTTCTCTCTTTGTCTCTCGATTTTTCTCTCTCTGTCTTACCCCGTACTCGCAAGCCTCCTTTATCGTCGTCGTGCTCCAATTCCTCAAATCCGTCGGAGAACGGACAAGGCGGTGACGATGAACGAACGATGAATCGACAGTGAGATTTTTCAAATCTGAAAATTTCCAGATTATGTGAATATTTTCAGTTATGTGATTTGTATGAGGTTATTTGTTTATGTAAATGTTTAGATCATAGTGAATGTGTTAGTGTTCACATTCAAGATCTATTAATTTTCATGAAATTTTTTGTTGATTTATGTGGAGTTTTTGTTATTCACGTGATTTTTTCTTTATTTTGTTTTTTATCTATGAATATTCATACGAATGTGTTTTTCTATGTAAATGTTCAGACAGTGTATTCATTGAATTTTTTTTCTTTATTTCCAAATCTAGAATTGGTTTGAATATTCATGTTGATTGTTCTCGTTCTCAAATCTTGTTTGAATGTTCTCAGATTTTGTTTCTCTCTCCATTTTCCAGATCCGAAAAATTCTAGATTCGATTTTATTTGAATTTCTATCAATTGTGAATTTATTCAAACAAATTTGCTCTTAAATTTCTATTTTCCATAAAACATGAACATTTACAAATTAGTAAAAAAAAATTAAAAAAAATAAAATTTATATCGTCAAAAAGAGAATTTTTCGTAAATTAATTTGGTGTATTTTTATTTTTTAATTTCTATCAATCGTGAATTGCGTGGGATGATTTTGATGATTTGAAAGTTTTTTAAAATGGGAATTGTCACAATTTAAAAAGGACGATTGCTATGTTGCAAAATGATATAGATTATAAATACAATATAACTAGGGGCATTTATCAGAAACTAAACTCTAAGAATGTTATGGGGATCGAAAACTTAATGTAGGCATTTGGAGGATAATTTTCTCAATACATTATCTTATAAGGACTAAATAATAAATTTTTCAATTTATTATTACTAAGTTTGATGTCCATATGTTATTTTTATAATTTTCATAAATTTAATTGTTCAAGATTTTTGTATATTATATTTGTTTTTTTATATTATTTTTTTAATTTAATTTTTACAAATTTAATATTTTCGTATTATTAGTAAATTTAATATCGATATATTATTTCTGTAAATTTGATGTTCATAATTATATATATTATATTTCATCTTTTATAATATTTCTTAATTTAATTTCTATAAATCTAATGTTTGGGTATTATTACTAAATTTAATGAACATATATTATTTCTATAATTTCCATGAAGTCAGTGTCCATAATTTTTGTGCATTATATTTTTATTCTATACTATTTTGAATTTAAATTTTGTAAATTTAATATTTTTGCATTATTACTGAATTTAACGTCCCTATATGATCGTTCTTAATTTTTTACCCTTTTTTTTTTAAAAAAAAAAAAGAAAAATAATTTTTTACCCCTAAATTTTGTCACGTGCATCTCACCTGATCAATTTCCATCCAATTTAATCTCAATATTTTATAGAAGGACTACATAAAATATTGAATACAAAAATGAGAACCAAAAAAATAAATTGGAGGGTCACATGAAAAAACATGTTGCAAATTAGAGAACCAAATTTATAATTTACCCTAAAAAAATAATTTTTTAATTTGTTCGCTAGAAATCCTTTTTATTTAATTATTCATGATTTTCATATATTATATTTGTTCTTTTATATTATTTTTTAATTTAATTTTTATAAATTTAATATTTCAGTGTTATAAGCAAATTTAATATCGATATATTATTTCTATAATTTTTGTAAATTTAATGTCTATAATTATATATATTATATTTAATCTTTTATAATATTTATTAAATTTAATTTCTATATAAATCTAATGTTTCAGCATTATTACTAAATTTAATGAGTGTAGATGTAATGACCCGATTTTCTAGAGTCGCCACTAAGTTTCTCCTATAGAGAATTCTACCTTAAATATTTTACCATTTATAAATAAATTAGTGTTACTGTAGTTCTGCTCTGATACCACTCTGTTACGTCCCTATTTTCCATGGCCGTCACACGGTTTCTCCCCTTAAAGAAATTAACTCTAAAACTAAGTAATCAACATTTTTCTTAATTAAAAGTCTGAGAAATTTTATAATGCGACGTCAATAATTATATTTTGGCGATTTATCGAATCGATTTTATAACAGTAAATAATAAATACAATTATTACAAATTAAATAGAAATTCAACTAAAATTCATGTCATCGTTTCATTCTCATTGGTTCTGCAATTAAAACTGTGAGGTTGTGAGCCAGTGCTTAGTAGAATTTTCAGCTCCTCTAACACGTGTATTTAATTAATACGACAAATAAAACACATAGGCATGACTTCTACAAATTTTTCACATAATCATAATTATTTCATGAGAATTAACAATTATAAAAAACTAAATACATATATTAAAAGAGTTAGAAATTCTACCTGAAATCCGAAGTCGAAATCCGAACTAGAATACTCAAAAATATTGCAAACCCATTTATAGTTAAATAAATAAACTATAATGATCATTTGGATTCAAAATCCCTGGTTTCGTTTCCAAAACCTTATTCTGAGGCTCCCATCTCTTATTATATATATGATGATCAGCTTACTATTATTATTATTATATTAAAACTTAGTATCCCTTGTGATCTTATTACTCCGTTGGCATATATATTGATTATTATTATTATTACTATTATTATTATTATTATTATTATAAAATAAACACACATGCGGCATATTTATATGTCACAAACACACTTGATTAATATTGTTTTCTTCTATACGAAGGAAACAATATTAATCACTTATTTATTTATTTATCTATTTATTTATTTACACAATATTCTCGTTTAAAATAAAAAAATATTAATTATATTCAAAAACTCTTAAAAATATATTTTAAATAACACAATAATTTCAAAATTTTTAAAAATCAATTTAAAATTAACATTAATCTCCAAAAATTATCAAATATTATTTATACGATAGATTTACAAAACAGTTCAAAAAACATTAAATTTATATAAAATAACATTTTTAAAAATATAAATTTTTTGGGTATTAGAGTAGACACAATATTTTGATCACCTCACAATTTTTTTTATATTTTATTTTATATTTAACTCTATTTTATTTAACTTTGTTTTATTTTATTTTATTTCAAAAAATACAAAAAAATAAAAGAAAAAAAGAAAGAAAATTGAAATAAAAGAAAAGGGGGTGAAATTGAAAGAAAAGTAAAAAGAGATGAGTAAAATTGAAATAGAAGGAAAGGGATAGAGAGAAAGAGTGGCCGTGGGGCCCATTTATCGAGAGAGAGAGAATCCGAGAGTGAGGAGAGGAGAGAGAAAGAGAGAGAGGGAGAAAGGAAATGTGGGACCTTATCTTTTTGGTTGACCATGTGAGAGAGATAGAAACAAGGTGGGCTCCTTGTTTTGTCCACCCATGTATAGGTGTGCCGAGAGAGATGGTGGCGTCCATAATAGGAAAAATTACCGGTTATTCCCAAAATACAGAACTATTTATCAATTACTTCCATTGTCTTTTTTTTTTTTTTGCCCCAGTTACTCCCGTCGATACCTGTTTCTTGCACCGGTTACTCCTATCGATGCCTGTTTCTAAAAACGGCGAGGTGCAAGTTTACCAAAATGTCCCTCCCATGATTCGCGTGTTCCTTTCGAAGAACCGACCGATTTGCAAACACGTCTGCGTCTTCGTGTCTTCACCTTCGAGTTTACCGAAATACCCTACCGTGAGCTTCTCACTTTGTGTTTCTCCGATCAAAAAAATCCACAGCCGCAGCTATCACGAATGGACATTGCTGTTGACGCCATGTTTCGTTTCCAATTTCACTTTTTATTACTTCTCTGATCAAGTTTACGGCGGCGATGATTGGTGGGGTTTCGTTGAAGCCGATGCGTACAAGGTCCTAATTGAAAAATCTAGAGAGAGATTGCGATGATGAGAGTTTTGCTTTCCAGAATTTTGAGATCAAGAGAAGAAACACGCTTCCCACTGTTTTGTGCATGACAGCTGGGGGAGAGTTTTTTTTTTAATTTTGACTATTTACATATTATACCCTGTAATTTATAGTTTATTGTAAAGAATAGTTTATATTACATTCAAAACTCACATGTGTTGAATATAACATCATATGGTTTTGTATAACCGTGGACATAAAGACAAAATAACTTGTGTGTGACAATTGATGTTACATTCAACATCCACAAGTGTTGAATATAATATCATATGATTTTTAATCATGGATACATATAACAGGGGAATAATTGATGTTACATTCAACATCTATAGGTGTTGTATGTAACATCATGTTTAAAAAAAAAACACAATTGTTGAAGAAAAAAAAAAAAGAACAATTGACATTACATTCAACATTCATGGAGGTATTTTCCCAATGATTTTGACTATTTACACATTACACCCTATAATTTGTAGTTTATTGTAGAGAGCAGTTGATGTTACATTCATCATCCACAGATGTTGAATATAATATCATATGATTTTTAACCGTGGATACATAAAATAAGAGAATAATTGATGTTACATTCAACATCCACAAGTGTTGAATGTAATATCCACGCATAGTACGATCCATAAAAATATGAAAATAACTGATGTTACATTCAATATCCACATGTGTTGAATGTAACATCCACGTATAATACAATCTATAAAAGTATAAGAACAATTGATGTTACATTCAATATCTACATATGTTGAATGTAACATTATAAAAAAAAACTGATGTTACATTTAACATTCATATGAGGGGTATTTTGGTAAAAAAAAGATAACATCATAAAAAAAAACAAAAAAACAATTGATGTTATATTCAACACCCACAAGTGTTGAATTTATGTTCAACATCCACATGAATGATATTTTTGTCAAAAAAAGATAACATCATAAAAAAAAAAAAAAAAAAAAAATAAAATAATCACAATTGATATTACATTCAATATCCACAGATGTTTAATTTATATTCAATATTCACATGAGAGATATTTTGGTCAAAAAAAGATAACATCATAAAAAAAAAAAAAAATTAAATTAAATTAAAAATAAAATAAAATAATTGATGTTACATTCAACACCCATAGATGTTTATGAGGGGTATTTTGGTCAGAAAATGACAAAAAAAAGTTATTGGTGCAAAAAAAAAAAAAAAAATTGATGGGAGTAATCGGTAATTTATTTTGTATTTTGGGAGTAAATGGTGCATGCTCCTTCATAATATTTATATATTATATTTCTTTTTATATTATTTTTTAATTTAATTTTTATAAATTTAGTATTTCATTATTATTAATAAAATATATTAGTTGTATAATTTTGTAAATTTAATGTCCATTTTATATTACTTCTTAAATTTAATTTTCGTAAATTTAATATTTTAGTATTATTATTAAATTTAATATCCTAGTCCATAATTTTATATATTATATTCTTCTTTCATGTTATTTTTTAATTTATTTTTTATAAATTTAATGTTTCTATATTATTACTTAATTTAATGTCCATATAATGTTTAATATCCATAATTTTCGTATATTATATTTTTTTTTATATTATTTTTTAATTTAATTTTAGTAAATTTGATGCCTATAATTTTCGTATATTATTCTTTTTATATCATCTTTTTAATTTAATGTTCGTAAATTTAATATTTTAGTAATTTAATACCCATATATTATTTCTATAGATTTATATATATAGAAAAAAATATTATCTCCCTTCAATTATATAATAAACATATTTTCTTTTTTCAATTAGGTATAAAATATATAAAATAAAATATAAATATAGAATTTATATTTTTGTTAATCTAGAGAATAAATCTGGACCGCTCTTTATGTGAGAGATAAATAATAGTTGTGATTTATCTCGGGGGTTTATAGATGTCCTGTTTTGTTATATAGATATTTTTAGAAATATTAATAAAATAATTTGTTGTTAAAAGTCTTTTTGATTTGTAGATTTTTAAATATTTTGAGAGAATTTAACAAATACAGCACTAATTTTATTAAAATGAGAACTATATCATCCCAAGAAATTTAAAGAAATGATTTAATTGAAATTTGGGATTTTTTTTTAATGAGAAGTGTATAATTGAAATATGAGATATAATATTAAATATTTTTTTTTGGGTAATTTAATTAATACATAATAACTAATCTTAACGAGTGCTGACACACACAACAATGGTCTAAGTTCTAACATTCAAATTTGAGAAAAGAGTAAATTTCATTTTTAGTCTTCAAGTTTGAGGCAGGTGTTTAATTAATTTCTATAGTTTGAAAACAATAATTTAACCCTAAAGTTTGAATTTGGTGTTAATTTAATCAAATTGTTAATGATCTGTTAATTTTACGGATAATTTTGGTATCCAAATACAACTAATATCACATAGACAAATTTATATTACTTCATAAAATCATTTGGTTCTCTCTTTCGCAAAGTTAGTTTAATGCCCTATGTAGTTGTTTGACTTAGTAATTTTTGAATCAAGTCCACGTGGTTCAAAATGCTAAAGTCAAGGTGTTAATAATAGCCTACGTAATACTTTATATCTCAGACAAACCTTTTTAATACTTTCGATATGGGATCTCCCAATATTTTACTCTAAGACATGACGTTCTCGTCGTGTTGGGCCAATTTGTCCCTTTTAGTTGGTGATGTAGATAACAATCCATAAGTGGACACAGAGCAGCCCGTAAGCAAAACATGGTACTTACCCCGAAACCTCTATTTATCTCTAGAGCTTCTACTCCTTCATCAACACTACCATAATGCTATTTCTAGAGCAGAATTGACTCTGATACTATTTGTAATTCCCCATGCGATCCACTGACCGAGTACTTTTTTGACCGAGTCCACATGTAGTATCTTACATGATACTTAATATATCAGATAATTTTTTTAAAAATATTTCTGATCTAAGATCTCACAATCAACAATCGCCATCATCAGTTGACAGTTTCACTGGTGACGATTTAGTTTTCGGCATCTCGCCATTTCCATCCAGATTCTAATAAACCCATAATAATTGGTCCAAATTGATACCAAGTTCAAATCTCATGGTCAAATGTGATTTTTTTAAGCCACATGAACCAATTAAACACTCACCCCAAGCTTTAAAGGGTCAAAAGCACAATTTTTCTGTGCAAAAAAAAATGAAAAATCAATAGAGTAAAAATAAAAATAAGAACAAAGTTAGAGGGTCAAAAGTATAATTTTCTTAATCGCCAATTTTCCATCTTCTTCTGTTACCATTAGAAGATATTTATATTTTTCCGACAATGTACGGTGAGAGCGAGTGTAATTGACCTTGCGGAGACCCGGTGGCGACCAAAATTCCGAACTTCCCCCGGCGCCGATAGTTGAGACTCAGCTCAACGACGAAGTTATCAGAAGCAACAAACGGAGTTGTGCCCGTCCATCTTCTCCGGCCGCCGCCGCCAACCGAAATGCCGAGTCTCGCATAGCTAGCTAGAAGGGGAGTCTTCGTCTCTCTTCTCCGGTCATTATATTAAACCCCAGGCCACGGCCGAGAGAGCTTCGCAATTCTTTCAAATGGCGGCCGTTGTGGCTTCATATGTCACAAACCCTTCCCCTTCTCCGGTAATTGTACCCCGGAAGAGTAGGCCTAATTCTATTTCTACGATTGCGGTTCATACTCGTTCAATTCCGCCGACGATGTGTAGGTGCGCCGTCGACGCCACTAAGTCCGTAAACGGAGATGCCCGAGGAGGAGTTGATGTCTTCTCCGTCACTCCGGCTAACAAGTACGACGTCGATTACCTCGGGCAGAGCACCAAAGGCGATTTGAACCTCAAATTCGGTAAATTACACACTGAATTCACTCATGATTTGAACTTCACATGCTATTTTCTTGTGTAATTGGTTTAAAATATTGCTTGAAATTTTAATTATAATTATGTATATTTGATTAAATCATAGGTAAATAGAGAAATATACAAATCGATTCGTAAAAAAATGAGATAATTTAGACAACCAAACGGGCCCTTATGGCATTTTGTTTATATCATATTGCTCCAACAATAGTGTCGGCTACATGAATCTGTTTACGCTTGATTATTTTATATTGCTAAACTTCATAACTTATTATACGCTAAGGTAGCGTTTTGAAGCGCGGAATTGGAGCCTTGGAATTGAAGATTTTGGATTCAGGAATGAATGAAATGCAAAAAATTTAGAAATTTAGATACTTGCATTTCTTTTTCATTTTTTTTTTGGTTTTACGATAGGGTGTGTGCAAACCAGTTTACGCGTACCTTGACTAATCACCTCATTGAACGATCTTAAAGGTGCACTCCCTCACACTGGCCTTTAAGGTACACTCCTTCACACTGGCCTAGTGCATTCAGGATTAAATTCAATATTTAATTATTTTTAGAGTGCTTCCCAGGAGACCGGTTGGAAAGGAAAGGGAACACCTCTTTTTACCAACCGGAGTAACATCTCTTGGGTAGATGGGTGCATTTCTAATTCCAATTCCAAGACCCCAATTTCATGTAACCAAACACTACCTAAAAGAAATTTTTTAATAATGGAATGGTGAGATTGATGAGAAGAACAATGTAATTCACCCAAGAGTGGAATGTGTTACATAATAAACCCTATAATTATACTATTGGGTGCATTTTAGTGTTCATGTTTCTTTTTCAACAAACCGAAAAAAAAATATTAGATGCAACTGTTGTAAAGATGACATGGTATCACCATCCAATTACATTATCCTTGTATTCAAATGGAATTTATCCATCACTAATAAGAATCCACATTAAAAAAATAATGTACTTCATTGGTTGTTTGTACCACATGGCATGCTGACTTGCTACAAGCATTGCATCTAATAATTTTTCCTATAAACCATGTGGTATTATATTACAAGGTTTTTTGCCATGGACCCCAAATTTCGAAACTCACTATTTATCCAATTCACTTGCTACAGTAATTGTTTGAGAAGCCCAATAATTTTGTCAGAATTCCAAATTTACTCCTTTACATGAAAATCACTGTAAATTTTTTTCATGGAAAATGTGTAGTAATTTTCGTGTAGTGTAGTAAATTTTGGGTTTCTGAAAAAATTACTATAACACGTGGACTATTGGACTGCATATGCTGAAATTTGAAATTTATGGGTTGTTCAACAAGAACGCCTATATTGTGTTCTATATACAAATGTTCATTATTGGCAGGGATAGATGGCGAGGCTGTACTAGAAGGTCCGATCGAGGAGGTTGCGAGGATGGAAACTGAAGAGGCCGAGGATCTTCTTAAACAATTGGGAATCCCGGTACTGTGAACTAATAATCTATTCAAGTTTTCCTTACATAGTTGTTTATGTTTTATTTGTTGTTGCACATGTTTAACTACAACACACTTAAGTGTTAAGTATCAGTTAAGATGTATTGTTGGGTTTATCCCACATTGGATGTGGAAGGAGCTTGTGGTTAAATTATAAGCTTGTGGTTAAATTATAAGCTTGAGGGAAAGTTTCATCTCATAAGCTAATTTTTGGGATTCAGAGAGGTTCTAGACCACTCTACACTGGTATTAGAGTCCAAGTTACAACAACTCTGACCTAATAGCGCCATAGAGAAAGGCTGGTTGAGGATTAGTCGACCAATAGCCCGATATGTGAGGGGGAGATAGGCAGTGAGGGGTGGTCTTGAGCCTTTCTCAACCCCAAAAGTTAGCTCAAGAGGCGAGTGATGAATCCTAGGTTTATTGATAACGACAAATCAACGGATTGAGAGGGAAAATGTGTGAATTTTATTGAAATCGAAAGACAAACAAATTTCCAGGTATTCGAGAGACCTGGTTCTCTCCCAAAGCCAAAGCTTAATACAAATAACTTCACGACCTCCTACATACTCTATTCTTCCCATTTTATAGCCCACCTCTTACTATACATGACCCTTCTCATACAATGTAATTATTAATAACGTAATAATGGTTGATGAGGCTTTCCTAATCTCACCCAACATCCTTCCCAAAATATTCCGTAAATCAAGGTAATTCGTAATGGTCATTTCCTTTCTTGTGATGTGCATAAGTATACCTAATTGGTGGTCTATCAGTGTGACTTTTCCTCACACTTACAACCTGACCGCCAACTCCTTCCACATCCAATGTGGGATAAATCCAATATATATCGACTTATGGAGATAGAAAATATTGAAAAGAAAATTACTTGATAAATTCAACACTCAAAAAATGTTTAGCACTTAATTTTAGGTTTTATTGAAATGACTTTGAACTCGACGAACTTACCGAAAATCTTGACTTTGGTTTTACTGTTCCTTTAGCTGATACCAAATAGCATAATCTCCCTTTTCCATTGAAATGACAGTCGTGACCCCACATATACGTTGTCCCTTGCAGCTTTTGATGTGATGTTTTTCCTAGACTGTGATTCCTTCTGCATTCCATTTTTTGCATGTCAGCGCTGGTGTTCCTTGTTTACTTTTAAATTGATTGCTTTTGCTTCTATGATATTGTATGCAGGATCCATTTTCTGCAATACATTCTCCCCGTGGCATATTTTGTAGCCGTACATTGAATCTCCGGTCAATCAGTGCCATTGGATATGACATGGACTACACTTTGATGCATTACAATGTCATGGTAACAATCCATTCTTATTTCAACGGTTTAAAAGTAAACTCACGAATTCATTATATAAGTGTGCCGTGTTCCTCCTCCTCCTCGTCCTATTTTTTTAAAACAAAATAAATAAAGAGACAATAAAGTAAATTGTCTGAATTTCTAAATTTTGAGTACATATGATGTTATATTCGGTACCTTCGATTTGGTGAACAACCCGTTTTATGTTTGATTCCCTTATACACTCGAATCTAGTTTGTTTTTCACAGATTGCTCTAAATTGAAAATGTTATTCAGATTTAACCATTGGAACTATATGATGTATTTATAATCTTGCAGGCCTGGGAAGGTCGTGCGTATGACTACTGCATGGAGAATCTAAAAACCATGGGTTTTCCTGTTGATGGACTTGAATTTGACCCAGATTTGGTAAAACAATTTTTTTTTTATTTATCTACTTAAATTGAAAAAAAAAAATCTTCTTAACATGTTTTCTGGGGGGCGATCTCGGTCCTTGGTTTTGCCAGGTGATTAGAGGCCTTGTGATAGACAAAGAGAAAGGCAACTTGGTGAAGGCGGATCGGTTTGGTTATGTAAAGAGAGCTATGCATGGCACAAAAATGCTATCTACTCGAGAAGTGAGGTGTGTTTTAAACTTCATCATCTAGCTTGTCGGGTGCGGGGTATCTAATTTACCTGCCATCCTTGTGACGAGACTTGTGTCAAATGTTGTACATGCAAAGAGAGTTATTATGGTGCTGTTTGGTTTAGTTTTCGAAAAAAAATAAGGAAAATAGAATATTTATTAATAATGTCTTAAAGGATAGAAAAGTAAAGTGGCGTGATAAATTAAATGTGATATTGAAAGAGAGATGATAATAATAATGTTTGTGGGCTGAATGTGCGGTAGATAAGTAAAAAATAACGATATAGAGAAAAAAATCAAAATTAAATTTATAAAATAATAAAGTATAGTATTAGAAGTAGGTGATGTCATAGATTTATTATTATAAAAATCATTCTGTAAAATTGTTTTTGAGTTGTGCTGTTAAAAGAGCAATTGATTTTATTTTTGGGTGTTTCGGTGGCAGACGCAGTTCCCTTATTTAACCCTTAATTTTAAAAAAGACCTCTATCCAATTGCAACTTGCGTTTTAGTCCCAAATATTAAAAAAAGCGGAAGGCCCAATTCACGCGCCTGCACCCCCACAGCCGTATTGAACAGAAACACTTGTTACATGTATCTAACTTGTGCGTAAATATTTGTTAGATGTAACAAAATTACAAATGTAATATAGTTACGTATAATTTGTAATTATTAACTCGTAACTAATTGTAGTTATATGTAACTAATAATCACTTTAATATAGATTCACTCACTAAGTTCTCTCTACGCTTCACATACAATGCGTGAGCACGTGTGGGACTAGCACGAAACCAAAAATCAATTTAAGGGACTAATTCTAAACTTATGCTTTAAATATGACAACTAACAGATTACATCCTCTAATTAAGACGAATTGCTGATGATCCTTTTTTTTTGTCAACGACAAAAAATTGTTTTTGAAAACTGTAGAAATCCAATGGGCCTAACTCACTCTCAAAAGACGCTTTGTAAGATGATGATTACCCCTGGACTTATACATAGGTCGGGATCAGGTTACACAAGCGATATGGGATTTAACAAAACCAAAACCAAACAGGCCTTAATTAGTTCTGATACTCTCTATGGGGGTGAATCTACCTTTTGCATGTGCTTCATATGCACTTTGAGCTGTCACTGCATAAGCAGTTTAGGCCTTAGCGGCTTTGATTCCTCTTGTAATTTGATGTTTTTCGCATGTGGCAAAATTTGGGTGATATTTTCTATAGTGCTTTTTTGATTTTCTATGATTCGAAGTGAGATGTATGGGAGGGAACTCGTGGATTTGCGGAAGGAGACTCGATGGGAGTTTCTCAATACATTGTTCTCTGTTTCAGAAGCAGTGGCCTACATGCAGGTATTTTGTTTAAGCTACTAAATGTGATTATTAAGAACTTGCATGTATTCATTTAGCGACTCTTTGATAACACAATTAAGCATGGTAAATAATAAAAAAAACCACTGAAAATATTAAGTATCAAATGAAAACGCGTCAAAATTTTGAATGCACATTGATCTGCAACTGTTAGAAAATAAAGATGGCAAATTATAATAAAATTGTAGAGAAAGAAAGAACTACCGAGGGAAAAAAAAAAGGGAGAAAAAATTGAGGGTTGAGAAAAGTTTTGAGATCAAGTTGTAAGGTAACTTTTAAAAGTAAAAAAATTGTACAAACAAACTTATTGAGATCGATTTTTTTTTTTAAAAAAAAACACTTAATAAATTGAACATTGTGAAACCCCCCCCCCCCCCCCCCCCCCCACCGTTTCCAATAAATTCAACACTTAAATTTCATTACTTAAAACTTGACACTTATTAATTTTGAAACGGGCCTTTAGTCTTTTTTTTTTAATACTTCAACCCTCGGTAACGACAAGGTACTCCAGAAAGGCAAAAATCCATGCCATGTGTAAGGCTAATGCTTTATGTGAATGTTTAATCAGGGGCGTTAGCAGCTGTCTCTAGCTGTTGTTCCTCCTCCCAAGGGCAGGTTCTTACGCATTACTGACCCGTCCGCCACTGAAAACACCAATTCCCGTCCGACTTGCATGTGTTAACCAATGCCAGCAGCGTTCATTTTGAGTTGGAATTGAACTCTCCATTAACTTAATTTGCATTACTTATAGCTTTCCTTATTTGTAGACAAAGCGGATTTTGAGGTGTTTTACAAAAAATTAATTAGGCTTGAATAGTTTGGTCTTTCAAATTTGAATTGTTAATTGAGATGCCAAATAGTTAAGTCTTTTTTTACTAGGTAGGTGTGTTCTAGTATGTAAGAAGATAGAACACAAAAGTTGACAGAGTAAGAATGTGTGCTAAATATTTTATTTCTCGCCTCATTTGATTTTTAATCTGGTTGAGCATGTTTCAATGAAAGTGTTCTGAGCTTTACATAGTCGATATCACGTTTCACTTTCAGATGGTTGATAGATTGGATGACGGAGTTATTGCAGCATATCGTGGTCCACTTGATTACAAAGGGCTTTACAAGGTAATTTTTTTTACCATTGGCTTGACCTCTGATAATGCCGGAATTTTGTCAATGTTCCCGGCTCCTAAATCCTTAATTAATACTTGCAAAACTTAATATAAGTACTTGGAATACCGGGGTGGTATCGGCCAAATTCACTCCGGTATGAGAATAAGCTAATTAGGTCTTTAGTGATATCAGAATAGAATAATCCCTTATGACCTATAAATTACCATATTTATAGAGTGAAATTCATCAATAATTCCCCTTGATTTGGGGAGAATAATATGTCCTGGATTTGGGGAGAATATTATCTTCCGGCTTTAGAGAGAATAAATCAAACTAAATCTGTTTGACTAGTTCAAATGTTACACCATTATGAACCGTAGTTTCTCGGCCCTAATTGATAATTACTAATTTCTTACACTTTATATGATATGGGTTATTCCCATTTAAGCCCATTTCGGTACTGACGCAGTAGGCCTTAATGTATGGATTTTTCTTGTGATTTTTACCCTCATCTTTAATTTATTTCATTGTTACTTTTTTTTTTTTTTTCAGGCTGTCGGGAAGGCCCTCTTCAGGGCACATGTGGAAGGTCAGCTTAAGGTGACCGTGTTCTTGATGTGTCGGTTTATGTTGTTGTCTTTTGATACTATGGTCTGATTAATGCTGTTCTTATAGAGTGAGATAATGTCAAAGCCAGAACGGTTCGTAGAGCCTGATCCGGAGCTACCTTTAGCACTTTTGGATCAAAAAGAGGTTAATTTCATGGATTTTAATCATGTGCAATACTCATATCATTTCGGGCCTGTTTGGTTTTGTTTGGAAAAAGTTATGAAAAAGAAAATATGTACTAATAGTGCGTTAAAAGAGGAAAAGCAAAAATGATTTGATTGAATGAAATATGACGTTTAAATAATGTGTGGTGCAAGAGAACTTGTAGAGGATAGAGAGGGATGGAGAAAAAAATTCAAATTAAATTTATAATTGTTTTTTAGTTGTTAAAAGAGAAATAGTTGATCTTTTTTTCCCGAAAACAAAATTTTTCCCTGAAGCACAGCCAAACAGGCACTTAAGGTGGCGTTTGGTTAGTGTTTCTGCTTTTCTATTCGTACTTTCAATAAATTTGGAAATTCTGTTTCCGTTCTGGAGTATTCTTGGAAAAGAAACATGTTTGGTAACGACCATTGTCCTGAAATTGTTTCTTTTAATTGTGAGAATAGAAACAAGAAACACGCATGATTGCAACATTTGTTCATTTTTTCCCCTTAAAAAATATATGGTCACCGTCAGGGTGGTGGTGGTCGGTTGGTGGCGGTGAGAATAGTTTTGGAAGTAAATATGAATTAACATTTTTTTGTTTCTCAGATTTTTAAGGAATTCAAAAAATGCTCTTAAATTATTTCCAAAATTTTGGAAACAAAAATATGTTTACCAAACGTGTTTCTGTATATTAATTCCAAAATTTTGAGAGCAGAAATAGAAATTAGGGAACGGAAACAATAGCCAACGGGGCCTAAGATTCTCGTTTTGAAAGACCAAAGATAAAGAATCCTTTCAAATATTCTTTTGTTTTTTATTTATTGTGTATCAGGCTGGTAAAAGGCTCCTGCTTATCACCAACTCGGATTATCACTACACCGACAAAATGATGCAGCATTCCTTCAATAGATTTCTCCCCAACGATATGGGCTGGCGAGATTTATTTGAAATGGTTAGTAAGGCACCGTTTGGTGACGTTTTTTTTTAAAGTATTTTATTATAATAATAAAAAAAAAAGCCGAATAAAAAAATATTTTTACCTAAAAGCAAAAGGAGGAAAAAAAAATTGTTTGATTGCATGGAGATTGTAGAAACCAAATAGATCTAATTCACTCTCAAAAAACGTCTTAAAAGAGGAGGACTACCTTTAGACTTTATATATAACTCAGGATCAGGAAAAACAAGCGCTGTGGGATTCAACACGCCTCCTCACGCGTAAGGTAGACTTTGGCAAACCACTAAAAACGGATATCAGAGGGCCCAACATCATTGTGGGATTCAACACGCCCACTCATGCGCAGGGTAGACTTTGACAAACCACTGCGAACAAATATTTGGGGGCCCAACATTGATGTGGGATTCAACAAAACCAAAATCAGACGGAAGGCCTGCCTCTGATACTATGTAGAAACCCAATGGGCCTAACTCACTTTCAAAAGATGTCTTGTAAGAGGAGGACAACCTTTAGACTTTATTTATAGCCCAGGATCAGGAAACACAAGCGATGTGGAATTCAACAGAGATAAAATCTTAATATCCATATAGACAATCTGTTAATTCAAAAGAATTTTATAGAGGGTTGAGAAAATTTAAGCTAGAAGCTCTCTTTAAATATAAAAATGGAAGAAAGTAATATATAATCTATATCTATATATATATATATATATTTGTGCTTTTCAAGAAAATAGTTTTAACTTTTTTTATTTTTTTGAAGTACTTTCTCAAAGCGCAAGAAACATATTTTTTTAAACAATTTTTTTTGTTTGAAAGAAAAAAAAAAGTACTTAAAAAAAGCCTTATCAAAAGGGGTTCATGAGTACTGATGTGTTGTTTGTATGATATAAATAGGTTATAGTCTCAGCAAGGAAGCCAGAATTCTTCCAAATGTCACACCCGATGTATGAAGTGGTGACGGGCGAGGGTCTAATGCGTCCTTGTTTCAAGACTCGTCCAGGTGATTCTATTGCCCAGATCTTTTTTTCCCCTTGTTAGATCTGTAACATCTATACTATATATAAGGGGAGAGCAAGGGATACATGGTTATTTTTCCGTATATCAATATGTGAAATGTCAAAAATACCCTTAGTACGAAGTATTGAAAATATTCTCTAATTTGTTTTATAATTTCTACAAATTACACACACGTAGAGTATGCCAAGATTTCTAGTATACGATAAGTTCTTGAAAAACTAGGCAAAAACACTGTAAAAATGCACAAGATTTTTTTACACAAAATCATGTAAGAGAGTTTTGAATTATAATTCTTTGAAGATGAAAAATATATTTTAGAGGTTTTTGCACTTTGCACACCTGAAGTTTAAGAGAAATCCCATTTTAGGCCATGTCTATCCAATTTGAACACATTAAACCTAGAAGTATTCAAATCGTGTCAAATAAGTCTGGATTGTTAACACCGTCATTGTTTTATGACGGAAATCACTTCGTGTGTCAAGCACGAAAATCATCTACGTGGGTGATTTTTGTCAAAAAAATGACAGGGTTGACGATTTGGACTTGACACGATTTGGATAAGTGGTTAAATTTAAAGTGCAAGGGCAAAAGTTGGTTTTCTCTGAAACTTTAAGGGTTTAAAGTGCAAAAATCTCTCAATTTTATATTCCGCTAATTGAAGTTGGTATATTTATGTAAAGATGCTGACAATTTTGGGACACAAGTTTACATATTTTGATATACTAGTGAATGCATTGTGCTTGAAAGCACGATTTCATATAATTTTTTTTACTACTAACAAGTATTCAATCATAATTGTAATTAATCTGTTTTTTTTTTTTTTTTGGTTTTTTATTTGCTTTGTTCGGAAGGAATAATTTTGAAAAATAAACCAAAATCCAAGGAAGTGGGGTGGAAATTATTTGGGCGGGACCCCCCCCCCCCTCCAAGCAAGAATTTTTACTAAACAATTCCCTCTATTTTTTTTTTTTTATAAAAATCAATCTTAACCGTGAATCAAAAGACGTTTTAAAATACCATTCTGATTTATAATATTTTTATATATCTCGGTTAATCCATGGTTTGTTTGCATTGATATACATATAGTATGTGTTTGTCTTTCTTATTTTTTACTTCTCTTCCGACTTTAGGGGGCTTGTATTCAGGAGGAAGTGCGCAAATGGTTGAGAATTCATTGAACGTTCACGGAGACGAGATATTGTATGTGGGCGATCATATATACACAGATGTAAGCCAATCGAAAGTCCATCTTCGATGGCGGACTGCATTGATTTGTCGGGAATTGGAAGAAGAGGTTAGTAATTGGGTTTTGAGGGTACTGTTTGGTTTAGTTTTTTTTTAAAAAAAAATAAAAAATGCAGAAGTTGGATGATTGATTGAATTATGGTGTTGAAATAGGATAATGATGATGTTTGTTGAGTGAATGTGTGTGAGTGAAAATATGTAGAGAAATAAAACATAAAAATATAGAGAAAAAAATAAAAATAAATCTATATAATAAATTAAGACGATTTTTTTAAATGTCCTTTCTTTAAGGGTTGGGATTGATTTGAGGAGAATGAATGGATGATATTGGATTACAAAAAAAATTAGGGAAAAATTTTTGCCCAAAATTTCAGACCCTACTACTAAGAGTTAAATTAAATTATTATTTTGTACCCTTTAAATTTTATAATTGTATTTAATAGACCTTTTTTTTTTTTTAATTATTATTATTTACTATATTTTTACACTTAAAAATTAGAAAATCAATGTAGTGCCTTTAGACATTGTGAATCCCTAGAAGTGGGAGTATGAAATTTTTGGATGGGAATTTCCCCCTCGAAAACTTTTTTAATCCACGCTTATTCACCCATTCCCTTAAATCAATCTCAACCTTGAAGGAAAGGACATTTAAAAAAAAAGCCCTAATTTATGAGATAGATTTTAGGGACATTAGTGGAAGATCCTAATAATGACACCAAATTAATAAAAAGTCCCAAAACAAATAATTACTTTAGTTTTAGTCTAATCTATTGGAGTTTATGGAAACACTAATATTCTAATTAGGGTTGCATCACCAACGGACGCCCCACCACCATTGGCTATCGGATTCTGACTACTGCCGATCACCGAAACTCCGGTCACTGAATTTATTTTTAGTTACATTTAGCTACTTTTTAGTAATATTTTTTAATATGCATTTTAGTTATAATTTTTTAGTCATAGTCAACTAATTTTTCGGTTGCCGGTGGTCGAAAAATTACATGAATGTAACTAAAAATACACTTAAAAAATATAACTAAAAAATGCATTAAAAAAATAGTTACATGTAAACGAAAAATACATTAAAAAAATAGTTACATGTAACTAAAAAAAAATTCAGGTAGTCGGTGGCCGGACTTTGGCGATCGGAGTCTTAAGGTTTGACGGTGGGTGGCGCTGACGGTAGACGATGCAAACCTAAATCGGAAGTATTTGATTGGAGATATGAAGGAGTATTGACCATGGGACTAAAACACAAGTCAAAATATATAATTATGGGATTTATACTCAAGTTAAAATTAAAATAGGATAAATAATGGATTAGGCTTTCTATTTGGTACTATTGACCAATTATCTCTAGATTTTAACGTTCAAGTGATCTCTTGTAGATCATTTTTCTTATTTGATTGACGCAGCATTTGGATTCATGGAATTGGAGCCTCTGAATTGGAATTACAAATAAACGCATGTGAAAAACTAAAAAATTACGTGCATTTATTTTCATTTCCAATTCCAATTCCAATTCCAATTCCAAAGCTTGAATTCCATGCTACCAAATGCGAGCTAAGTATCCTCGTGTTGATACTGGTTTTATCTAGTTTATGTTTTGGTGCTGCAGTATAGCGCCTTAATTAGTAGCCGGAGTCATAGAGCCACATTGATAGAGCTAATAAATCAGAAAGAAGTTGTGGGCGACCTTTTTAACCAACTCCGACTGGCTCTGCAGAGGCGAACAAAGGGACGCCCGGCTCAGGTACTTTCTTCTTCTTCCGTAACATATGTACTACGATTATCGAATTTGTTTAGTACTACGATTATCGAATTTCTTCCTTAACCATTTGATCCTAGGATTTCTTTCCTTGGGCGCTTGGATTAAGATTTTCCTTTTTGTCAAAATAAAAGACTAAAATAGGATTTGCCAAAGATTGCTGTTTTTATTTCGCTAAATTGCACTTTGCACCCATGAAGTTTAGTGCAATTGCAGTCTCAATGTCTTTAATCGGTATGGTTGACAAATTCTAACCATTTCGATTGACAGCAGCAACACGGATGTATTGAATTTTTTTTGAATGTGCCCTCACTTGTGATGCAAGTGTTGTTTGCCCGGCAAGTGGAATGACCAAAATCTCTCAATTGGACCGGAACAAAATACCAAATTCCAGGGATATTGTAGAAACACAATGGGCCTAACTCCCTCTCAAAAGACGTCTTGAAAGAGGAGGATTGCCCTAAACTTTATATATAGCTCGGGATTAGGTAACACAAGTGATGTGGGATTTAATACGCCCCCTCACGCGCAGGGTGGAATTTGACAAACCACAACAAATGGATATCGGGGAGCCCAACATCAATATAGGATTCATCACACTCCCTCACGCGCAGGGTGGACTTTGACAAATTATTGCGAATGGATTTCAGGGGCCCAACATTGATGTGGGATTCAATATGCCCAACATCATACAAAAAATCTGATTCTGATATCATTTAGAAACCCAATGGGCCTAACTCGCTCTCAAAAGATGCCTTGAAAGAGGAGGATTATCCCTAAATATATATATAGCTCAAGATTAGGTAACACAAGCGAGGTGGGATTCAACATATACATTGCAAAAATTGAAACATCAGGGCACACTGAGACTGCAACTCTACTCAAACTTCAAGGGTGCAAAGTGCGGTTTAACCTATTTATTTTCTTGTCGGTGTTTCCATGTTTTTTCTTATTCTTTTGATAATATTTTTTTTGTTTATCAGTGCACCGTTCTCTCTCTCATACTTACTTTTATATATATATATATATATATTGCGTGTACAGACTCTTTCTGCCACTCATATGGACGAGAAAGATCTCACAGAGAGCATGCAAAAGCTACTTATTGTTATGCAAAGACTTGATCGAAAAATTGCTCCAATGTTAGAAACAGATGGAGAACACTTCAACAAGAGGTAAAAGTCAATTTTTCGAGCTTTTAGCTTATGTTCTTCTATGACCGGGGATTAGGAATTCAAGTCCTGAAATTGGAATTTGAAATGAACGCATTTTTTTTTTCTTTCAATTTTTTACATGCGTTCATTTCTAATTCCAGTTCCGAGGCTCCAATTCCATGAAGCCAAACACTGCCTTACCGCGAAAGTGAATTCAAAAGTTTGTGATTTTCTATATTGTTGAGAGTTTGCGAGTTGATTTGGCCTAACCGTTTTGGGTTAGGTGGGGCTTTCTTTCGCGTGCAGGCCTCTGGGACAAAAGCCACCTTATGAGACAAATTGAGAAGTATGTATGCCTCCCTTTTTATACTATTTTCTCAAGCTCACGATATCAGATCGACTTTTTTTTTTTTTTTTTTTTCTTTTTTCTTTATTTTTGAGAAAGCTTGGAACAGAAACATCATTTTAAAAAAGTTTTGTTTTTGGTCTGCTTCCATAAATGTTTTTATAAAAGACTGAGGTTTTTGCACACTTTGCATCCTTGAAGTTTTGGAGATATCTCACTTTAGCCCTTATACTTTCAATTTGAACATATTAAATGCTGAAGTATTCAAATCGTGTCAAATGAGCCCAAATCGGTAATTCTGTCATTTTTTATGACATAAATCAGTCACGTGTCAAACATGGAATCACTCATATAGGTGAATTTTGTCATAAAAACTGACGGAAAAACTAACTTAACACGATTTAGATACTTCAGAGTTTAATGTGTTCAAATTGAAAGGACATGGGCTAAAGTGGGATTTCTCTGAAACTTTAAGGGTCCAAAGTGCAAAAATCTCTAAAAGACTAAATTTTACTTTGCATCCTTATAGTTTGGGTGCGGCCACACTTTGTCCCTTGATATTCCAATCAATTTGTTGCTAGAGTACGCGGTAAAGTGCAACCAATCTAAAACTACAAGAGTACAAAGTGATATAACCTTTTTCTTTTCTCCGAGGAAAAAAAAAGAAGAAAAAACTAAAATTTAGGGAGTAAATTGCAACAATAAAAAAAGTAATTGCAACCAGGGTATGGAAAGTGTGATTTAGTCTTTTAAAAACCGGAAAGCATAATAGAAACGGGTTTTTTGTTCCCATATTTTTGTTTCCGTTCTCGCAATAAAAAACCCAAAAAGAAAAAAAAACCCCAAGAAACCGAAGTTTCACAAATTTTAAATTCTTACATACACACCTTTCATCTGCAGGTATGCTGATATTTACACCTCGAGGGTCTCGAATTTCCTCCATTACACGCCTTTCATGTATTTCCGCTCACAAGAACAGGTATCTGATTATACGACTCGATTATCTTTTTTATTTTTTCCCCGAGTCAACTTTTCTTGTTCAGAATAATGTCTTAAATACCTTCATTTGCACTTTTTCCCACAATATTTGTGATCCAATTGAAACTATCTTACAATTTTTTTTCCCAGACACTGGCTCATGATTCATGTTCGAACAACTCTCCGACATTGTACGAGTCCGGCTGATGAAAACACCCATAAGTAGATTTTCTTGATAAGCAAATTAACGTTATACTCGACTATTCAGATTGTTCTTCTAATAAGTTAATTGTAATATATTTTTTTACATTTTTTTCTTACAGTTATTATTAATTAGATTGGATTTATCTAATTAATGTTAAGCCTTGTTGAGTTTGTATGTAATACTCTCTTCGTCTCAAATCTGTTGTTACATTTGACTTTGCAAATATTGTTCTTAGTGCGGGAATGATATTAATATTTTTTTTTTTTTTTTTTTAATGTGTAACGGAGAAGAGGTTTATTGTGGTAATATTGATAAAATATATTTATTAAAAAAGAAAAATATGATAACAATTTCAATCTAAAATTTAGGGATTATATTATGGGGTTAATTGTCTTTCAGTCCTTGTATTTCAGTCTTATTTTATTTTAATATCTCTATTTTAAAAATTTACACTTTTCTATTTCTCTATTGATTAAACTGAGAAAACCCACATTTTATTTTCAAAAAAATATAATATATATATATATATTTTTAAATTTAAATCAATTTTTTTTTCAGTTAAAAATAAAATAAATAAAAGTTAAAATAATGGATAATTTTGTTAATTTCTATTACTTTATATAAAATTTCTTATATAATTTAGATAAAAATTACTCATTATTTTGTCAATTTCATATAAAATTTAGATAAAATTTTAAATTTTATATGAAATTGATAAAATTATCCGTTATTTTAATTTTGCCCAGTTTTTTGCACATTTTATTAAATTAAATAAAAAAAAGAAATTAATTTTACAATTTATTATAAGTAGAAGGGAATAAAGTATATATATATATATATATATATATATATATATATATATATATATATATATATATATATATATATATATATATATATATATATATTTTTTTTTTAAAATGGAGGGAATAAGATGAAAGATATGAGATTAGAGAATAGGAAGAAGGGGCAGGCGCTCAAGCAAGAAAGGGTTCAATAAACGTTGCAGATGCTTAGTGTCACGGGACGAGCCTTTTCAAGGCTAGAAAAGGAACCGTGCAGCACTAACTAGGGGATCGCCTAATAGTAAGCCTGAAGATCAAATGATCTTGAATAACATAATCAATTTTAATAACAACGAGTTTCATTACAACAACACATGCTGACAATATAGTGAGAATATAATTACAATAACAATAACAATTCTATTAATATCGAAAGTTACAAGATGTGAAAGGCTTGAATGACTTCAAGAGCATATTATCTCATATAGTACTTTAAGTAAAAAAATACATGTGACAACAATAGACATCATGGTTAGTGTTAGGTTCAAGAGAGTAATCAGTTACTCTTTCTGCGGCAACAATGACAGCAGAGAAATCAGTAGGATATTGTCTTTGTATTTCCTGACATACCCAATCTTTCAAGCCATCTAGGAATAGAAACAATTTATCCTCTTGAGACATTGTACGAATGTCTAGCATGAGAGCTATAAACTTCTTGACATAGTCTCGAACGTATCAAGTTTGTTTCAGCTCTCTTAATTGTCGTCGAGCCGTGTACTCGACATTTTTTGGAAGGAATTGTACCTTGAGTTCACCTTTAAGGCTTTCCTTGGTATTGATAGTGCAGTGTCCCACCAAGATGTTTGCATATTTTGTTTGCCACCATAATTTAACATCATGACTAAGATACATGGAAGTTGTTGTCACATTTTCTTCCTCGAAGGTTACTTAGGTGACCCGAAAGTATTGCTCCATATCCAAGAGGAAGCTTTCAAGCTCTTTGGCATTTCTCACACCGCCATAGGATTGAGTAGGGTTGTGCAAGAAGCCCGAATAACCCGACCCGCTCGCAAAATTCGACCGGCTCGGCCCGAAATACTCGGGTACATATGTGCAAAAATTCGGATCGGGTAAAACTCGATCCGACCGTCATATAAGACGGTTCGGTCGTCGGATTCCATCTTCGACGACCTCTTCGCACCTGACCGACCGCTATACACAGCGATTAGGATATGAGTCCCTATGTCTGAGCACGCTATGGCTATGTATGTGTGCTCAAATCAAATCTTTCTTAGATTCTCATCTCAGTTCAATCCTAAACCCTAAAGCGCCGATTTTCATCTACCAAGCGCAGACCTAAGCGTCGCTCCCTTCTCAGGTTTGAATCGCTGAACTGAATCGCCGCTCCCTTCTCAGTTCTCAGGTCTGAATCGCTGCTCCCTTCTCAATTCCCAAAATCGTCTGAAGCGCCGCTCATCTAGGCTTTTGCGACCCTTCGAAGTTCGAATCCTTTCGAATCGCTTCATATCCCTTTGACAAATGACAATGGCTATAAAGGTGAGTTCTTCCTCTCGGCCATCTCTTCTCTCGTGTTCAATTGAATTGATTCCATTGTTTGATTTGAAGCCAAAATCCAAAACTAAGGTAAGTTCTTCTATTTGTTCAATTCACATGTTTCTTGTTTTTTTTTTTTTTTTTTTTTGTTTTCGGTTTCTGTTTTTTGTTTCCGTTTCTGACTGATACATGAGTAACATGATATGTTCTTGAATCATGATTATGTTTGATTTATGTGAAGTGTTCTTGTTAATGCTCTGTTTAGTGCTCTAATACACGTTTGCATACAAGATGAACTTGTTAATCATGTGAAGTGTTCTTGTTAATGCTCTGTTTCTTGAAACATGATCATAGATTCAGGAATGATTCATTTTTGCTCCCTGCGTTTATTCTAAAATATGGGAACAGAATAGCAACAATTGCTCATTTTGTTCTCATTTTTAAGAGAACAGACACAAACCAAACGCCACCTAATTTTTTCAGTCTATAAATAACCCTTCGCCATATCCTTTAAATGAAGTTTAAACAAGACAAACCCAATTATAAGTGATTCTTCCAATAAAAAATATAGGCTAAAAAGAACAAGAAATGTCCATAGGAAGAAATGGTTATTTAGCATCAAATGTTTCTGTTTCTGTTTCTGCTTCTGATTAGTGTTTTTGTTCCAATGTTTAGTATATTTTTGTTCCCTTGTTTAGTGTATTTTTGTTCCCATATTTCGTGCTCTGTTTTTGTTTCTGCTTCTGATTGTTCCCATGTTTAGTGCTCTGTTTCTGTTTCTGCTTCTGATTAGTGTTTTTGTTCCAATGTTTAGTGTATTGTTGTTCCCATGTTTAGTGTATTTTTGTTCCTTTGTTTAGTGTATTTTTGTTCCCATATTTAGTGCTCTGTTTCTGTTTCTGCTTCTGCTTCTGATTAGTGTTTTTGTTCCAATGTTTAGTGTATTTTTGTTCCCATATTTAGTGTTCGGTTTTTGTTTCTGTTCTTATACATTTATGTTTGATTTAGTGTTCTGATTAGTGTTTTTGTTTCAATGTTTAGTGTTATGTTCCCGTGCATTTGCTTATATGGAACAACTTTCTATACCCGTCGAAGGTAATCCTTCAACTCCTGCCCCTGCTTCCCCTACTGAAAAATCACCATTGCCGAAAAATATGAAAAAACGTGGTGGAGTAATAAGATTATTTCTGATGTTTGGAATCATTTTACGAAATTTGAAGATGAGAATGAAAATCAAATGGCATCTTGTAGTTATTATGGGAAAGTGTATTACGCCGATCCAAAAACTCATGGGACAAGTAATTTAAAGGTTCATATTCACGTTTGTAGTGAACATCCACATAAGGAGGTGGATAAGGGACAAACTCAATTAATGACTCAACTTAAAAAAGATGGACAAGATAGTTTTGTATTAATTAGTTTTTCCGTGGATAAAGCTAGAAGAACGCTAGCAGAAATGGTAATTTTGGATGAATTGTCATTTGGATTTGTTGAAAATTATGGTTTTAAAAATTTTTGTTATACTTTGCAACCAAAATTTAAAAATATTCCATGTCATACTACGGTTGCTAAAGACGTTGTGAAGATATATCACGAGGAGAGAGAAAATTTAAAGAAAGTTATGCAGGGTCGTAGAATATGCTTGACCACAAACACTTGGAATTCAATACAAAATTTTAATTATATGTGTCTTATGTGTCATTTTATTGATGATGATTGAGTTTTGCATAAAAGAATATTAAGTTTTTGTGTCATTGAAAATCATAAGGGAGAAACGATTGGGAAAAAAATTGAGTCGTGTTTACGAGAATGAAATATTGATAGTTACTTCACCTTGAAGGTTGATAATGCGAGTTCTAATAGTACTATATTAGATTCTTGCAACGAGTAACTAAAGACTGGAATGGTACAGTCTTAGGGCATGAATTTTTACACATGCGTTGTTGTGCTCATATTTTGAATTTGATTGTTTGTGATGGATTGAAAGAACTGCACGAGTCAATAGTTAAAGTTCGGGAAGCAGTTAGATATGTTAAGAGTTCTCCAAATAGATTTCATGCTTTTAAAAAATGTGTTGAACTGCTTAATATTGAATCGAAAAGTCTCTTGTGTCTGGATGTTCCAACTCGTTGGAATTCCACATATAAGATGCTAGAAAGTGCGGAAAAATTCGAAAAAACTTTTGGGAGATTGGAGATTGAGGACGAAAAATATCGGGATCACTTTTTTGATAACGATATTGTTAATGGTGAGAGTGGTGAAAATCCACCAAGTAGTCTAGATTGGGAAAATGTTTGTTGTTTTGTGAAGTTTTTGAGACTTTTTTATTTGGCTACAAAACAATTTTTGGGTACTTTGTTTGTTATGTCAAATACGTTTTTTGATAAAATAGTTATAATTCATGGGAAAATAAATGAGTTGATTCAAAGTAAAAATCATTTGCTATCGAAAATAACTTTTAGTATGAAAGCTAAGTTTGATAAATACTGGGGGACTGGAGATAAGATAAATTTTCTTCTAAATGTTGCTGTTGTGTTAGATCTGGGGAAAAAATTATCTTATCTTCAGTTTTGTTTTTGCGATATGTATGATGAAATGTATGCAAATGAATTAATTGGAAAAGTAAAAAATGCTTTGAATTGGTTGTTTGATTGTTATGCTTCTTTTGAGTCAACTATCGAGAATGTTTCCGGTGGTAGTACTAATGGCGCTAGTAGAATATCAAAGAAGCCGGTCGATGTAGATGTGGATGTGGATGATCCCCATAGATTAATCGCTTCTCGTTTTCAAAATTTTTAAGCGGGGAGACAATTTTTGGAAGGTAAAAATGATGTAGAAAAATATTTGGCCGAAAATCCTCAAGGTGCAAGTGATGAGAATTTTGACATCTTAAGTTGGTGGAAAAGTAGCACTAGTTGGTTTCCAGTATTATCTCGATTGACGAGGGATGTGTTGGCTATACCGGTTTCTACGGTTGCATCGGAATCATCATTTAGTACTGGGGGCCGTGCGCTTGATCCATTTCGTAGCTCGTTATCTCCATTGATGGTAGAAACTCTTATTTGTTGTCAAAATTGACTTCAAGTTTCTGTGCCGATTTCACTTCGAAAAGGGATGGATAATATTGAGGAGTTGCAATGAGATTTAGATAATTTAAATTATAGTGTTTTTTCATAATTTTTTTAATTAGATATTTAATTAGTATTTTTATGATTAGACTATAAAAGCAATATTTGATTTTTGTAGTGGATTTGGATTTGGAGATATCAAATCATTCGCGAGGCTCATCTTCAACTCAGGTTAATTATTTAATTTTTTTTTTTGTTTTCTCTTCTTTGTATATTATTTTAATTATAATTTATTTTTGTAGATAATATCTTGAAGTTTTATTTCTATTTTGTAAAGTGAATGAGAAAAATTGGAAGACGCATCGCTTCAGCCTTTAAGGAGTTGTAATTTTTTTTTGATTATGTTGTAATTATTTTTCGATGTATTTTTCGTTAAGTTGTGATTTTTTTTGATTAAAAATTGTATCCGTAATATTGATTTTGGATGTGTTTTTTATTTTTTGTTCTAAGTCGTGATTTTTTTTTTTTGAATGGTTTCCCTTAAATGTTGTAATTTTTTTTTTAATGGTTTCAAATAATAGTTTTTTTTTTTTTTGAATGGGCCCAGACCCGAACCCGAACACAACCCGATTCTGCCCAGACCCATCAAACCGCAACCCATACCATCCGAAGCCTGACCCGGCCTTCAACCCGTATCCCCCAACCGATCTGTACCCGACCTACAACCGACGAACCTGGCAACCCGTCGGTTACTATGCCAATCGGTCGGGTCTCGGGTTTAAAATTTGTCCACCCAATCTTGTCGGGTCTCGGGTCGGGTTGGCTCGGATTTCAGCCAATTTGACCCGTGCACAGCCCTAAGATTGAGGTTCTGGAATGTGAACCCTCGAAGTCGGTTGTTCTGAGTCTCTAGTAGGAGCTCGGTACACCATATTCTTTAGGCTGTCTAGCTCGCCCTGGAGCTCAAGGATTGACCTTTCTATTTGAGCATGATGGCCAACGGATGTCTCGGCAACTAGACCCATCCATTCGATCAGGTGATCGATTTGGGGGGTTCTGAGATGTCCCCTCCCCATTAGCATCGGGGCTTCGCAAAAGAGCCATAGCGGCATCAATGCGGGCAACGCTTTGTTCAAGCGCGTCGAGACGATCTTTCGTTGACATGATTTTCACCAACGTGGTCAGGCAACGGATTGGTCTGTTGCTCTGATACCAACTGTTACTGGTCGAGCCTTTCGAGGCTAGAAAACGGACTGTGTGACGCTAACTAAGGGATCGTCTGGTAACAAGTCTGAAGATCAGATGATCTTAAATAGCAGAAACGATTTTAATAGCAACGGATTTCACTACAACAATAGATACCGACAATGTAGTGAAAATATAATTACAATAATAATAACAATTGTATTAATGTCAAATGTTACAATGTATGAAAGATTTGAATGACATCAAGAACATGTTCTCCTATATAGTACTTTAAGTAAAAAAATACAAGTGATAGCAATAGACATCATTATGCGTAATGAAATATAATGGAATTCATTTATAAGAATTGAAAAAAATAAACTAAACTAAGTTAAATCAAACTAAACTAGTCTAGAATACAAATGAAAAAAGTCACGGACAAGCAGCCACGTACGAGAACAAGTACTGGACAAGCTAAGACCGTGACACATAGCTTCCAACTAGTTCGGAAAGGCAAGAACCCTAAAAGACAATTAATCCGAATTTGGAGGGCCAACCTTGTAATTTATCCAAAGAAATGACAGTCCTACGTGGCAGCCGCAGGGATAAGGGGTTTCCTACCCCCAGGGGGAGGGGAGAGAGAGAGATAACGGCGCTCGAAGCTTGGTTGGAGAAGATGAAGAAGCTGAGATGGACAATGGACGGAGGGTTTTGGGACGTGGACGTGTCGACGCCGATAACCGTCGACGGCGTCGCTCGACCTGTCAGCGGCGATCCGCTACCGCTGGGCTTGACCAGAGGCGTTCGGCTCTCCAGACCGAGACAGATCGATTTCTTCCAGCGATTCATGGCCATGCCCTTCGTCCCCTCCTTCTCTCCCGATCGTGGTTTCTCTTTGCAGCGCGTTTTCTCTTTCCCCTTCTCTGAATGCTGGTAATACTTTGATTTCTTCACTCCTTTTCGATTTCACTCCTTCTCTGAATGCTCGTAAAATTATGAGGTTGCTATTAGCAGCTTAAACATCTTTGTTCATTAGAGTTTGGATTTAATGTTCAAAGCCCGAGTGATTTGCGGAGTTTCCTAATATCGTAGTTCTTAGGGTTTTGTGCATAACCATATGTTCAAACACTTGATAAATAATCCGTTTTAAGGATCAAATTATATGTGATGAATTTGATGATTCAGTTCTGTGTGAAGACTGTCAAATTGTCCGCCCTTTCCTAAATTTTAGCCCTTCAAATGGATTGTCACCCTTCACATTTTTCGCTTTCTTTGCCACCAATTCTTATGATGGCAAACAATTTAATTTCTAGATTGATTATGAGTGTAGGATCAACTAAAAGGTTTGAAGCTCTATTAATTCTTAATAAAAGTTATAATTTTTTTTTTTGGAAAAAAAACAAGGTTTGACCTTATAGATGGCTTGGGTTCGTTTGACCTTATAGCCGGAGTTGCATGGTGGAGAAGAGGAAGAGAGAAAGAGAAGAGAGGGGGTGCCAGCGGGGGCGGGGTGTGTGGGAGTTGGTGCATTTTTGATATATTCAACTAGAATTACTAAAGTAAAAATAATATTATTAGGTATATTTTCACATTTTCTATTGTTAAAATTCATTAGATTTCAAAGTTCTGTGTCTAAATACTTGTGTACCCAAACAAGGTAATTAATAAATTACACAAATAAATTCTTGATTTAAAATAGTTATGGAAGTAAGGTATTTGTAAATGATGGGATTTCAAAATCCAGAATTTTGAAATCCCATCATTTACAAATTCCATGGATTAATCAAATCCCTTGTCCAATCGCACGGTGCCCTGCAACTAGATTATAGTGTGTATTCGGGAGACAACTTTTCGACCTTTAGTTGTAAATAGGCAGTTCTAGAGCAGGAAGCTCACTTTCTATGGGAGATTTATGCAACTGATAAAGATCTCAAATGGGTTCAAAGGAACATAATTTGGCATTTTATAATATGTGGCCTGCTATGAATTTATGAAGTTGAATTCCTCTATGATTTGTTCTTAGTGAGTCACTTGAGATCATGGTGGTCTTGTTGTTAAGGTTTTCACAGCTTGTATGCCGCCTTTGTTTTACTTCGAATGATTTTAACTGAACTTTATAACTTATTGCTGTCTGTCTGCATTAGCAAGTTGACATGAATCTCATGATTTAGCTGAATTTTGCAATTGGATGGCTTATAATTATACCCTATTCTTAGACTGGCTTGTGTATGTAAACATTAGGATCTCTCAATCAACTTGAAGCCTGACATAGCGCGAACAGATATTTGGTCTAAACCATATTGACTGATATTTCGGTTCAAAGTCATGCAGGTTTTTGACATTGCTTGGTCAGTTGAATGTGCAGAGGCTTGTTTCTTCTATCAAAGAAAATGGTTCAATGCAACCCTCGGAATCCTCTTGGCTGCAAAAAATGGGAAAGCACCTTCAGGATAAATCTTTGTATACCCTGAATTTGTGTTCAGAGCTGTTGGTATCGCCAGATGATACAATGCTTATTGGTGTAGAAGCTAATTGTGCTGATAGGAAACCTCGAGCAAAAGCAGTTCTGCATCACAAGGCAAGCGTGTATGGCCTCTTTAGTCATGAATTTACATGATGCTAGCTAAAGTTTCTATCTTGATTTGTTTTGTTGATACTGGGTTACCTGAAATAGCTTCTCGTTTTCTTCTTTTTTTCTCTGTTTGCACGTGCATCTTTCTCTTGGTTAATAAATGTTAAAATCATTTTATTAGGCATTCATGTTTTCCGTAAAAGAGTTTAACCACTTACATGCTTTTGTGTATGATAATATGATATAAGTTTGATTTTCATGATCTCTTGAGGAGTTCTGGTAGTTCTGCAGACTACCCTAATGAGAATTACTTGTGATTGTTTTTTTTTTTTTGTTCTTTCTAAATGCAGTTTCCACACCACAATCTAACCGTTGAGGCAGCTTGCCCAGGTCTATTTGTTGACCAACATGGTTCATGCTGGGATGTACCATTCACAATGGCCATTGATCTTGCATCACTATCTTCCGAATCCGGTGCAAGTTACCATATGTGCCTCAATCACAATGCAGGTTCACCCATGGAATTAGGAACTCCATCAACAAGCAGAGCTGCTCCAAGTTTGCTTCCTGGGTTGTGTGCCAAAAGTGCAATTTCCTTCAAGAAAAATATTGACATTTGGAGAAGCAAAGCACAGAAGTTGAAAATGGTGCAACCCTATGATGCTTTCTTATCTAATCCCCATGTATCGGCATCAGCAATCATTGGTAAGAGAAATCGTCAATTTCATTGCTTGTTTAATAATGTCATTGTGAGTCAAATAATTGAGATATTGAGCATACAAAATTTGATCTATGTGGTTATGTGGACCATGGTGCGTTGCTTCCTTTTTCCTTTTTCTTAATCAATGTATAGCTATGGAAAGATTACAAATTAGGACAGGCCTAGGAGGCTTCATGACAATAAGATATATAAGCAAAAACTATATTATAAATCAGGATGGTGTGGGTTCCACATAATAATTTGTTAATAGAATGTTTGAGATCTATTATTGGAGACGTGTGTTAAATCTCAATCATTCAATTGAAGAGGTATTTTCATCACTTGGGTTAAATATTTCTAGAGATCCTAAATTTTCTATTGATCATAATTACTTTTTAGAGACCACACTATTCTAATTTATAATATAAAATTAATCATTCAAGATAATTGGTTTGTTCAAATTTCAAATGATGTAAAATTGAATATTACTAAAATAATATTAATGCTTTCCTTTAGGCAGGCACTTTCTAGTATACAGATACGACACCTTACTATGTAATTGAACTTAAAAAATATGCTATGAAAATTCTCTAGAGAGAATATCTTAGAACAATATAGATGTCTCTACTCCATATAACAAGGCCAATATTGAAGTTAGCTTGTAATAGTTTTGCATATGCTGGTTGAATAATCGAACATATCTCGAAACTCTAGGACTAATATTCATGGTTTTAAGAATTCCAAGAGTAATATAAGTTTGATGTCAAATTAATCCTATGAGGACTAAAATTTTGTATTTTTCTTTATGTTTTTAATTCAAATTAATTTTAAAAATATCCGTACAGGTTCTGTCATCACTGCATGTCTTGGTGATAATTCAGCTAGAGCACAAGTAGAAGATGAATATAAGGATTTTAAACGTTTCAGTCTACGTGCAAAAGGACCCAATTCGGCGTTTTTAGCTGATTTGTTTGGGTCACTCTCACTTTCTGCTCAATGTGGAAACTTCCAAAGGCTGTTCCTGGATCTCACCCGGTTTCACGCCCGCCTTGATTTTCCTTCCGGTTCAAATTTTGTTTCTGCTGCCACCCATTTGGCTCATGATCTTTACAATTCCCGAACACCAAGTTTGGAAGCAGTTCAGGCGATTTGTCCGATGGCCACAGTTTCACTTCAACAGCAGGTACTTGTGTTATCCTGTGTGAAATACTCTTACGGCATGTTTGGTTGAAGATAGTGGAATTGAATTATGATGGAATTGAATCAAAGTTTAAATAGATCTTCATTAAAAATTCAATTCCATTCTATCGGAATGCGATTCCATTACCTCCAACCAAACATGCCGTTAAGGTTGTATTTGGTTATATGGAATTAGGACCTTGGTATTGTTATTAGAAATGATCACATGTAAAATTTTTACCTGCTTCATTTCTAATTCCAATTCCAAAGCTCTAATTCGGTGCTTCCAAACGCTGCCTTAGGTAGTCTTTGGTTTCATGGAATTGGAGGTTCGGAATTGGAATTGGAGGTTTGGAATTGAAATGAAAGCATCTATAAATATGAATTTTTACATGCGTTTATTTTCAATTCCAATTCGTAGGCTCAAATTCTGTGCTACCAAACAACGCCCTAGGCTCCATTTGGATGTATTTATGTGTTCTGGTTTGCAATGAAAATGTTAATTGTGGAAGTAAATAGTACCAAATGTGAGCCTTAGATACAATGGTAAAGTTGCTCAATTGTGACCTGGAGGTCCAGGGTTCAAATCTAGGTAACAATCTCTCTGTCAATGTTCTAAAGGGGGGGGGGGGGGGGCGTTGAGTAGGTCATTTTGGCCTGTCCGGGATGGGGCGGGAAATGCCCTGAAATGACTATTTGCCGTCCAAATTGTAACGAGACTAATGCTTTGGACCGAAGTAAAATGGTTAAGATCTTTTGCTAGTTTTTCTTTTTTTTCTTCCAAACTTACATCGTAAGGCCCAATTGTTACTATTAATATTATTCTTGCAATGAAAATATACTTAAATCTACCAAATCCATTCCTCCAATTCTCCAAATGAAGCCTTATCTTTTTGTGAAATGTCTATTTTACCCTTGATTGTGTTGTGGTTATTCTTGGAGATGTTTTGTTGTGTAGATTGCTGGACCTTTCAGTTTCAGAGTTGATTCTGGGGTTACGGTTGATATGAAGAGCAGAGGCGGACGCTTTAGCTTGAATGATCCTGTCTTTGCAATTGAATACGCCCTTCAAGTTCTTGTGGCCGCTAAGGCCGTTGCTTGGTATTCCCCTAAGCAGAAGCAATTTATGATTGAGCTTCGGTTTTTCGAGACTTGAGAAAAAGAGAGAACGTTATATTTCTTATAGGTGGAGATATTTCTTATAGATTGAGGCAACTTTGTGTTGTAATTTAAGGGAGATGCTACTTTTTTGTTTTTTGTATGGCATTAAACTTGATTGGGGATGACCCTTGATGATTACTATGACGTAAATGGATTCATGTAATTGGCTTTAATTAAGTGGGATAAAAGAGTTTAGTTTTTTTTTAGTTTTTGGGTGGGAAGTACTCGGGAATAAAAATTGAATTTTGTGGTAAGGGTGGCCAATGGTGATAAGACTCGAAAACTTGAGAAAAAATTGACGTTGAGTTTTACAACAAGAATTCCAAAGTTACACAACACTAGAAGGATCTTTAAAATTTGATTTCGGTTCTTACAATATGTTTTATTTGTTTTACTTAGTTAAATTGGTAATGATTCTTTACGAATTTTAAAATTTTGTTATTTCATTTGCTAATTTTCTTTATTTTGGTTAATTTTGGGTGTCAATCTATTTTTTCAATTAGTAATTTGAATCTATTAAAATATGAAGAATACACAATAAATTATTCGACAAAGTTCAGTTCGGATTTGATTGTTTGCAACATGTAAGTAGATTCCCCAAAACTGGAAGAGCACGCCCTCATTGAACCATAGTTTCGATGTTCGGCTTATGTACCCGTACCTTAGGAGAGGGTCTAAATAGAAAAGGATTTGAATAATAAATGTGTTAAAAGGGGTCATTAAACAAGCTGGGTTAGGGTTAGGGTTAACATATTATGTAGACACAAACCCGAATTGATCTGACACAAAAATACACATCAAGTTGTTGCCCTATCCAATGGGAATTGAGTTGAATGAATTTTCCAATAAATGGATTTTTTTGTTCCCACTTCCAAAATATTTTAGGTTTAATATATAGAAATATGTTTGATAAACACGTTTTTGTCCTCAAAATTTTGAAATTATTTCCTAAACTCCTTAAGAATCTAAAAAATAAAAAAAGAAAAAAAATGACAATTCCTATCCACTACCACAACTATTCCCACCACCATCCTACCAGCAAAGAAATATATATATTGTCATACATTCAAAAAAAAAAAAAAAAAAGCCAAATATTGCTACCAAACGTATTTTTTTTTTTGCTTCCGTTTTCATAAATTAAAAGAAATAATTTCAAAAAAATAGTCGTAACTAAAATGTTTCTATTTCCGGAAAACTCCAGAACGGAAATATAATTCTCATCCTGATTAGAAAGTAGAAACACTAACCAAACGCCACCGTAAATTTTTCGAACTCTACATTTGTTCATTTTTTATTTCATGTCTGAGCCTCCAGTTCCATCGAACCGGAAAAATATGGCAGTAAATAGAGTAATAAACTCTCCCCCCAAAACTGTGTCTAAAACACAATCTCTCTGTAAAACACTCTCTAATCTACGCCATTGGCCATTATATAGAGATAATTGAACCGTCTCTAAAACCCTCTCTCTCTCTCTCTCTCTCTCTCTCTCTCTCTCTCTCAATAGTATGGCAGCTTACATTTGCTAATACTATGATGCCTACCAAAACTAGCTGAAGGGATACCTGAAGGAGGAAGCCTTAGATGTTCTTCTTTATAGTTAATAGCTACAAGACACAGACCATGAGGTGGGGCAGCCAATGCATACTTTGCAAGCTCCTTTCGATCACGACTCGCCAATATCTTAGGCACGATATCCGGCGGAATCGCTTCTTTCCCAATTTGGAGAAGCAAAGCAACCTGCAATCGTTGAAAGAGAGAAGATCAACGATCAAGATGAAAACAAACATAACAAATTGTTTGGTGTTCTTTCAAGCATTTTTTTTACAGTAAAAAAGTCAATTCGTCAAAAATGTACCTTTACTTGAAAGTAAAAAACGAAAAAAATCAAAATTATGTTTGACACTATGGTGATAATATATTTAATCCTTGGATATCTCTATAGTCTATATCCAAAAGAATTTGATAGATCGTAAAAAGTGTTAGGAAGTTCCAACTTAAAACTATATGGTGTCAAGCGGAGTAACTCCTTTCACATATAAAGATTACTTTGAGAAGTCTTAGATTCGATGTGGAATTCTAACACCCACCCTCATACCCTCATGTGCAACCCGCCTTGCACGTGATGCAATCAAACAAACAGAAGAGAACAGAGAAACATTCAAACAATCGGAGACAAACAAACCAGACTTCTCAAATCTAGTTCTGATACCATGTTAGGAGATTCCAACTTAAACCCTTATGGTGTTAAGCGGGATAACTCCTTTGATGTATAGACTACTTTGAGAAGTCTCAGATTCGATGTGGGATTCTAACAAAGAGAACTTCGATAGAGAGGTAGTTGATCTATCTCTTTAATCTAATATTGAAAAAAAAAAAAAGAGCAAACGTGTTTTTGTTAAAAAAAAAAAAGTAATTAAAATATATTTTTTGTTTTTTTAAAAGTATTTTTTAAGAAAAACGACGGTTACTTTCAAAATCTTTTACATTTTTGCTTCAAATTAAAAAAAAAATAAAAAAAAAATCACCAAACGGTACCTGATAATGAAGGATAAGATCATTAGTACATACCATGTTCCGAACTTGTCTATATAGAAAACCAGAGCCTTCAACCTCAAGTTGCAAAAGTGGACCCTAAACAATCATAACCATCACTTTCAAGACCATCTCTATGAAATTGAAACAGGAAATGCAGGGAAAGCATGTATGCTGAGGTCATGTTTGGTTTAACGAAATTGGAAATAGAAATGAATGCATGTAAAAATCTCCCCCCCCAAAAAAAAAAGAAAAAAAAAAAGTGCGTGCGTTCATTTTCAATTCCAATTTCAAGACTTGAATTCCAGGATACTAAACACTGCCTGTGGTTGGAGCAAAATCCATTTATGCAAAACATATCAGGAAAAAAAACGACATTACATCAGGCAAGACAATAGTACCTTCTCAATTAAATCAAACCGAAAAATATCCTTCACCGGATTTGGTGAGCGATCATTGCGTGAAGTATTGACAAAAGCAGAGAAATCGTGATTCCCCACGAAATGCTTTGCACCTTCCTTCATTGCGGAAGTATTGAGCTTATAAGTACTATGATAAGCATAATGCCTATGGAATGGATCCATAACGGCGTCATTATATATCTTGTAGTGATAAATTTTGCTTTTTGCTGAAAAACGAGCGTGAAATTCTGGCAGTGCTGGACTAACTTCTCTAATTCGGATGTCGGGAGGAAGGAGACCATTTAGGGCTGCATGAACATTTTCCAGGCTGTTATAATTAAACGGCGTAACAAAGTGTGCCACCTGAAATCTGAAGTAAATTTAAATCCAATGATCATGATTGCTATTACGGGTTTTGCTCAATTAATGCAAGTATTGAGGTAGTCAGACCTGGCCCAGGGCATGCACTCCTGTATCTGTCCTACTTGCACCGACTAGGCAGATATCTTTGCGTTCTAGTTTTGTAACTCTGATCAAGGCTTGTTCCAAAATACATTGTACGGTTGGAGGTGACAACTGATATTGCCAACCTAAAATTGGAAACAAACAACATTGAAGACGATGGATAGGACAAACACGAAAAAGATAAACTCAGAAATGAAAGAAAAAAAAAAAAAAACCTTTCAATCTTTTTTTGTGAACTTGAAATAGTCTCTCTGTATATAGGGATAAGGCTGCATACATTTGACCCTTCCCAAATCTCGCAATGGCGAGAGTCTTTGTGCACTGGTCTTTTGTTAACTCACACCCGGGGAGAGGGATGAGACACGAACCTGCTTTACCATGCATGTTGGAATATTTTTGACCAATGGGTTACACCCCCAGCCTCAAAAATGAAAATTTGAATGGTATTTGGTAGCCCAATAGACCAAAGAAAAATTAAGAAAAAAAAGAAAAAAAAAAAAAAAAGTAAAAAAATCATGGCTGGAGGTGATGGAAAGTATAGAACTCTACTCACCAAGCATGAACTTTGAGCTTCTAAAATGAAAAAGGACAACATATGATGTATAGGTTTAAGTCGAATCATGAAAGATGGAAATGAAATAAAGTCCTTAAGACTCATTTACACGACATCATTAGAATGAAAATACGCTCTAATCCAGGCCTTCACAATAACATTGTCATCATTTTAATGAAAGGACTGGGAGGTCTGGGATGGGTTGATGGATCTTTTCATGATATACACAATAAAGATAGGATTCATGAATCAGCATGCCCATGATATGAAATGTGATAATCAGGTACTAGATAATAGGATATTTGATTCGTATATGAGCTAATTTCTAGGAGATCTATCGAATTTGGGATCATTCTCAAATAGGCCTTTGACGTTCCAATTTACTTGATTAATCATCCAAAACTCTGCCAATTGAACCCTTAGTCCAATTTTATGCCGTTTCTTATCTCCTCTCCTCTCCAAAATTTCTAACATTGGATGCTAGCTATGAAGTACGGACGCGGACACGCGACAAGGACATGGCGAAACCATAATTTTTCATAAATCCCGACATGGACACGGCAGAGACACGTCAATAAATAAACATACTTTTATATATGTTAGCCTAATTAACGAAATACATGTGCCAACAAATTCATTCAAAAAAACCATTAAACCAATAATTATAAATCTTCAAAGTTCAAACCAACATTCACATTTAAAAAAACTCCATAAAAAAAAGCAAGAAAGCCCTTTTTGGGATGAAACACGCTTGCTCATCCAAATAGTATTTGCATGTTATAAGGTAACCAACAACCTACTTATTGGCACTTTTTTGGTTGATCTTTTTTCTTGTACCTAATTGTGGTGACTTAAACGTTCAAGGTCAATGTTGTAAATATGCATCTATGCATCTTGTTCTCTTTCATACTATTTTAAAGTTTCTTTTACATGGAAGGATTTGAAATCAAGAATTTAAATATCAAATTATAATAAAACAATGGAAATCTTGAAAAATATGGAAAATGAGAACATTTGATCGTAGCATCCATGCCCAAGAAAATTTAGTATTAGGATAGATTTAGAACACACCATGTTAGTTCGAATATTTTCTATTTCCCTCTAAAATCCATGTATTCACATATTGTTCAATATCACATCTAATGTATATCATATAAAAAACATACATCATTTCATCCGGAATCCTCCTACTCAAATGTTCTTCGAAAATAGAATGCCAAAGCACAGATTTCTGATAGAAGTTCAGAATTTTGATCAAATAACAATTTCGCATAAGGTCATCCTATGTTTGTCTCAACTCCCCATGACATATTTTTCTTCTTCTCTGTTAATCTACTTTTGACATCTAGTTTAGATATTTTCCTAATAATGTGACCTAAAATCTCAATCCTCTTATTCTACCACATTATATAAGCATTTTCCCCAACTTTAGAAACCCAATGGGCCTAACTCACTGTCAAAAGACGCCTTGTAAGATGAGGATTGCCCTAGGCGTTATATATAGCTCAAGATCAGGTAACACATGCGATATAGGATTCAACATGTCGCCTAACGCACATGGTGAACTTTGACAAACCACTACAAGCGGATATTGGGCAAGCCCAACATCAATGTGGGAATCAACACGCCCCCACGCCCAAGGTGGACTTTGACAAACCACTACGAATGGATATTGGGAGCCCAACATACACGTCAACTTCAAACAAAAGTCTGGCGGCTCTTATACCATGTAGGAACCCAATGGGCCTAACTCACTTTCAGAAACGTCTTTGAAGATAAGGATTGTCTTTGAAGATAAGGATTGCCCTAGGCTTTATATATAGCTTAGGATCAAGAAACACAAGCCATGTGGGATTCAACACCAACAGCTTTTGAGTTTGCAATTACGGTTTTGAAGTATAAATAAATAAAATTAGTAAAGTCGTATTCTCAAAAACAGGAACAATGGAACCAATTAAGCCCAATTCACAGATTTGAAAACCAAATTGCAAAGCCCTAAAACAGCCACAAAAAATGTTTCTAAGAACTAGTGACCTGAAAAACGAGTGCCGTCATATGATATAACCAAGCGCCATTTGTAATCCGCCGCTGCTACGCTTTGCTCCACTGCATTATCGGTATAATTCTTCTCCTCGCCGCCACGGCCACAACCAAAAATCTTCTGCTCCAAGTTCATGCATATAAACACACACAAAAAAACACTTAAATTCACGATAAATCAACACATACATACATACAAACAAACAAATAGATAGAGAGAGAGAGAGAGAGGGGGAGGGAGAGTTTACCGAGCAATTCTCTTTTGCATACGGTGACAAATTCCTCCGACGAAGGGGAGACGGAAGTCCGACAACCACCGGAGCAACACAACTCATACTTCACCCTACGGTGACAATGTCGATTCAATAGCGCTCGCCGCTACTCTATATCTCTCTCTAACATGGAGAAGATTGAGCGAGCGCGAAACCCTACTCCTGTGAGCTTCGTCTTCCCTCGTATCGTCGTCGTCTTCCGATAATGCGCTTACAGTTGAACATTGGTCTCATCACTAGTACCACGTGTTCAATATACAGTTACCATATATTATTTGACCTACCCTTAATATTTTTATGTTTTTTATTATTGACTCTAATATTATTATTTTTATCAAGTAAATAATTTACTTTTTAATTTTGATTTTTTTGTTTGATATCTCCAAATTTTGTAATTCACGGTTCATATAATCCACTCGGTACAATAACTTTTTAAGAAATTTAATAATTTTACTAAAAATTTAAAATCAATTCACGTTATAAAAATTAAGAATTTTTTTCTCCAAAAGTCCTCTTTTAAAATTAAACAATCCAAATAAAATAAATTTTAAATCCTATTATGGGAAATAATTGTGTACCAAAATGCTCCTAATTAAAAAAAATCTAAATAATTAATTTCTTTTTTTTTACAAGAAATTTTATATTTAAAAAAAAATTAACTGAAAATTTTATTAAAAAATAAAATTTTAGTGAAATTTGAAAAATTAAGTGAAAATTTAAAAATATGTTTTTTTTTTTTTTTTTTTATTTCAATTTTAGAAGCTTTGGAAAAAAAAATGGTAGAATGTCAATTCTTGTAAAATTTGAAATTATAGAGAGGTAATTTAGAACGAACATACATATTGATAATTTTGGGTTAGGTCAAAAAAATTCTGATCCTTAAAAAATTATTTTTTGTTAAAATGAGACCCCAAGAAAAATTTCCCAAATATTTATTATTTATTTTAATTTTTTTGGGTATAATTTTGCTAAATAAAAATAATAATTTTAACAATTTTAATATGGGTTTGTATTTTTATATAATTTAAATATAAACTAAAAAAATTATATATTGTATTTTTTCAAATTAATATTATTATTATAATAAATTAATTAATTTTTTTTTTATCTTCACGAGTGGATCCATACCCACACATGTTGTGAGATTAACGTGGTTGTCGCTCCCAACAATAAATTATAAATTAATTAATAATAGGTCAAAAGTTCTAGATTCACGAACCACAAATTTCAAAGGCGGTAGTACTAAAGTGAATCAAGCGTAAAGTGAAGGGGTCATAGTGCAATTTTACCCCTTCTTAAATCACGTTGGCTTTATAGTTTTTCAACCTATCATGCGCGTGTGCACGCACCGCCCCCCTCTCTCTCTCTCCCTCTCTCTCTAGGTCGCTCTCTCTCTCGAACGAGCTGGGCGACGACGGAGTAAAACCACCGGAAGCCGAAGGCCGACGGGCAAAAAACCAGGGAACAAGAACAAGTACGGAGAAAGCTCCGTTTTGGGTCACAGCTTCAAAGGTTTTTTTTTGTTTTTCTCTCTCTATCTCTCTTTGTTCTTGCCCTAAAGAAAAACAAATCAAGTTTGACTCTATCGCATGAATTATTGAAGCTTTTCCATGGAGTTAATCATATAAATTGATTTCCTTTAAGTTTTTTCGTCGTTTAATCTCTCAAAAGTTCATTAATTTTTCTTCGTAGTTCGGTGTTACTCGTCAATTCGAGGATTTTGTATGGCTACTAGGGTTTTGGTCGTCGATTTTGTTCCTGGAATACACGTGATTTCCTTTTCGTTAATCTTTTTCTTTTTCTTTTCTGTTCTTTAGTCCTCGAATCTCTCAACACTTCCTGTTAATTGCTGAATGTAGGTCGAATTTGGACTTTCCCCACAATTGATTTCGGTGAATAATCAGATTCTCATGTTAAAATTGGCTAAAATAGATTGTTCAATCTGAATGGCCACCAAGAAAATCATAGCTATATGCCAGTCCGGGGGCGATTTCGAGACGAATAGTGATGGATTTCTATCATACTCGGGTGGGGAGGCTTATGCATTGGATCTTGATGAGAAAACACAGCTGAGCAAATTCAAGGAGGAGTTATCTGAGACCTTCCATTGCAGTACCCATGGCATGTCCATCAAGTATTTTCTCCCTGGAAACAAGAAGACCCTCATCACTGTTTCCAAAGATAAGGACCTCAAGCGAATGGTTGATTTCTTCAAGGATTCTGAGCAAGTTGAGGTTTTTGTCATATACGAGGAGCCAAATGCACGTAATGTATCTAACATGCCCGCCAGTAGGTACTTACCGGTTCAGCGTTCAGCGTTCATCTTGATTTTTGGTTTTGCTTTCTTGTTGTTCATGCATATTTTGATCTTATGTTTGTGTTGTGGGAATGCATTGTTCGATTGTTTTTTTTTTCTCTTGTTTTTGTGAAAAGAGAATTGGATGAGTCCAGTTCAAATCTTAAGAACCCGTTTGGTTTATAACTCGAAAACAGGGTCTGAAAATTTTGAGAACAGTTTTTGAAAATTGTGAGAGCTTGTTTGGTTTGTTCAAAGAAAAATTTCAAAACATAATCTTTAAGTCTTAAAAGGTAATGCTTTTAATAAATTTTTCAGAACAGTTCTATTGTTTTTTTCTCTTGTTTTTGTGAACAGCGAATTCGACGTCTCCAGATCAAATCTTAAGAATCCGTTTGGTCTAGAACTCGAAAACAAGATCTGAAAATTTTGAAAACAGTGTTTCAAAATTGTGAGAACTTGTTTGGTTTGATTAAAGAAAGTTCTCAAAACATAACTATACGTCTTAAAAGGTAATACTTTTAATAAATTAATAGAAGTGCATATGCATGATTGTGTTAAATCGTGTAATATAGTTTTGAGTTTTACTGTAAAAGTAAAGTTAGGGTCCGTTTCCGTTTGGGCGAGGTATTTGAGGGAGATATTTGATTTCGAGAAGGAATTTGTAAACTCTTCTTCACAACTTTTCTTAAGAATTTTTTTACAAATCCCTTCTTGAGATCAAGTACCTCCTCCTTCAAATACTTCACCCAAATGCACCCTTAGTGTTTTTCGTTTGATTATATGCATTCATATCCTTGACCAAACAGGGCCTTAAATTCTCATCAAACGTGATTTTCAGTTCAATTTCTGCATTACTAAAACTCACGTGTTTCACTCGATCACATAGGTCAAGCAGAACAACTGGGTCGGAAGCTGTAGTTCTCGCGGCGGACCCCGTCAATCAAATAAACGGTGACGATCACTACGATCTGGACATACCCAATGGATCGATGCCACCTGGTGCCCTAGATCCCTACAACGAAAAGCACCGTAAAGCCGCAATGCAGTGGGAGAACATCATCACCGGCGTGGATCAAAGGTTCAGCAGCTTCGTTGAGTTCCGTGAAGCCCTTCACAAATACTCGGTTGCCCATGGTTTCGCATACAAGTATAAGAAAAACGATAGTCACAGAGTGACCGTTAGATGCAAATCTGATGATTGTCCTTGGCGCGTATATGCCTCGAGATTGGCTTCAACCCAATTGGTTTGCATCAAGAAAATGATTTCAAAACATACTTGTGAAGGAGGAGCGGTAAAAGCGGGGCATAGGGCAACTAGGGGATGGGTCGGAAACATCATAAAGGAGAAATTGAAGCGATTTCCTCATTACAAGCCAAAGGATATTGTTAGCGATATGAGAAGAGAATATGGGATTCAATTGAACTATTCTCAGGCATGGCGGGCGAAGGAGATTGCTAGGGAGCAGCTTCAGGGATCTTATAAAGAGGCGTATACTCAGCTACCCTTTTTCTGCGAGAAGATAATGGAAACGAATCCGGGTAGTCTTGCCACGTTCTCGACGAAGGAAGACTCGAGCTTTCACCGTTTTTTCGTCTCGTTTCGTGCCTCGATATCAGGTTTCCAACAGGGTTGTCGGCCTCTCCTCTTCTTGGATAGCGCTTTACTTTATTCGAAATACCAGGGGACGTTGCTGGCAGCCATAGCCGCCGATGGCGATGACGGTGTTTTTCCGGTGGCATTTGCGGTTGTCGACTCCGAGAACGCCGAGAACTGGCGGTGGTTCCTGGAGGAACTCAAGGCAGCCGTATCCACCTCCCGCCAAATAACGTTTGTCTCCGATTTCCAAAACGGGTTACGGGAATCGTTGGCTGAGATATTTGGCAAAGACTGTTTCCACGGTTATTGCCTACGGTACCTAGCTGAGAAACTCAATGAAGACCTAAAGGGTCAATTCTCGCACGAGGCGAGGCGGCTCATGGTTATAGACCTCTATGCAGCAGCGAACGCGCCGAAACTAGAATCTTTCGAACAATGTGTTGAAAATATCAAGGCGATATCACCAGACGCCTATGATTGGGTCATAAGGAGTGAGCCGGAGCACTGGGCAAACGCGTTTTTCGGCGGTGCGAGGTATAACCACATCACCTCAACATTCGGCGAGCTTTTCTACACGTGGGTTTTCGAGGTGAACGAGCTGCCGATCACCCAAATGGTCGACGTTTTGCGTGGAAAAATGATGGAGTTGATGTACACGAGGAGGGTCGATTCGAGTCAATGGATGACGAGACTAACCCCGTCGATGGAACAGAAATTACAGAACGAGACCCTAAAATCGAGATCACTTCAGGTTTTGCTCTCGCAAGGTAGTACTTTTGAGGTTCGTAGTGATACAGTTGATATAGTCGATATTGACAATTGGGATTGTAGTTGTAAAGGGTGGCAGCTTACGGGTTTGCCTTGCTGTCATGCGATTGCCGTTTTTGAGTGTCTTGGAAGTAGTCCTTACGATTATTGTTCTCAGTATTTTACGGTGGAGAGTTATCGGTTGACTTATGCGGAGTCGATTCATCCGATTCCGAATGTGGAGAGGCAGGAGAAGAACGAAATGGTGGAGGTGGCGGTGACGGTGACTCCACCGCCTCATAAACGGCCACCGGGGAGGCCGAAGATGAAGAATTCTGGGCCGGAGGAGATTATCAAGCGGCAGCTGCAGTGCAGCAAATGCAAGGGACTCGGCCACAATAAGAAGACTTGCAGGTAAGGAGGCTTTTTGATTTGTCCTTTTTCGTCTTACGATTTTTTTGGCTAAAAAGATAATAAATAATATAGAAATTGCTCAATTAAGTACGAATTTAGAAGTTAAAAGGTACAAAATATAATTTAATTTAAAGGCCTTAGAAGTAGGGGTGTGAAAATTTTGGGTGGGATTGTTTCTCCCAATTTTTTTTATATAATCTAATCTCATCCATCTATTCCCTTCACTTCAAATCAATGCTAAAGATATTTTTTTTAAAAAGGTTCCAATTTATTATCTAGACGATTGCTTGACATTAGGCGTTTCTTTCTGTTTGTTTAGGTCACATTTGCTTAGTGTTCGCAGAAAGTGGTTCTGAAAATCTGTAAGCAGAACATTTTTCTTTTCAACAATATTTTTTGTTTCTGTTCTCAGTTTCTGGGAATAGAAACCGAAATCTGGGAACAAAAACACTAAGCAAACGTGGCTTTAGCCTTCCCCTTGTGTTCCCAAAAAACACTGCATATGTTCCCAGATTTGTAGGACAAATTTCTGGGAAGAGATGCCCAACCCCCTACCAACCAAACAATACACCACCTAGTGAACTATTTATTTCCTTCTCTCTATGAATTCTAACTATTTTTGATATTATAATGAATTTGTTTCTATAATGAACATATATGGGTTTTTTTAGTGTGTGCATATCTATACATGAATCTGCATATACTGCTTGCAGGACGAAGCTAAATTACTTTTCATGCCCTCTAACTTAATGAAATTAGCAATTAGTGCCCCAAATTACCCTTCAAAACGTGAACAATTCGTGTAAAAATTAGTGTCCTCTACCAATCCAATTGAGTTTGTTTATTAGCGCTAATTGAATTTGATTATCGGATATGATTATGCAAGTTCATTTTATTTTAACTACTTAATGACACTTTCTACCTCCTTTCCCCTCTTACGTCGGCAGCCGAGCAGAAAATCTCCAGGCCCCAAACACTCTACTGTTGGACGGACTGAATGACGAGGTCGAAGTTGAAGGAAGCACGTAATCCTCGGTTTTTTATTTTTGGCCCTAGGTTTTTTCTTTTTCTTTTTTTTTTTTTTTAGTGGGAGAACTATACAAGAGACAGCCCTGTACTTTGCTTAATTTGTAAGAAACAATTATGGTTTCTTTAATTTAGATTTGGTAGGGTTTTTTTTTGGATGAACAAACATTTTTTTTTTTTTTTTTTTAAATTTCTAATGTTATTGGATTCTGGAAATTATTTGTTGTTGTGTCACTATTTTTTGTTTACTTGTCCTATGGGATGTAAGAATCAGAGCATATGGTCTTACGGAAAAAATGTAAATAGGCATTTTCGTTTTCTGGTTTTAATTTAAATTTTTAGAGAAGCTTGTGTTTTCTAGGTCTTTGTATACATCCTAATGATTTGGACTTATGGTAGGTGATGTGGGTGAAATTCTACCACCCGTCACGTGTCTGCCACATGGATAAAAAATGCCACGTCACTAACGCCATGACTGTAGGCGGCCTGATGAGCCCAGTTGTTCCTTAAGCTCGGCGTCTCCTCAGGTCGGTAAGCATGAAAGATTTGAGTCAATCGCCAGACACGAATCCCCAACGCTCCCCTCAGATATCGCCAAGGACAGGTTGGCCGGTGTAGCTGTCCCGACCTCCACCTCAGTGCCGGGGTCGGCCTAATACTCCCAACATGCCCATGGGCTTCTCCATCAGCGTACAATGGTTAGGCCCATAGCTCTAATCCTTTACACGCTCTCCACGAGCCTGACTGATTAGGACGAATAACCGAACTTAAGATCCTAATTTTCGGGATGCTAATGACGTCCCCACCTATAAACAGAAGACTTTGCTAAGCCATTAAAAAGGTTGCGAAATTGAGGTAAAAGTTTTATTTTATCCAAGCGACTTTTTTTCTTTATCTTCGAGCTCTTACTCTCACGTCGGAGGGTATATGTTGGGAACACCCTGACAAGTTTTGTGTGCAGGTATCGACCGGAAAGCCAGGCCGGACAACACCTCCCCAGCTCGGACATGTGCAGGATGACGCTCCCAAAAGATTGAAGACTCCAACTCACCAGAAGACGATCTCAAAATCACCTCCAACTCGCCACCCCAGTAGTGACCGGACCATACTGTTAGTTGGTCCAATTTTCGACACCAACTGTTTGGTGTCGTCTGTGGGAAGCGCACCAAAATCCTTCTCCAAGTCATCAGCTCCCTATTCTGCTAAGTTTTGATGAACACAAGGTTTGGTCACTCCTTGCGATCGAGGAATCAAAACGTCGCGGTAAATAACAACCCCACTCAAGACATGTCCAGAGCTCCAAGACTAGATACCAGGGCAACTGCCCTTATTCCCGCCGAGGAATATAATATTCTTATCATGGGACAGGCCGATCCATCAGTCCCGGCCTCAGGTGTCTTCGTAGGCTAAACTTCTGGGGCCGTTGATGCCACCAGGCTCGACAACTTGGAGCGCAAGCTTGGTGAGTTCCAAAATTATTTCCATGTTCTCCTTTCCCGCTTGCCTCCAGCCCTGGCACAAGGGGGATCGGCCTAATGAGCCCGATGATTGAGTGATTCACTCTCACAGATATGTGCCTCAGGACTGACCTCAGCCTCGCCACCGGGCAGTTAGGGAGAGGGATCTAGGCCCCCCCTCCTGCATCGAGGACCTTATCTCAGTCGTCTCGCGGACGCCGATCAAAAGACAGACCAGGGTCGTCGCTTGCTAGAGCGCCCAGTCGCTTGGCCCAGTCTGAGCACAGTTTCTGCCAGACTTGTGAAGTGGATTCTCATTTTCCCCACCCACTCGGAGGCGGAGGCTTGGGTCGCGGTCAGCCAGGTCGCAACACCGGCCAAAGGGGAAGCAACAATGGCCGAAATGGAGGTCGTGCTTAACCAGATACAGGGCGCTGAAGGTGCAGCCGAGCTGCCTACTGGGGTAAGATCTCATTTTATTGATGAAATCGTAGATGAGCCTGTGCCCTATAGATTCCCCAATCCCCCAGTAGCCTAGTACGATGGAACCACTAATCCCGTAGATTACTTCTCCATTTTTGTGTGCCACATGGATATGCTAGCCACCTCTACAACAGTGAGGTGTAAGTTTTTCCTGCTCACCTTGACCGGTCCAACTTGGACTTGGTTCAACGACCTGGCTCTGGCCTTAATATCAACCTTCCTCTAGCTCGAGCAGTAGTTCCTCACCCAATTCAACCGATCCCGGCGCAGGCCAAAAATTGTGACCCATATCCTTTCCTTCAGGTAGGAGGTCAACGAAAACTTGGGTGATTACGTTGATAGGTTTCGGGAGGAGTTGCTCGCCTGTGTAGGGGTCTTGGATGCCGTGGCCCTAAACGCATTCATCAACGGATTGAGGTACGAAAGACTCTCTTACAATTTAAGTTCTCGGCCAACTCCGTGCCTGTGTGATACTTTGGACCGTGGTACTAGTTTCTATGCAACCGACCTCCTTGACATAGTGAAGAGAGAAAGAGAAGGACTCCTAAAGAAGAAAAGTCGTGCCAATGAAGGCCCGAGCCAATCTCAAGCCTCGAGATGGCTCCAAGCTGAGGGGCGGTTGGGATCTTTGCCTGAGGATAGGAGATCTCTTCTACTCCTAGGGCCTTGCCAGCATGGGTTCACCCCCTTAACAGTCTCAATCGCCCCCATCTTTGCTTAAAACTCTGAGAAGATAATCTTTCTACTTACCCCACCCTTGAGGGGGAAACCTATGGGAGTCGGCTACCAAATACTATGACTTTCATCGCGATCGCAGCCACACCACAGAGGAGTGCTTCCAGCTAAAGGAGGAAATAGAGGCCTTCATCAAGAGAGGTTACCTCGGAAATTACATACGCCGAACGAACAGAGAACCTCGTCACGGGGGTCGTGATTGCCGGGACGAGCACCGAGGTCAACGACATAGAAGGAACAACAACCGATCTTTGCCCTGTGACAACAACCTCGGTGATGACACTGACCTGAGAGTGGACGACGAGATAAACGTCATCCACGGCGGATTGGGTCTCGGGGGTGAGATATCTTCCTCCTGAAAGAGATATAAGCACAAGGGTAAGAGAAAGGCCGAGTAGGACGTGTTTGGGGTTAGTGCGGTTGACGCCACCTCGCACAACGTCGTCTCCTTTAGCGTGGCTGACCTCAAAGGGGTGCATCTCCCTTACGATGATGCCCTGGTTATCTTCTCCCTAATCAATCATTTCAACATTGGAAGAATTCTGGTCGATGGTGGCAGCTCTGCTAATATAATCTTCAAATAGGCCTTCAACAGAATGAACGTGGACTCCAATGCCATTCAGCTTATGAAATCTCTTCTCGTTGGTTTTAGAGGGAATGTTGTGAACTCTGTGGGATGGGTTTTCCTGCCCATCACCGTGGGATCTAGGCCTAGAACGGTCACCGTGTGGTCGATGTTTCTTCTCGTGGACAGATCGTCGCCCTACAACGCAATCATGGGCCAACCCACAGTAGCCGCCTTAAAGGCCGTCTGTTCTCCTTATCACCAAATGATGAAATTCCCCACCAGTTTCGGGGTAGAAGAGGTCCCTAAAGATAAGGAGGCAGCCCGAGTCTGTGCAAGGAGGGCAGTGACAAAGAAATAGCAATTACAGCTTAGGCCTGAGCCTAAGGAACTTTGCCGGACGTTTCCTGAGTTCATCCCAATTGATGATCCTCGAGACGAAGAGCCCATTCCCCGTTCCCATGAAGATCTCCTTGAGGTCCCCATCCATCCGACCATTGAAGACAGAACAGTGAGAATCGAATCTAGACTCAACCCGGATCAGCGTGTCGAGCTCGCCGGGCTGTTAAGAAAAAATTACAATATCTTCAATTGGTCTCACAACGAGTTCCCAACTTGGCTATGCATCGGCTCCATGCCGACGTGCACCACTCGCCTGTTCGCCAAAAGAGGAGGAAGTTCCACCAAGACCGGTAGAAGATCATCGAAGAAGAAATGAATAAGCTAATCAAGTTGGATGTCGTGGAGGAAGTCAAGTTCCCGAATTGACTAGCCAACGTGGTCCTAGATCCTAAGGCCGGCAACAAACGGAAACTATGCGTAGATTTCAAAGATCTTAACAAGGCTTGCCCGAAAGACTTCTTCCCCTTCCCAAGAATCGACATTGTGATCGATGCCACAGTCGGGTACAAACAGTTGAGATTTCTAGATGCCTACGCCGATTATAATCTGATCTCGATGTTTCCGCCTGACAAGAACATGACTTCGTTCATCACAGACAGAGGCGCCTATTGCTACAAGGTCATGCCCTTCGGCCTTTGCAATGCCGGGGCAACCTACCAGAGACTCGTAAACAAAATGTTCAAGGAAGAAATCGAGGAAATGATGGAGGTGTACATCGACGACATGCTAGTCAAGAGCAGCCGAGCTCAGGATCACCTCGGACACCTCCAGGCCTGTTTTAACAAGTTCCGGGCTCATCATATGAAACTTAACCCAAAAAAGTGCATCTTCGAGGTGTCCGCTGGTAAGTTCCTTGGCTTCATGGTCTCTTAGTGTGGTATTGACGCTAACCATGACCAGATCAGCATGGTGCTCGGTATGGTCTACCCTCGCAATAAGAAAGAAGTTCATATGCTCACAGGCCGATTGGCTGCCCTGAACCGGTTGATCTCTCGGTCCTTCAATAAGTGCCTTCCGTTTTTCAAGGTCCTCCGAGGGAACAAGGCCTTCAAATGGACCGAGGAGTGTGATAATGTATTTCAAGAATTGAAGAAATACCTCTCCTCGGCTCTGCTCAACACGCCGAAGAGAGGGGAGGACCTGTTCATCTATATCGCGGCCTCCACCACGGCTGTCAGTGCCCTGGTCAGGGAAGAGGATGGCGCCTAGAGCCCGGTATACTACTCCAGTAGAGTCCTTATCGACGCCGAGATAAGGTACTCGAAATTTGAGAAGTTAGCTTACGCCTTGTTGATTGTTTCGAGAAAGCTGAGGAAGTACTTCCAGGCTCACACCATCGTCGTGCTCACCGACCAGCCTTTGAGGCAAATTCTCTATTCTCTAGATGTTTCTGGGTGGTTGATGAAGTATAGCCTCAAACTAGGCCAATTTCACATCGACTATCGTCCTAGAACAACGATAAAGGGGCAGGTCTTGGCTGACTTTATAGTCGAGCTGACCTTCCAAGACGAAGAGCCTGACGCTAACCTGGGAGCAACCAAGAAGACCTCTCCATCGATCAGTGAGACTGGTAAAGGCCAAGTTGTAGATACCGACCTGGGGCCCGACTTTTGGCAGCTCTTCACCGACGGATCCTCTAATCAGAACAGTTCCGGTGTTGGGATGATTGTCGTTGCTCCAGGTAAAGAAGAGGTAAAATACACTCTTAGGCTTGGATTCCAAGCTACGAACAATGAAGTAGAATATGAAGCTCTCCTAGCCAGGCTGAGATAAACCTGAGAATTCAATGTGAAGACTCTCCGGGTCTTGAGCGACTCTCAGCTCGTGGTCAATGAAGTGAACATTGAATATCTGGCCAAAGACCCAAGCATGATAGCCTACCTGGAGAGAGTGAAGGCTCTGATGAATGTTTTTGAAGATTTGCAAGTTAAGTAAATACCTCGGGAAGAAAACAGGCACGCTGACGCTCTGGCTAATCTGGCCTTGGCGATAGAATACACACTTAAACGCACAGTGCTCGTGGAATACCTAGCCAAGCCGAGCATTGCCGTTTCAGATGAGGTTATGACTATATATGCCCTCAGCTCCGATCCGACCTGGATGGATCCGATTAGGAGCTACCTCACTGACAGGATATTGCCCGTGGATTGAGCTGAAGCTAGGAGGATGCAATACCGAGCTGTAAGGTTCATCCTTCTTGATGGAATTTTATATCGCAAATCCTTCTTTGGACCCTACTCCAGATGCCTCCAATCTCAGGAGGTCGAATACATAATGAGGGAAGTCTACGAAGGCATCTGTGGTAACCACTCGGGGGACAGGTCATTAGCTCGTAAATCGAGCTGGTGTCGATGACCAACCAGTGGCCTTTCGCCTAGTAGGGCATTGACCTCCTCGACCTGTTTTCCCAAGAGACCGGCCAGAGAAAATTCCTCGTCGTTGCCATCGACTACTTCACTAAATAGATGGAAGCTGAGCCACTAGCCAGATCACCAAGGAGAAAATATGAGACTTCGTGTGGAAAAGCATAATCTGCCGGTTTGGCATCCCCAAGGCCATCGTCTCGGATAACAGGAGGCAGTTTGACAATGACCTGTTCGTCGACCTCTGCTATAGGCTGGGTATTAGTGCCCATTTCTCCTCCCCGGCCACCCCCAAGTTAACGGTCAGGTCGAGGTCACCAACCGGACCATTCTGCAAAATATGTAGACAAGGTTGGACAAGTCCAAGGGGTTGTGGGTGGAAGATCTTCTTCCCGTGTTGTGGGTCTACCACACAATAGCTCGAACCCCCATCGATGAGACGCCTTTTGCAATGGCCTTTGGATCAAAAGCCATCATCCCAATTAAAATCGATCTCTCTTCACCCCGGACTGCAACTCCCTTTGATCGAGCTGAAAACGAAATGGATTTGGCCTTAAGTCTGGATCTATTGGAAGAGAGAAGAGAACGAGCCCGGGTCCATCAGGCCGTTTACTTGCAGAGAGCGGCTCGATACTACAACAGAAAGGTTCGACCTTGTTCTTTCGATATCGGAGACCTCGTCCTCAGGAAGGTCACTCTAGTCACCAAGGACTAAAGTGCCGACAAGCTTGCTCCCACCTGGGAAGGACCTTACCAGGTCACTCGAGTAGCTCGGCCCGGCACATACGACCTAGTGTAGACACGGCATTTTGACCGCTTCGCAAAAAAATATACTTTATTTTATAGTTATTTTTTATTTTATTTTATTTTGATTGTACCGTATTTGTGCGGTTTAATACTGCTAAATTAAGTTTTATTAATCTCTTAAGTAAATTAAATATTAGTAATTAATTAATTTTTTTTTTTTGGTTTTGTAGATTTTTCGAAGTGGAATAAAAACGCGTTAATTCGGAACAAAATGGACCAGAAACAAACGAGAACGAGAGAGGCCTGGACCGAACGGGGGTGGGGGGGTGCATTAAGCTGGTCGCACGTGCGACCAGGGCTGCTGGCCGCACATGCGGCCAGCAGGGGGGCCAGCCCCCCCTTTTTTTGGGTGCACCATTTTTGGTGCACCCAAAAGGGGGTGGGTGCACCAAATTTTGGTGCACCCACCCCCTTTTTCCCCTCTTTTTCGCGCGTTTGTCGGAGTTTTCTTCAGAAATCCTTCCTATAAATAAAGGAAGGATCACAAGAGAAGGGGGGAGAAAATTTTGAGAGGAAGAAATTTTTTGAGAGAAATTTTTGTAAGGGAGAGGAGAAATCTGGAGAAAAATTTTGAAGAAAATAATATTATTTTCATTTTATTGTAATTTTGAAGAAGAAAAATCTCCAAGAAGGTGGTAAATTTTCATCTGTTGTAAATCTTACTCTTATTTTTTTAAGTTGTTATTATATTAATTTTTTTTTTGTAAATTAGATTTTTTTTTTCTTCTTCCTTTATTATTTATTTATTTATTACTTTTTATTTTCTTTTTATTTATTTATTTATTTATTTATTTATTTTATTTTTTTTTTAAGTAAATAATACGAGGTGGAAAATTCCCAACCTTCAATTTGAATGGCTAAGATTTAGAAGGGAATTACTCTCCTCGATGCGTGTGTACGGGTGTTTTATTTAATTTGTATTAAATATAATGTGCTAACAATACGAGGTGGAAAATTCCCAACCTTCAATTTGAATGGCTAAATTTAGAAGAAAATTACTCTCCTCGATGCGTGTGTACGGGTGTTTTATTTAATTTGTATTAAATATAATGTGCTAACAATACGAGGTGGAAAATTCCCAACCTTCAATTTGAATGGCTAAATTTAGAAGGGAATTACTCTCCTCGATGCGTGTGTACGGGTGTTTTATTTAATTTGTGTTAAATATAATGTGCTAACAATACGAGGTGGAAAATTCCCAACCTTCAATTTGAATGGCTAAATTTAGAAGGGAATTACTCTCCTCGATGCGTGTGTGCGGGTGTTTTATTTAATTTGTATTAAATATAATGTGCTAACAATACGAGGTGAAAAATTCCCAACCTTCAATTTGAATGGCAAAAATTTAGAAGGGAATTACTCTCCTCGATGCGTGTGTACGGGTGTTTTATTTAATTTGTATTAAATATAATGTGCTAACAATACGAGGTGGAAAATTCCCAACCTTCAATTTAAATGGCTAAATTTAGAAGGGAATTACTCTCCTCGATGCGTGTGTGCGGGTGTTTTATTTAATTTGTATTAAATATAATGTACTAACAATATGAGGTGGAAAATTCCCAACCTTCAATTTGAATGGCATAAATTTAGAAGGGAATTACTCTCCTCGATGCGTGTGTGCGGGTGTTTTATTTAATTTGTATTAAATATAATGTACTAACAATATGAGGTGAAAAATTCCCAACCTTCAATTTGAACGGCATAAATTTAGAAGGGAATTACTCTCCTCGATGCGTGTGTGCGGGTGTTTTATTTAATTTGTATTAAATATAATGTGCTAACAATACGAGGTGGAAAATTCCCAACCTTCAATCAGAACGGTCTAGGTTTAGAAGGGGGATCACTTCCCTCAAATGTGTGTGTATGTGTATATAAGGAGGATTTAAAAATAAAATAAAAACATTCGGATTTAAATTCTAATTGGACTTAATCGGATAAGGTACCGTCTTTGGACGGGCGTCTTGGGGTGCTTGACACCTTCCCCGAGCGTAACTGACCCCCGAACTCTTTAAACGAATCTCTGGTTAGACCATATTATTTTTGGAGTCAAATTTTACTTAAGCCATTTTTAAATTATTTTCAAAAAAGAAAAATATGGTGACCTAGCACATCATTTAAACCCAATGTTAGGTGGCGACTCCTTTTTCTAAAACAGGCTTAAGTACATTTTAATGAGAAAATCGACGTTTTTAAAAACCCTTCTCGTTTTACCAACGCCAAGCATATATAAACATATATCTATATATATATTTGTTTTTGGTTTTCTCTGGAAAATAGGGGCGCGTTCACCTGGAAACCAAGGAAAAGATATCTCTGAGACACCCCTGGAACGTCGAGCACTTGAAGCGCTACTATGCAAGAGAGGAGGCATCTCCCTGGACTTGTGAAAATTTCAATTTTCGAAGCTTGTAATGGAATTTTCATTCGATGAAATAGGCGTTCGGTTCAAAATGTTCTCTAATCTCCAAAACTACACAAGTGCGAGGGCAGATATGAGTATCTCTTTGGCCTGTTAAGAGCGGAGACGAGTCGCCTTCCATGCGAAGGCAGATACTAGCAGTCCTCTGGCCCGTTAAGGGCAGAGACGAGCTGTCCTCCAGCCGATTTCCAACCAACGGCATCCCAACGCACATCGTTGATGATAATAAACTGGCCCACTACAAAGGTCAGTAGTATTAGCCCGAGGACTGACCGCTGTCATCCACCAATGGCGTTACACCGATTGGGACCGATGACCTAACAACGAAGCATCCACTCCTTCATAGCCAAGTTGAGCTCAAGCGACATAAAGGGACGATGCTCATGCAAGGGGAATTGAGATTACTCGAAAGGGCTCGAGAACAAGTCTGACTACGGAGAACTTACCTACGACTGGCCACGTTAATCCACCGAGGTATTGAAGTCCGTGGACTAAAAGGACCCAACTTAGATCAGACCCCTTCTAATAAGCCGACCACACGAGCACGGCCAAATCGAACTCTTCTAGTTAGCTTGGGGGTAGGACGATCGAGGAAGGGTAAAGGCTGATGGATCGATTCGATCTCCCGTACTTGAGTGAGACAACGTCTCCTCGGTGGGGCATCCAATGGAAGGTTAAATTCTTCCCGGTGCTCCGCTTGATTGAGGTATGACCTCTCGGTGTTGTGATGAAGATTGGGGTAGTCCTAAGCCCAAAAAATTATAAGTAAAAACAACTCGACACTAGAATCAAGGTCGGTATAAAATCTGCCCGGTTCTTAAAAATTTCACGCTTAGGCGTTTGAATGAAAAATTTCGTTGCCAAGTGCTTAGAAGTGTCCGAGCTAATTCAAAGCGCCCCGCTGTCCCGATATTACATGTCGGTCCCTCCATACTGCTCGGACTAAAATGGCCAAAGTTCATTGCAAAAAGCTCGAAGTGACAAAAAATTGCCGAGCTGAAGACAGGCATTGAGCCCACAATATTTGAGGCCGGTGTGACTGTTCTTTCACGATAACTTGGTTGATTAAGTTTTAGTTATCATTCGACAGTGTCCGGGCTGATTCACCACTTTACAAATAAGTTGATTGAGGTCGATTACCTTTATTAAGATAAATTATGATTATTCGTGATAAAGGCCGAACAGAAAATCAGACAGCAAACAGACAACAAGATAAGAGGAGATTGAGGAAATTCCCATTCATTCACTTCAAAAAATTTGTTACAAAATTGGGGTTGAAGCTCGTCACTACAAAGTCCTTCATGAGCTGAAGTAAGAAATAAAAAAAAAAAAAAAAAAAAAAAACTGCAAGTCTTGGTTTTTTGCTGGGCTGGGAGAGGGCTGATCAAGGAGCTAGTTCGGCCTAACCTCCGACTCCAATGCTGGGCCCGGCGTTGTCGCCTTGGCCTCTTTCGACCTGTGGTGGGTTGAGCTTCATTCTTATCTTTGTGTGGTCCGCCTTAGGGAATTGGCATCGGAAGAAGTTGATAACTGCTTTGAAGCCTATCTTCATCACCGCGGTACCGATCCTGGTCTCAAGGTTCTTGTAGTCTTGGCTCTTTTTTTAGTCCGCCACGATGTCAGCCCTGGCCTGCTCCACTGCCGTAGCCTGGTCGGCAGTGCACCCCTCGAGTTGCTCGATCGCCGTGTTAGACTGCTCGATTGCCTTGGTGGGCTTATACGAGCGTTTAGGAAGTGGACACATTGAGCAAAATAAGGTAATAAATATTTATTTTATTTTATTATTAATATCTTCAATAGTTATATATATATATATATATATATATTTTTATTTTTTTTTTGTTTTGTTTTTTAACTTGTTGACCCCAGACGATTGTGTGCTGAACTAATGAAAAGGCCCTTCCAATTCGAGCACTGTTGGGAAATATTAAGGCACGAACGAAATTGGAGTGAAATTACTACTTCCACAAAGAAGCAAAAACATTATTCAACTTCGAGTCCTGTAACATCAACTCCTTCAACTCCCGATTCAATTAACTTAAGTGAAGAATCAAGATAGGCCATTGGGTAGAAAGACATAAAAAAAAAACAATTAAAAAATAATAAAGGTAAAATAGATTCTGATGCGACGGGTGTAGCAGATGCGTTACATCAATACAGACAACACAGAGAAGAATCAAATCGTCAAAAGGCTAAATGATTTCAAATAGTGATAGGGCAACAAGAACGACAACTACAACAAAATGCAGAAAAAAATCAGTTGGATAAAATTCTTTATAAGAATCGAATGATGCAAATGGACACAAGTAAAATGGATCATGTTGCAACCGAATACTATAACGATGTTAAGATGAAGATTCTTGAGAGAAAACGTCATAATATGTGATGTATTTTTATTTGGTTCTATTTATTGGTTCTATTTTATTTATTTATTTTTGTATTTTTATGTGGTTTTATTTATTAATTGTATTTTTATTTGGGTCAATTTATTAATTATATTTTTATTTCGTTCTATTTATTGCATTATACAAATAAACAAAAAAATGCGATATTTGAAGAAAATATCTAATTAAAGTCCAAACAAATAATAACAAATAATTAAAGTAGAGTTACTAAAATTCCAACAAATAAGAACAAATAATTCAAGAAAAGATCTAACTGAAATTCAAACAAATAGACAAGAACATAAATCATTCTTGACCATGTATCTGCCATAAATGCTTGTTGAGATCTGACTGAAGTTGAGAATAGACTTGTCTATCCCTGATCCGATGTTGGGTTTGAACATAATTTGATAGCTCGGATGTAGGAGGAGCATGTGAGACTTGTACATGATGATTTCCATCACTCCCCTCAAAATCAATATTTATGGTTCCTTCCTCATCCTCAATTACCACATCGTGTATTATAATGTATGCTTTCATAATATTTGCTAGCGTTTCCTTATCCCAAAAATGTGTTGATCCACGTACAATGGAAAAACGTGCATAGAGCACTCTAAATGCTCGCTCAACATCTTTTTTGCTGACTCTTAAGTTAAGGCAAAATATTTTTTCTTTAAGCCTTATGGGCATGAAATTGTCTTCACAAAAGTTGGCCATTTTGGGTATATGCCATCAACTAAGTAATAACCCATTGTATACATATTTCCATTAACATTATACATAACAAGAGGAGCAGTCTCTGTACCTAGTGTATCAAATACTAGAGATCGATCTAACACATTGATATTATTAAGTGATTCTGGCATACCAAAGAAAGCATTTCATATCCACAGTTCTTGTGAAGTAACAACTTCCAAAATAATTGTAGGCTCATGACAATGACCTGTGTACATCCCCTGCTAAGCGGTAGGACAATTTTTTCATTTCCAATGCATACAGTCAATACTCCCCAACATTTCAGGGAAACCTCATTGCTCACCAAACACCAACAATCGAGAAGTATCATTGTTGTTCGGTGCTCTTAAATTCTCAGCATCGAACACATGGATAATTACTTTCGCAAAATGCCTTAAACTCTCTATAGCATTATTTTTTCTAATTCGCACATATTCATCGATAGAATCAGTAGGGTTTCTATAAGCCAATATTCTGAATGCAGCTGTTATATTTTGAAGTAAAGAAAGACCAATAACTCCAACCGCATCTCTTTTCTGGATAAAATACGAATCATATTGTTCCACCTCTTGAACAATCCGACAAAAAAGAGAACGACTCATTCGGAAGCGCCTCCAAAATAAGTTTTAATTGTAAACTGGAGTTTCAAATAAATAATAATGAGAAAGTCTTTGATGTCCATAAACTCTACCACGATCAATAATATTGTGGCCTGGAACAGAACCGCAACAATCTGTTAAATTTCTACGACTTGGTGATTGTTGATTCTCCATAACCATAGTTGCTATTGGCTCGAAGTCATCATCATAATCGTCAAAAATGAGAAAATCATTCACAATGTTACGAGCCATAATGATATTAAAAGAAATAATAAATGAGTTGAGAAGAAAATGAAGTGAAGATTGATAATTTTTTAGAAGAATGAGTTATATTTGTAGATGATTTTTGGCGGTGAAATTTGGTTGTTAAATTTGGCGGGGAAATTTAGATTTGGCTAGTAAAACAAATTTATTAGATGAAAATTTAGATGAAAAATTAAATATTAATTAATTGATAAAAAATGGCTAGTGTAAATGGTTGGAATAAATTCTTGAATTTGGATAGACAAATCACTATTCAACTAGCCATTTTTTTATTTGGCCATTCAAAATGGCTATGTTGCATTGGAGATACTCTCAGCAGGATAAAGATCATTTAATTAAAAAAAAAAAAACACCCTGATTTTGAGGCGGTGAAAAATGTAATATATATATATATATATATATATATATATATATATATATATATATGATCTTCTTTCACATTTTTAGTTCTTTCCCATTATTTTATCATCTCTTTCTCTTTACCTTTGGATTTCTTTAAGAAATCAAGTAAGTTTTTTTTTTTTTTTTTTTGTGTGTGTGTGTGTGTTATTTTCTTTTATATTATTAGCTGTGTATATATATATGTATGTGTGCGCGCGCGTTGAATTTATAATTTATAATGAATTTATAATTTGCTGTGAATATAAATATGTATAGTGAATTATAATTCATATATATATATATATATATATAAAATGTATGTTGATGTCGGATTTTGGGCGACCTCAACAGTATGGTCTGGTCACTTGTTGGTGGAGATGATATATTTGCTTTACCAGGATGGAGATGGGGAAGTCCAAGATGGGGATCTTCCTCCGTGCTGGGATGGGGACGGAGAGGTCCGGGATAGGTAGAGGTGGAGTGACCCGGGATGGGTCTCGAGTAGTGAAACTACCCGGAAGTCTTCTAATCCATGGAGAGTCTTTTGATTCGAGAAGAGGTCCTTGGCTGAGAAGGGACGTTCCTGAGTTGGAATTACCCCAAAAATCTTCTAGTCTGAGAAAGGGAAAGTTAGAATGCTTTCTGGTCCGAGAAGAGGAAAGCTATAATGCTTTGTGATCCGTGAAAAAGTGAATCAGAGCTTGAGATGAAGCAGATCCGAGATGGGAAACACCTGGAAACCTGCACAAAGGACTTGCCAGGATAGACCTGGCATGTCCCCTCCGGCGTGAGAAACGTACGAGGGGAAAATTTATAGAATATGTTATCAAGAAAAGAGAGCTATTTTTGTGTGTATTAAATTCATTTACCTTTAAGTAATTGTATGCTCTCCCATATATAGGCAATGTGGAGATTTGATTTAGGGATTAATCATGGATTAGTATCTCCTTAATATCTCATTAATGTCTCATCTTGGCATGTAGCCAATGAGAAGATGCCAAGGAGCATATTGTGTTGACCATGTTGGAAGATATTTGTGGATATTTGTAGATATTCCTGGGATATTTGTGGAATATTTTTTAGATATTTGTGGAGATATTTTGTAAATATTTGTGGGGATATTTGTGGAGATATTTGTGGTTTGAGGAAGTGAGCCAGCCCATAAATCGAGTAAGATACATTCCTGCTGAACCCGAGATGTGGAACTTGACCTTTGCCCTTCCTGGATAGCTGGAGTGTTACACCCCCACCTCGGGCCCCCAACGCCTGAGGCCGGGTACGACGTCGACTTGACGCTATTTAACCAATCAACAAATACATACACACACACACACACACACACACATACACACACACACACACATGCACTGCTATATTTTTTTAAAAAAAATATTTTTACTCACTTTAAAATTCAAGAATATATGTGTCCCAAATACTCACAACAAAATCATAAAAAACTGAACCTTTCACGATTCACTCCTGATCGGCCAACCCTCCAAAATGACGTCACCTCCTGACTTTACCTAGTGCCAGTAGTGGACCTGCCCCCTAGCTGCAGCACCTGAAACTAAATATTTTATCAGTGTACTATCTTTATACTGTAAAAACAATTTATGAATCAAGTATATTTATCAAATACCACTTTCTAAACATAACATAAATATAACCACACACTGAGCCAAAATAAACTCTACATCTATCATTGCAATTAAATAAATGCATTTGAATCAATCAATCAAATAATTTGATATATAATAAAATACCGTATACATATTTTTCTACTAGCCATATGATCGTTTTACCTCACTATCGGGAGTTACGACGGTACCGTAACCTGTATAATTGTGCCATCTAAGGTGGCTGTCAGTGTCAAGGCCATTCAATATCTCTAATGGTAGGGGCAACCACCTGCAAGATTTGCACTCCTGACAGGTCTCAACATATATCCACCCTACAGGACTTACCTGACAGGTAATAATAAATATCCACCCTGCAGGAGTTGTCTGACAGATAACAACAAATACCCACATCTAGCAGAATATACCCTCCTGACAAGAAGACAATTATAGCATAGTCGGATAGTAAAAATAACTTTTCACATTTAAAATTTTACTTGATCTGCGTAACGTTATAAAATAATCAATTATAATAAACTATTTTTTTTGCATTTCAGTACGAAAATATAATTTGACAATTTACATAGAAGACAATACACTCATCTCGATTTTTGCGCTACCCAAAACACTATCGTCAGAATGTTACGTGGGCGGCGTCGCCTGTGAACCTAACATCCAAAGGATCTAAACTAAGAATTTATTTAAAATAACCTAATATGCAATGTGTGACCCTAAAATGTACCATTTTTCATTTTCAATTTTTTTTTTATTATACGAAATTATTTAACGCCTAATTTCTTATGTTAATATTAACTGTACGAAAATTATTATATTAACGATTACGAAAATTCTTTTGTTAAAAATTTAATTTACAGAAATATTAATCGACTGTTAAAATTTTTATTAGTCCACGAAATACTAAAAATTATCGTTTTGATAAAATTTACAATTTTTATATTAAATTATATTCTTCACAAATTAGATATATTTATACCTACTATATTTTTCGAATTCACGAATATATTTTTGACATATAAATATACATGTATACTTGTCCGTATAGTTAGTCCCATAAATCGAACTTGTGATATATTTTATTTTAATAATATATATCTATATCTGAAAAAATAAGAATACTTGTTCTCTGCCGCAAGTTCATGTTTTCTTTCCTTTTTTTTTTTTTTCCTTTTCATCCGAACACATATATGTATATATATTGGTAATACACACACACATGTGTGTGTGCGCTATGGATCCACCGCCCTTCTTTTTTTTTTTTTTTTTTTTATTTGGTGTTTGATGAAGATACATGGAGTGTCCTTTACCATATATTTTTTTATTTTTTTTACTTTATCCCTTTGTTTTTTTTTTGTTTTTTTTAAAGATCTTATCAAATCCATGATTTGATAAGGTTGGGTTGATTTTTTTTTTTTTTTTTAATTACATATATAGTCCCAAGATAACATTATAAATATTTATTAAATCCCTAAAGCTCTTAAAAATAAAATTTTAAAGTGCAAATTAATCCCCAAAACTTTTAGAAGTCTAATTTAAATAACACAATAGACCCTATCATTTTCTAAATGTTCTAAAATGTAACTAAAAATTATACACATGCAAAAATTGGGTCTTACACGGAGGCGGGAAGGGGAGTTATGCTGAGCTCTTTGCCCTATCCTTCTCAGATAACTGGAGATGGGAAGGGGGGGCTTTGTTGAGGAACTTGCGGAGTTGATTTCCTAGACGGGCAATGCTGCTGTGGAGAATGCCGAGATGGGGAGGGGTTTTCCATCTCCGCGGCGGCTCGCTTTCCCTTCCTGGAGAGTGCTGCTAGCTATCTTTTAGAAGTCGAATTTAAATAACACAATAGACCCTATCATTTTTTAAATGTTCTAAAATATAATTAAAAATTATGCACATTTAAAAGTCGGGTCTTACATGGAGGTGGGAATGGGAGTTATGTTGAGCTCCTTGCCTTGCCCTTCCCTGATAGTCGGAGATGGGAAAGGGGGCTTTATTGAGAAGCTTGCGGAGTTGACTTCTGAGATGGGTAATGCCATTGTGGAAAATACCGAGATGGGGAAGGGTTCCCTATCCCGACGGCCGCTCACCTTCCCTTCCTAGAGAGTGCTCCTAGCTGTCTTTTGAGTGGCTAGCATGGGCTAAGGTGTGCCTTTACTCGGCACAATCTTCACACTTGATCTTTGGCAAACGTTAATCTTGGTGGAGAATTGATCTTGGTGGAGAGTTGTGGATACGTGGCAGTGTTCCATTGGTTACGTTGGAGTGACCATTTTTACACTCATCAATGTATATTGTGAAGACTTTCAATTTAAAGAAAATTTTATAATTTTTATTAGGATGATACTTTTGATATTTCATAGATTAATAATATTATTAATAGTCAAATAATATTTTTTGTAGTAATTATATTATTAATTGATAAATTTTATAAATGTAACTATAATATTTTAGTTATACAATTAATAATAGGTTAAGAATATAATGCGTTTAATTTTAATAAATTTCATATAATTACGAAAAATTTGGAAATGGGAAAAATTGCATTTTAATGTCACGCATTGCATATTAAATTTATTTAGCTAAATTCTTAGTTTAGGCCCTGTCGTTGTAAAGTTCACATGCGACGCCGACAACATCAGCATTACGACGGTAGTGTATTTAGTAGCGCAAATATTGAGGTGAGTGCACTATTTTCTGTGTAAATTTTCAATTTATATTTTAGTACTAAATTGTGAAAAAAAAATATTATTAAAATGGACGATTTTGTAACTTTAGATGGGTCAAGTAAAATTTTAAATGTGGAAAACGACTTTTATTATTATCCGACTATACCATAGTGTGATCTCGACATGAGGGCATGTCCTACGGGATGTTGTTGGTCCTAATAGGAGGGCATGTCCTATAGGACGTTATGTTGTAACCTGACAGGATGGCAAATTCTACAGTTTATTATTGTTGTTGTTGTTATTATTGTCGATGATGATTATTATCATGATATGATGGTTTATACCACGTGTTGGCTCCTACCATTGGAGATATTAAATTGTCCTGACACTGATGATAACCTTAGATTGCACAGTTGTACAGGTTACGGTACCGTCATAATTCCCGATCGTGAGGTGAAACGATCCTATGGCTAGTAGGAAAGTATGTGTGTTGTATTTTATTATATATATCAAAGTAATTTGACTAGTTGACTTTAATTCAGTTATTTTATCATGATAATATTTGTGAGATTTTATTACTGCTCAGTGTGTGATTTATTCTGTTTTAGAAAGTGATGTTTGATAAATATATTTTATCTATAAATCGTTTTTATATTATGAAGATAATATACCGCTAAATATTTTGTCTCAGGTACTTCAGCTAGAGACGGGTTCACTATTGTCTCTAGGTAGAGTCAGATGGTAGTGTCATTTTTTTTAGGATTGGCAGGACCGGTGTGAACCGTGAAAGGTTTAGTTTTTTATAGTTTTCTTATGGATATTTGGGATATATGTATTTCTGAATTTTAAAATTGGTAAATATTTTTAAAAAAATAATAATTATATCAGTACATGTTTATATATATTTGTTGTTGATCGGGTAACATTAAGTTGAGGTCACGTTTGGCCTCGGGCGTTGGGGGCCCAGGATAGGGTGTGACAAATTGTACAAAAATATTATAGCAATAATTACAAAGTTTTTATAATTAATAATTTAATCTGAAAAAAATAATATTAACCAACTATCAATAAAATTTATTAGTTAACAAAATATTAAAAATGTCAAAATATTAGTTTAATAAGGATCATAACTTATTTTAAATTGAATTCTTCACCAATAATCATGTCTATCTATAAATATATATATAAATTTACTATATATATATATATATATATATATATATATATATATCCAAACTCATGTATTTATATTTTCGTATATATTATATACTCTCCTATATATGAATTTAAATATGAGATACATTTTATTTTTAACTAAATATACACATTCGCGCGCGCGCGCACATATATATATATATATATATATATATATATATATATATATATATATATATATATATACACAAATATATGTGTAAAGAATGCATACCTTCTTTTTTGGAGAGAGAGAGCCCAAGAGGAGAATATTACTTTTTTTCTTTTGAATGCATATACATATATATAGAGAGAGAGAGAGTCAAGACTTATCCAAATTACTTTTTACCAATTGATGATGTGTCACCAATTGTTGTTCTTGGACAACACAAATATGTGGTGTGTTTCTTTGTAAAGACAACACATCACATATTTATATTCTTTTTATTATATATTTTAATTTTTTAATATTTACTTAATTTATTGCCTAACATGAAAAAATTATTAATTACATCTCAAAATTTTTAAAATTATTTTTTAAAATAATATAATCATCCCTAAATTTTTAAAAGTCAAAATTTAAATTAACATTTAATCCCTATTATTTTTAAAATCAAATTTTTAAATACCAAAATAATCCCTAAAAAATTTTAAGATAAAATTTAAATAGTATAATGAATCTCATTAATTTTTCTAAATGTTCTAAAATTCAACTAAAAATATGCATATGTTGGTCCAATTAATATGGATTTCTATCAATAATTGTCTTTAACTCCTTAACTCTTTATTTAGTGATGGATAACCTAACAAAACATATTCAAGATGGGGCACCATGGAGTATGTTGTTTGTGGATGATATAGTACTAGTTGATGAAATTAGAAGAGGACTTAATATTAAGTTAGAAAATTGGAGGAAAGCTTAGCATCTAGAGGATTAAAGATCAATAGAGCTAAACTAGAATACATGCATTGAAATTTGGGACATACTCGACGAGATGATGACATAGTAATAATTGGAGATTATGAGGTCCCTAAGGTTAATAATTTTAGATACTTAGATTCTATACTCCAAAGAAATTAAAATAAAAATAAAAATTGAGGCTATTACACAGAGTCAAGTCAAGATGGATAAATTGGAGAAGTGCAGTTCGGATGATTTTTTATCATAGGATACCATTGAAATTGAAAGAAAAGTTCTACAAAATTGCGGTAAAGCTACTAATTTTGTATGGTTCAAAATGTTGGGTAATAAACAAGAGGCACATTTTGAAAGTGTATGTAGTCAAGATGATGATGGTAAGGTAAATGAGTAGTATGACAAGTATGGAGAAAGTTAAGAATGAGACTATTAAAGAGATTATGAATCATTTATAATAGTTTGAAAATGTCTGTAAAAGGCTTGAGGAATTACCGGTACAAAAAATGTGATTTAATTCATGTGGAAGGTATTCCATCCAGAAAGATAAATCCAAAAAAATGTGGGATGAGATAATTAGAAAAGACTAGAATAATTTGAAATCAGTTGAGTGGATGGTCTTAAACAATCTGTATAGCATAAAATATGAATTGATCCTACTTAATGAGACAAAGATAAATATGAACAAAAACACCAAATAACTATATTTATAATATTATAAGAATAATTTAAAATTTAAATTTAAATACATCGTTGCCTAAAAACACTATGTATATCTTACAACTTTTAATAATAGAAAAATAAATAAATTAAAAGGGGTGTTGATCGTTCTTCAACCTTGTTGAATTTGAAATTTATATTTGAGATATAAATTTGATTAATTAAATACTATTTTCAAGTTTAATTCTGATTTCATATCTAAGGGTGTTCAGAAAATCGAACCGAATCGACAAAAAAATTGAAACTGAATGAATGTTGAACCGGTCTGTTTGATTCTATCTTGGAAAAAAACTAGAGGGGTCAGTTTAGTTGTCAATTTTCATGAACAGAAGGTTCAGTTCGAAGCGAACTAAACCGACCCTACTCAAAACGATGTCATTTTGAGTAGGTATATATGTGTGTAGGATGACCATTCTTCATTCCCTTCTCTTAATCATTAATTTCACTCCCTCCAACCATAGAAACACAACCGTCATCTCAAACCCTCGCAACGCCGAGCCTTCTTTGCCATCGCCGATCGTCAAAGCCGTCGCCGTCACAACGTTCTCAATTTTATACCAAATTTACACCTTTAATTTTGATCTTTTTTTTTTATTTTTTTTATTCTAAATTAGTAATAACACAATTTATTGTTTTTACAGGTATAAACTCAAAAATAAAAAAACGTCGAAAAAAAAAAGCGAAAAAAATAGCCAAAAAGGGACAAAAACATGACAATATTCGTGATTTGACCCGCGACCCACCAGGTCACGCCGGCAACCCAGAACCGTTACAAATTAAATGGAGTTTTAAAAATAGGATGTAGACTGGTTTTGGAGAATTAGGGGCTGATTCTGAAATTAAAGGAACCATTACATTTGTTGATGTTGGATTTTAGATGACCTCAACGGTATGGTATGGTCATTTGTTAGTAGAGACGATGTGCTTCTTTCTTTCTTGGAATGGAGATGAAGAAGTCTAGGATCAGTCCGTCTGACACGAGGTGGGCAGAGGTGGAGTGACCCGGAATGGGTTTCGAGTAGGGAAGCTACACGAGTGTAATACCCAATTTTCTGCATTTATATATTTTTAATTATATTTTAGAACATTTAGAAAAATAATGAGATTCATTATACTATTTAAATTTTATCTTAAAAAATTTAGGGATTAATATGCTAATATTAACTTTAACTTTTAAAAAATTTTGAAAGTTAATTTGCACTTTAAAAATTAATTTTAGAGATTTAATAAATATATATAATATTGTCCTAGGGTTATATATGTAATATTTATAAATCATTAATAAATAATTTTAATATTTTTTTTTTTATGATAAAAAAAAATGATGAATATATCACTAAATGTCCACCAAACTAACAAAGAAGGAAAAAGTCACATTTGTTGTAATAGGTGAAAATTGATATGTTTGAAAAATATTATTTTATATAAGTTTAGTATTTTTGAGATATTTTTGTATATTATAAAAATTTATAATAAAAATTTAATAATTTTTTAAAATTAAATATAATTATTAGATCTAATATGAATTATTTTAAATATAATTTTTAAATTCTTAACTATTAAACAATTGATCTATGACCAAGAAATAAAAAAAAAAATTAGAGACCAAGTGTATATGCATATGTGGCGTGTGTGTTGTAATACATCCATTATATATTAAACTATATAATCATTATATATTGGTAGATAGAATTAGGTAAAGCCGGACTAATGATCACATGACACGAGAAATTAGGGAGAAAAGAAGAATAATAATTAAGCGGGTCCTATGTCTAATTATTTATATTATTTTATATATATTATCCTACATATATAAAGAGATGGAAGTCTTGAGAATGCGGAATTATGGACGGCAGAGATCACACGGGCATCGGGCCAACAGATATGGAGAAGAGAAGCAGATTAGGAAAATCAGAACAAAAATGGAGAAGGAGAAAAGAAAAAGATTTTTTTTTGTTAATTATTTACCATAAATTTTTAAGTAGAATTTTTAACTCTTTTAATATATGTATTTAATTTTTCTATTGTGAGATTTTCGTTATTATTGTTGTCAAATTATAATTGTTAATTTTCATGAAATAATTATAATTATGTGAAGATTATGTGAAAATCATAACTATTTGTTTTATTTGTTGCATTAAAACACATAGTTTTGATTGTAGGGCCGGTGAGAACGAAACAACGTATGTAATTTTATTTGAATCTTTATTAAATTTGAAATAATTGTATTTATTATTTACCGTTGTAAAATTGACTTGATAAATTGATAATTATAACGATTGTTGTAATTTGTAAATTTTTTTGAGATTTTTATAAAATGAAATAGTGAAAATTATCGATAATTAACTTAATCTCAGTTTTCATATCTGATTTTTATAATTATAATAATCCATCTATACGTCATTGGAAATTTGGGTCTTCGTTAATTTGGGTGGTGATTTTGACGTTTTGTACTCCATAAGTTGATAGAAATTGTGGTTTGGTCCCCTGGGTCTCAATTTAAACATATTAACATGTTGAGATTATAACTGACTCTAATAAATTGGGATTAAATATTAAGGTTTTTTTTTTTTTTTTTTTTAATATTTGTATAAACTATTGTTATTATAAAATTTATTTGACTAATTAATAAATTTATAATTACCACTATTGTCGTATTGTAAAATTTGAATTAATTTCTTCGATTTGGGAAATAATAAAATATTGGTTATTCGATTTGAGTGTTAATTCTCTGAAGGGAGAAATTTAGTGGCGTCCCTGAAAAATCGGGTTGTTATATTTATCATATGGGTAAGCTACCAAAAATATAAAGAAATAAATAAACTAATCAAACGGATAAGTGTGTGCTGATTTGTTTCATTACTATTCCCTCTAACCTTCTCTTACTCTCTGGCCAATTCCTCAAGCAAGTGATTCTTGTTATTTACACATGTACAAGAAATTTTTTAAATCAATTTATTTATACATGTGTGCATGTATAGTATAATTTTAACTACATTTATACATGTTTATATGCACAGTTACATATATGCGAAAATAGTATAGGTATGAGTTTGAAAAATATAGTGAATAAACATACATATATCTAATTTGCGAAGAATACAATTTAAAATAAAAATTATAAATTTTATCAAAACAACAATTTTTAATATTTCGTTGATGAATAATATTTTTAACAGTCAATTAATATTTTTCTGTAGCCTAAATTATTAATAGGAAGAAATTTGTAATCGTTGTTATAGTAGTTTTGTACAATTATTGACTTCAGAAATTGGGAGTTTAGTAATTTCGTATAATAAAAAATTTGGGGAATGGAAAATAATACATTTTAGGGTCACGCATTGCATATTAGATTTATTTTAAATAAATTCTTAGTTTAGGCCCTTTTGTCGTTAGGTTCACAGACGACGTCGACTACGTAGCATTCTAACGATATTATTTTTAGTATTTTTAATAACGCAAAAATCGAGATAAATGTACTGTCTTCTATGTAAATTGTCTCATTATATTTTCGTACTAAAATGTAATTTTTTTATTATTATTAAAATGGATTATTCTATAACGTTATGCGGATCGAGTAAATTTTTAAATGCGAAAAGTGATTTTTATTATTCGATTATGCCATAGTGTGATCCCGACAGGAGGGCATGTCCTACGGGATGTTGTCACAACCCGTCCCGAACACCCGTCATCCCGAGGCGGGCGTGACTCCAACATGACATTACCAATACCCAAATTACTAAATAAATGACAATATACACCTACTGTATAATACAAACATCTACTATGGGGGACACACCCATCCCGAAATTTGATTAACTAAAAGTATGTATCCATGAACCTTTTATAGGTTCGCATTTGACAGCTTCTCTCAATCGCCTATATGACTTTATCACGTAGCTTTACCTAGTGCCAGTAGGGGACCGACTTCTAGCTGTTGTACCTGCGAGTGTACTGCCTTCTTAGTAAAATATTTTTATAGTAATAATAAGTTATTCTGCAATATTTAAATGGATCAAGCTTAAATATGTAAACATTACGTAACTCGCAAAAGTTTTCATAATATTAGCAGTGAGAATAAAGCATTATATATAAGTTCCATGCCAAATCATTTAGTATAAGAATCACGTCAATCACCATAATAAATCACCTAGTATAATCAAAATACCACATCTCAAAACATCCTCTCAAACACACACGCGCTGGTCAGCCCTAGTGATCGTTTTAACCTCACGATCGGGAGTTTGCAACGGTATCGTACCATCCGTAAGATATGCCTTCCTACGAACACCCATCACTCCGCCGAAGCGGATAATCACTACGCAGTATAAACGTCTAACATCACTCTGCCGAAGCAAATAAACATTACTCCGCCGAAGCAGATAAACATCACTCCGCCGAAGCGGATAACCTCACTCTACCGAAACAAATAAATACTATAGTATCGTCAAATCAAATACAGCATCATCGAGTCACAACTCAATAAATATCGTCTACTCAACCTCGTCAAATTACCACGTCTACCTCTTTTCCTCAAAACCAACTTTAAATCCAAAAAATCATATTTCACCCTTTATTTTTAGAAAACCAGACATTTTTAGAAAAACAGATGTTTTTTTTTATTCTCTTTTAAAAACACCGTTCGATTTCACCAAATCCAGCAAAAATTCATTTTCAACTTCATTTCGAAAACCACCGAAATCTTCCGAAAATCCAGTTTACCAATTTACCCAAATCCGACTTGATCCATATCATTTATAAATTCATACAGTTTCAGTAAGTACATATTCCATCATATATATACATAGAAAAAAACAGTTTGGTAAGAAGACAGTACACTCACCTCGTTATCCGCTCTCCCAAACCTTCCCTGATCATACTCTATCGGGACACTGGTGCCTGCAAACCTAATAGTAACAGAGCCTAAATTAATATCTTCTCTAAAACATCATAATCGTGCAATGCAGACTCAATATTTCGAATCGTTACTATTTTATGCACCACGTAATTAAAAGTAATTAATCGTTACGAAATTATTAAAATTCTAGGATTTGTAACGCTAGAGAAAATTTAATTTCATGAAAATTACTCATCGATTGAAATTTCACCTGTTTCCAAGTCATTTGGCGATCACGTGATCGGTTTTAGATTTCCCTGGGGTGGTTTCTGCAAATTCCTTTTTTTTTTTTTTTTCTTTTTTTCTTCTTCTTCTTCCCCGTTTCCTGTTTCTGCTTCCCGTTTCTATTTGCTGTTTTGGGTGTCCACCGGCCGGCCACGCACCACACATCGGCAAGGCAATACCCACCTACGCACACCGTCACAGACGACCGACGGCCGTCCACCCACACATCCACCGACCGAACAAAACCGACGAACGCCCCTCCACGCAGACCTCTCTCTCTCTCTTTTATGCTCCTGGTTCTGGGTTTACTGCAGACGAGCATCGACATACACACAGGCATGCAATCGCCGGCCGAACAGAACGGAGCACCCACGACGGATGAACGACGCACTCGGTGAACAGAACGCACATGCATACTCCGGCTGAACGACGGGCTAAATGACAGACAAATCACATGCACGCCTGACGAACGGACAACCCCCACACACACACGATCGTCGGCGACCAGAACAGCACACCCACGTAAGACACACACACACACACCCGTCCGATCATATACACACTGAAGAATTCTCACATACCCACTACAGCAGCAACACACACCACCGGCCCGAACGGCGACACCCCTTCCGACGACAATCGGAGCACCGGCCAAACCCTCTCTCTCTCTAGATTTTCTGTCTCTTTTCAGTTCTCGACGTTTCTTCGGGAATTTCGATCATTAATCTATACCTTATATATATATATATATATATATATATATATATATATATATATATATATGCATGAAATTAGGGGGTTAAAGCTCAATCGTTTGGTTGCCACATCCCTCGTCTCACTCTGCTCCGTCTCCGGCACCGTGCACACACTCATTGCCGTGTATATATATATATATATATTAAAATAAATTTTAGTTAAATTGCACTTTCCTCCCCCCCCCCCTAACTCCTTCCAATTCTTATTTTAATCCATTCAACTTTTAAAAGTTTCTGAAATCACAATTTCGTCCCTAATATTTTCAAATTTTTTATTTTTACTTATTAACTTGATTCTCAAGTTTAAATTTATTGTTTTTAAAATTTTTCAATTTGACCCCTAAAGGTTTGATTTGAATTTTAATTAATTCAATTCCACCCCGAATTTTCCCAGGCTCTAGAATGAAATTATTAATGACGTACTTTCTAAGTCGGGGTCCTACAGATGTCGTTGGTCCTAACAGGAGGGCATGTCCTGTAGGACAATATGTTGTGACATGACAGGAAAGCAAGTCCTGTAGGTGGTTGATTTTTGTTGTTATTGTTGTTGTTGTTGTTGACGATGATGATTATCATCACGATATTAAATGATCCTGGCATTGATAGCCACATTAGATGACACAGTTATACAGGTTACAATACCGTTGTAACTTTTGATCGTGAGGTGAAACGACCCTATGGCTAGTAGAAAAATATGTGTGCTGTATTTTATTATATATCAAAATAATTTGATTTGTTGATTTAAATGCAACATTTTATTACAATGATAGTTGTGAAATGTTATTTCAGCTTAGTGTGCGTTATATTTATATTATATTTGAAAAGTGGTATTAGATAAATATACTTTATTCATAAATTATTTTTATTATGAAGACAGTACACCGATAAAATATTTTGTATCAGGTACCGTAGTTAGGACGGGTCCACTACTGGCACTAAGTAGAGTCAAAGAAGGTGGGGAGTTGTGTTTTGGAGGCTGTCAGAACAGATGTTATGAGTGAGTGGTTGAAATATTTTTGTAATCTTGTTACAAAATAGACGACTTTGTATAAAAGTTAAAATTTTAAATTGGAAAAATATATTATTATTATTATTATTATTTTATCAAGTGGTGCAGTAGAAACGTGGTGGTTGAATGGTTTGTCTCTTGGCTCTATTTCTCTTTGGGAGAAATCTATTTACGACCCTGGAAAACCGGGTCATGTCACCGGGAGTCTTCTAATCCGTGGAGAGTCTTCTGACCGGGATGAGGTGAGTTGGAATGCTTTATGATCCGAGGAGAAGTGGATCCGAGTTGGGATGAGGTAGAGTCAAGAAGGGCAACAGTTCGACACCTGCACAAAGGATTTGCCGAGATGGTCTCGACGTATCCCCTTCGGCGTGAGAATCAGTGCTTAAGGGAAAGATTTATAAAAGTGCTACCGAGAAAAGTAAGCAATTTTTGTGTGCACCTTTAGGCATTGGTATGCCCTCCTATAAATAGGAATGGAGTGGATTAGCTTAAAGACTTAAATATGGATTAGTGTCCCCTCAATGTCACATCAGTGTCCCATCTCGGAGTATGGCCAATGAGAGGGTGACAAGGAATAGTTTTACGTTGGTCATGGGCTTTTTGGTACTATTGCTGAGGCCCATTACAGAAGATATTTGTAGTTTGGAGAAGTGATCTAGCCCATGATTTGAGAAGAACGCTTTTCTGCTATAGCCGAGATGAGGAATTTGATCCCTGCCCTTCCCTGATAGTCGGAGACAGAAAGAGGGAGTCATGTGGACTTCCTGCTTTGTCCTTCTCGGATAGCTGGAGATAGGAAGTGAGGCTTTTGCTGAAGAGCTTGTGGGGTCAATTTCCGATATGGGCAATGCTGCTGTGGAGAGTGCCGAGATGGGGAAGGTTTCCCATCTCGATGGCGGCTTGCCTGCTCATCCTGGAGAGTGTTGTTGGCTGTCTTCGGAGTGGCTGACATGAGCTAAGGTGTGTCTCTGCCCAGCACAATCTTCACACTTAATCTTTGGTATGAATTGATCTTGACAGAAAGTTGTAGACACGTGACGGTCTTCAATTGGTTGCGATAGAGTAATCTTTTTACACTCATCAACATTAAAGGAGCGTTTAAAGTGCAATTAAGGGAATTAAAGGTGGGGTTTCCGCAGTTTTTTGGAAGGGGGGTTGAATACATATTTTCTGCAGTTTGAGTTGTGGAATATTTTTGGGAATTATTCATTGTTTAAGGAAGAAAATCACAGCCCATTAAAAGCTGTTCAACGAGGATTAAAAAAGACGAGGAAATCAAATTTTGGCAAACTAGGCGAGGGTTCATACTTTTGTTTTTCTATTTTTGGGGGTCATCTGCTGTTTATCCCTTAAGGCCATTTTTTTCTTGTTGCACAAACTGCTCTGCAATTTCTTCATGGATGATGTTGAATATCGTTTGGGAAGAATAACCAGCATGAACGGTTAAGCACAAAACCGGATTAGACTGTGTTTGTTTAGATTTTCGTAATGTAATTTTTATTGCTTGTAATATTTTATATATGTATAAGATTATATGAGAAAGAATTTATGTTCTAATATTGTTTATGATATCAATTTTTGTTTGTATCATTTTTTTAATGTTAGAAATAATTATCGATACTTTTAGGCTAGATCTAAACATGTGACTTAGATTTAACTGTTATACAATTGTGTTTATTAGAATCAATACGGTTTAATAGGACGGATTATGTTTATGGATTGATTCACCGTAGATTAGTAGGAATCAAATCCCGAAGATAGTCAATACAAATTAAACAGTCGATTAATCGATATATTTAATAAGGTGAATTATACTTAGGGATTGGTTCACCGTAGATTAGGAACCGAAACCCAAAAATAGTTCAGGCTGATTAAATGATCAAACTTTTGTTGTAATTTTTCTTGTAGTTAAATTACTTCATTATACACAGAATAAAAATAGACAAAGAAATAAAGCGCATTAAGATAATCGAAAAATAAATACATACCCTCAACCCGGTCATTTATCATTTCATAATCCAATAAAAAAATAATAAAATAATTAATAGTTACAATCCAATTTCTATAGTTTGACACCCTTACTTAAACACATCATACTACGACATTTTGCGCTTAAATTGAATATTGAATTTGAGTGATCACCGTCACCATCTCAAAGTCCTTCGCCATTGCGGATTCCCCATCGCAAAGTCATAACGTCCATCACAGATCCGCATCCGTTGTTCGGTATGTTCTTTCCTCCATTGTCGCCGTCTGATCTTTGTTTATTGTTTCCAATTCATCTTTTTTCTGTTTTTTATCTTTATTTATTGCTCTCAATTCCTCTTTTTTAATTTTCCTCCACTCTTACCCATCGATTAATATTCATTTTCCCAGTCATATTAATTATTCATGTTCATTATTGTTATTGTTTCCAAATCGATTTAAGTGTTCTTTCCAATTTTAACCAAATTGATTGATTTCCATTCTCTTGCATCATAAACTGAACAGTTTGGTTCATAAAAAAACATTCCCCCAAACAAAATGGAACCAAACCGGACACACCTCTTTCTTTCTTTCTTTCTTTCTTTTTTTTTTTTTTTTTTTTTTTATTATATCCAAGAGTGTCTTTACACCCACACAGGATATGAGACTAATGTTGTTCAAAATTTTGTAAGACTCAAATTCTTAAACTCGTAAACACCCTTCAACTGTTTTAACAGATATTCTCACTTGATTTAATAATTTTGTTTCCCCTTTACAATTGGTAACTTAAAAGATATAAAAAAGAACCTCTTAAGAAGCTGACACGTGTATTGCCCACAAATGCCACCTGCTCATATTACCGACGTTGCCACCCGACATGTCCTCCACGTGTCACCGCACCCACCCACGACGTTTCACGGTCTTCTTCCCTCTATATAAGAAACACAAACCTACAATACAGACACTACTGATTGCGGATTTTGAAAAATGACGACTTTGTTTGGTTTTAGGTTTTCAAGAAGATGGAGTTTGCTGTTGGTAGTTGCTGTTTTTGTTGCGACAGCGGTGGTGGTGACTAATTGTGACGCCGCCGTAGGTGGCGATGATGTCAAGTACGAGGAGGCAAAGGGGAAGAGCAGAGAAGCGGCGGAGGAGGCTAAAGAGTCGTCAGAGTCATGGTCGGAGTGGGCTAAAGAGAAGATATCAGAAGGGCTTGGGTTTAAGTCTTCCGACGAGGAAGGTGGCGGCACCATCAGTGGCGCCGCCATGGATGCCGCCAAGAGGAGTAAAGACACGATCACCAACACCGCCTCTAGTAAGTATAAACATGGATTATTAGTTTTTTATTTTTATTTATTTTTATTTTTTTGAAAGAAATAAACAAAAATATAAATAAATTTATTTATTTTATTGGAGAATTTGGAAGGATTATGTAATTTAATTCTTGTTTAGCATATAATTTAGATTTTCTGTAAATTGAAATATTATAAAAATGGGATTAAAAAGGTAATTAACCCTATAAAAATATAAAAAAAAAAAAATTGAAACAATAAATAGTAATTTTTTTGGGTTTTTGATAAAAGGTGCAGGGCAATACAGCGCCGACAAGGCGGCGGACATCATGAACGCCGCCACCGAGAAGGCGGGAGTGGCCAAGGAAACCACCACACAGAAAGCTTCCGAAATAAAAGACAAAGCTTACCACACGGCGGAGGAGGCCAAAGAGACAGCCGCCCAGAAAGCGGCGGCTGCGAAAGAAGCCACCGCTCAAAAATCATCCGAAATTAAAGACAAGACTTATCAGGCGGGGGAGGAGTCCAAGGAGAAGGCGGCGGAGACGGTGGAGGAGGCGAAGCAGAGGTCGGAGAGTACAGCCGGCGAAACCCTGGAGAGTGTGAAACAGAAGACGCAGAAAATAAAGGAGAATATAATGAGTGACGCCGCCGATCAAACTGTTCACGATGAAGAACTCTGAACTTTAGAACACTCTCATCTGAACCGAATAGAATCTCTTCTTGTGTTTCTTTGGTTTCTGTGTTATTTTTTTTTCTAATGTATATTTTGGGTGTTCAATATAAGGAATTTTCGTCCATTAAAGGATTATTAATAAAAAAAATTAATACGAACATGTCTTCTTTCGAGCGGCTCAACTCTTAAAACAATTAAGAGGTCTCTAAAGGATCGATCGGAGATTAGACTTTGCGAAAAAGTACTTCTCGGCGTTAAATTCTCTCTCCCCTAAAAGTTTTTGTCGGCAAAAAATTATTACTGAGGCCGCCACATAATCCCGAATGTTTCACACCGGTGGAGATATTTTTGAGTATACTAAAATAATAATAATTATTATTATTTAATAAAAATATCCTCACATAATAAAACTCTAAATTAAATTATTTTTATTTAATTTCCTCATTACTACGTGATTTTTGAGAATTTACACAACACAAAAAATGGTATGTCCAGAACACACAAAATTTATGTTTTAGTTTTTTTAGTTTAACTTGGTGGTGGATATAGTAATTCAAATTTAAAAATAAAAAAAATCTGAGATTATGTCTATTCTAGTTTAAAATGTCATTTAAATTTTAATTATTTTTTATAATTATATTTGATGAGGGTATTTTTGAGCATTACCGAGTCAGCACTGGGTTCTAATGTCCACTATCGCTAGCAGTTTCTCCATAGGTTTGACGAACCTTAATACTTATTTTTGTAAATAAAAGCATATTGAACTCTTTCCCCCCGGACTCTTACTCTCACGTCGCATGGGCTTTTTGGAAAACTCCAAGCCAAGTTCCTTGTGTAGATACGGGTCATTGAGGAGCAGAGCTTTGGGACTTCACCAAGTCAGCCTTTCATGTTGACCATTCTAGCTCACTTGATGAATATTCAACTCTATTTCCGATTCAACGACTCCACCTCAGCAAAAAGACTCACCTGTTATCCGATTGGACCATACTCGAGGTGCGTACCAATTTTATGCACCCTGGCGCCGTCTATGGGAACATACAAAAAGTCTTCCCCTAATCATTGCTCTCTGCTCAACTGAACTTGGATGATCATGAGGTCTGATCGGACAGACAGACCCATAATAAAATAAGGAGAAGACATGCCAAGAATTCCAAGGGCACAACCTCCAACTCCCACCAACAAAAATAACTACCCCCCCCCCCCAAGGACCAGGCATGATCATCCACTCTGCCACCTGGAGTTGCGAAATAGACCTCAAGAGCTGTGCAGACATCTCGGGTTGATCTCCATAAACGTCAAATGAGTGAGTTCAAGTTATGTGTTCAGCTCCTTCTCGAGCGCTTACCGCTGCCCCATGTTCAGGGTGAATCAACTCTCCAGACCGTAGCGCCCAAGGAGTCACCTCAAGACCGCGATGTTTTTGTGACCACTTCGAATGGGCATATGCTCGAGGGCCGCCCTCCGCCTCGCAACCCTGAGCTTGTAGGACAGGACAGGACCCCCTAGCAATACCAAGATCTCCACCTCCTTCGCTACACGAATTTGTGCCAAGGGACCTGTCTGTGTCCCCTAATGGCCAAGCTCTTCGTCGGCCAGCTATATTCGATCTCAGAGGCCAGTGTGAATGTGAAGTTGGTCCTTACTCATCTCTCTCCTATCACACTGCGCCCTGAACTGCAGGCAGTCGTATACAGGGGGGCCCCGAGTGGGAGAGGTTGTGGAGCGTCGCCTAGATGATATGGAAGCCCGCCTTCAAGAGGTACAAGGAGATCGGGTAGGACCAGGTGTTATCACGGAGGTGGAGTCTCCCTTTGTGAATGAAGTTCTGGAGGAAATAGTGTTGAGACACTTCGCCCGCCCCCAGATGAGTCTATATGATGGGACGTCAGATCCTGTTGACTACTTGTCCATATTTAAGTTTCATATAGACATGCAAGTGACTTTTGTAACTCTGTGGTGCAGAGCCTTTCCCATCATCCTCACAAGTGTAGCAAGGTCCTAGCTCCAAGGTTTGAGATTAACATCCATTTCCACCTTCAGAGAGCTCGAGCACTTGTTCCTGGCTTGTTTCAGCCGCTCCTGGTAGAGGCCGAAGACAATGGCTCATATCCTTACTCTTCGGCGTGAGCCCACTAAATCTTTGGGAGATTACGTTGAGCGCTTCAACCGAGAAGCAAATGCATGCAGAGACCTCTTTAAGAGTGTAGCATTGAATACCTTTGTTGACAGGCTCCAGCATCAGAGGTTGTCCTATGACCTCTACTCCAACCATGCTCCTACTCTCTATCAAGCTCTGGATTGCGGGACTAGGTTTCATAGTGTTGATCTTCGTGTTGTACATAGAAGAGAGAGAGAATAGGTGAACAAACAAAAAGGGCCGAGGGATGGAGGTTTGAATCAAGCCCAAGGCTCGGGAAAATTACAAGTTGAAGGGAGGTTTAAACCCCTACCCAGAGACAGGAGGCCACTTCCTCATCTAGGGCGTCACCGACCAGAGTTCACCCCGCTCACAGCCTCTTTGGCCGCCATCTTCATAGAAAACGCAAGGCAAGACTTTTTCCCTCCTCCGCTGCCCCTGAGAAGAAGGTTGTCCGGGAGGTCGATGGCTAGGTACTGTAAGTTCTACCAAGACTGGGGTCACTCCATAGAAAACTATTTCCAGCTCTAGTAGGAAATTGAAGCTCTCATCCGAATAGGTTATCTCGAGAACTATATCCAGAAAGGAAATCAGGAGCAGTCCGACGAGGATGAACCTCAGGGAGAGCCTCGGGCCTAGCGAAGACGGGAAAACTACAACTGTCTACTGCTCTTGGGGGCTGAGGTCGGGGATGGTCACAAGCGCGTAGATGGTGAAATTAACATCATCCATGGCAAATTCAGCTCCGGGGACGTACAAAGTCACCAGAGTCACACGTCCGGGCACATAGGATCTTGAAACAAAAGAAGGTGTGCTACTCAAGCACCCGCGGAACGCTGACCAGCTGAAGCGCAACATCTGTAAGGAAGATCCACTTTTGTAAAACAACTTTTAATTTGTATAAAGTGTTGCAGTTTTGCTTATCAAAATAAAGAATGTGTTTTTGTGCAATGTGTCTTGTGTTCTCTCCAGTAAACAAAATTCCGACCCCTTGAGTCACGGATGGTTCCCCAGATCAACATCCTGGCTCCCAACATCGCGAGTGATTCTCCACGGCTGCATTCCATCCCCTGAGTTGCATCCCAACTCTCAGCGTCGCGGATGATTCTCCATGGCTGCATTTCGACCCCCTGAGTTGTACCCCGGCTCCCGTCGTTGCGGATAATTCTCCACAGCTACATTCCGACCCCTTGAGTCGCACCCCGGCTCCAAGCGTCGCGGATGATTCTCTACCGCTGTATTCCGATCCCTTGAGTTGCACCCCCGCTCTCAGAGTTGCGGATGATTCTCCATGGTTGCATTACGACCCCCTGAGTCGCACCCCGGCTCCCAGTGTAACGGATGATTCTCCACGGTTATATTTCGACCCCCTGAGTCACACCCCAACTCCCGGTGTAGCGAATGAATTTCTACAGCTGCATTCCGACCCCTTGAGTTGCACCCCAGCTCCCGAAGTCGCGGATGATTCTCCACGACTGCATTACGACCCCCTAAGTCGCACCCCGGCTCTCGACGTCGTGGATGATTCTCTAGATCAACATCCTGACTCACGGCGTCGTGAGTGACTCTGCACAAACCTTAAGGGTGACAACCAAACCCTCTCCAAAAGTCAATAGTCCGTATCCGGGGAAAGAATAGGGTCATCCATCACGGGGGCCATTGATCAGGTCTAGGGGTCCGCAGCTTATTACCTTTCCCCACCAGTCGACTATGAATCCGGCTTTCTAAAAGAAAATGTGCTTCTGCATGGACTAAATGAGGATAACTTATAAGGGTTCTTGAATGAGTCTGACTATAGAGAACTCCCTGATGACCAACCACAGGGGGCCAACCACCGTGTTCCACCCCTGTAGACCGAGAGGACCAGGAACCCTAGGAAACCCACCTCCTAAGTTCACAACACGATTTCCTTACAGTCAACTCGTGCCCCGGATTGGGGGGGTTGTGGTCTATGGTCCTGAGTAGAGACAAGAAGGTTTTTTAAAAAAAATCAAAATTTTATAACTCTGAAAACACGTCTAAGCAGAAAGCCAGAAATCAACTTGCCAAAAACGTCAAGAGGAAGGACTTTGAAGTACCATGGCTATGCCGCTCAAAAGCTTACACGCTCATGCGCCACCTAAATTATTTTTGAGAAATTTTTGGGATATTTTCAGGATATTTTTTGTGATATTTTCGAGATATTTTCGGGATATTTTTAAGATATTTTTAAGATAGTTTCGAGATATTTTCAAGATATTTTTGGGATATTTTTTAGATATTTTCAAAATATTTTTGGGATATTTTCGAGTTAATTTCGAGATATTTTCGGCCTGCGACTAGCCAGCCTACAAAAAAGGAAAAAATAAATAATAATAATAATAATAATAATAATATATGTGTGTGTGTGTGAGAGAGAGAGAGAGGATGTTTCGAGTGCTATGAAGCCTCAGGACACTCGTTTCAGCCAGATATTGATATCCATGACCGCCTCGCTTTCCTCGCCTCACAGGACTAGGGAGCTACTGATGAGGGTATTTTTGGGCTTCTCCAAGTCAACACTTGGGCCCTAATAACATGTCCACTATCGCCAACAGTTTCTCCACAAGTCTGACAAAGGCCCGCGAGCTTCTCCAAATGGGTCCAAAAACTTAAGCCCATTACTATGCAATTTCTATTTCTATAAATATTGTAACAAATCAACACCATAAGGTAATGTGAATTTCACTATTTAATACTTGAAATGAACCTTAATACTAATTTTTCTAAGTTAAAGTATATCACTATTTTTCCCCAAGATCTTACTATCACGTCGGAGGGGCTTTCTGGGAAATCCCCGGCTAGGTTACTATGCAGATACAGGTCACCGAGGAGCAGGACTCTGCGTTTCAGCAAGTCATCTCTTCATGTTGACCATTTCAGCTCACTTGAGGACTTTTCAACCCCGCTTCCGACTCAACGACTCCACCTCAGCAAAAGGACCCTCATGTCGTCCGACTGGACTATTCTTAAGGTGTGTATCAGTTTTACACACCAATACTCAGGGCGTCGTGAGTGATTCTCCTCAGTGGCATTCCGACCCCTTGAGTCGTGGATGATTCTCTAGATCAACATCCCGACTCTCAGCGTCGCGAGTGACTCTCCACAAGCCTTATCCCGGCGCTCGGCATCAAAGGTGACAACTAGACCCTCTCCGAAGGTCAATAGTCCGTACCCAGGGAAAGACTGAGGTCATCCACCAGGGGCGGGGCATTGATCGGGTCTGAGGGCCTGCAGCTAAGTACATTTCCCCACCAATCAACTATAAGTCCGGCATTCTAAAAGAGAAGGTGCTTATGCATGGACTGAATAGATATAACCTTAAAGGGTTCTTGAATGAGCCTAACTACGGAGAACTCCTCGATGACCAGTCATGGGGTACCAACCACCGCGTTGCGCCCCTACGGACCGAGAGGGTCAGGCACCCTGGAAAACCCTCATCCTAAGTCCACAACACGATTTCCTTACAATCAACTCAAGTCCCAAACTGGGGGGTGCTAGTGGTCCATGGTCCTAGGCAAAGACGAGAAGTTTTTAAAAAAAAAATCCAAAATTATACAACTCTAAAAACATGACCAAGCAGAAAGTGACTTAGCAAAAACTAGAAGTTTACACACTCGCGTGCAGAAAAACATGAATAAGTGAAAAGGAATCTACAAAATCCTACGTACTGAAAAAGCGACGGTCCGAAGCTTAATTCTCCACGCCCTCGTTATGAGGGGCGTCCGTGCAAGAAGAAGTGGCATCAACCTCGTCCTCCTCAGGGGCTTCCTCGTCAACACTATCCTCCCCAACATCTCTGCTTGGCGCCTTTGTCTGTGGCACCATCCTCCGTCTTTGAAATCTTCATCCCCACAGGGCCCGTGAAGAGATCAGAATGCAAGCAGTGGATAGTCGTTATGGTGGTCCTCCCCAAAGGCATTGTCCAGTGGTTCAGCCTCAGTACCCCGTGATTGGAACCATCAGGTTTGACGAGCACCGCCTTGCCGTGCTACCTTTAGCCGGCAAGGTCCAGATGGCGATAGGCACCGCCCTGCCGTGCTACTCCTAGCTGGCAGGGTCTAGATAGCGATGGGCACCGCCCTGCCGTGCTACTCCTAGCCAGCAGGGTTCAGATGGCGACCTTCTATAGAAAACGCCGTTCAGGAGTGTTTTCCCGAAAAGGGTCGTCAAGTAGTGTTGTCTAGAAACTTCACTTCATCCCCTCTGGCCGGCATCATCATATCCTGCGCCCACCGCCCTGTCGTGTTGCCTCTAGCCGGTAAGGCGCAAATTGGGGCCTTCTCCAAACGTATCGACCAGTTCCAGGCGATTAGCGCCCTGACGTGCTCAATACGTTCTCCCCTCAGGCCTTACCCGTTAAGAGGGTAGCAGTGGAGAATACCGTGTGCCAAAAAATCTCTCTGTGCCCAAAATTCTCCCCTTCAAAAATTCATGAGTACAAAATGAATGGAGCTCAAACTCCAAGAGATGCAAAGTGAAAAAAAAAAAAAAAAAAAAAAAAAAAAAAAAAAACTTAAACTTTAAGGGGTGCAAAGTAAAAGTGAACCAAAAGCTCTAAGAATTTCAAAAATTTCGTAAGTGTTTGAAATTTTTGAAATTTGAAATATGCCCAGCAAAGCTTAGGGGAGCAAAAAAAAATAAGTTGGCCCCAAAAGGAAAAGGAGAGGGGCGGGCGCCCAAGGGGCGCAGCCCCCAGGGTGCACAAGTTGTGCCCTGTACATGCGCGAGCCGCGCCACGCCTTGCGCTGGTTTTCCACCCGTTCGATCCCCGTGCCTCGCCACCGTCATGCTCCCCTAGAATTCGTCTCCGCCTTAGTTGTCCGCCCAAAAAGGTCTAGCCCAAGCAAAGGACGTGTTCACGATGAACGAGTGTCACCCTGAGAATCAAAGAAATTCGGGATCTCCCTACCGTACTACCTGACCCCGGCCGTATGGGAACTTATTTCAAATTTAGCTTCTCAAAAAAGGTCAACTGTGGGAAAAGTGTAGCCCAGAAAATCGAAGAAATTTGGGATTGCCCTACCGTGCTACTTGATCTCGGACCCCAGCCGTATAGATGTCTATTTCAAATTAACTCCTCAGAAAAAACTAACTGTTGAAAAAGTGTCGCTCAGGAAATCGAAGAAATTCGCGGTCACCCTACTGTGCTTCCTGACCCTGGACCTCTACCGTATGAGGGCCTATCTCGAATTCTCTTCCCATTAAAAGTGAACTCTTGGAAAAATGTCAATCAGAGGTGTTTCTCACGTTTCGAAGTCTCTAGGACGCCCGTTTCAGTCAAAAATTGATATCCCTGACCGTCTCGCTTCCCTCGTCGCCCAAGGCTGAGAAGCTACTAATTAGTATATTTTTGGGCATTACCGAGTCATCACTTGGGCCCCGGCCCCGTGTCCACTATCGTCAGCAATTTTTCCACAAGCTTGATGAAAGTCCATGGGCTTCTCCAGATGGGCCTAAAAACCCAACCTCACTATTATGCAGTCTCCATTTCGATAAATACCAGAGGCTATCACACCCAAGGTAACGAAAAAAAAATAAAAAATTACTATTTGTATACTTGATGTGAACCTTAATGCTTATTTTTCTAAATAAAAGCATATTGAACTCTTTCCCTCCGAGCTCTTACTCTCACGCCGGAGGAGCTTTTTAGGAAACCCCCGGCCAAGTTTCTTGTGTAGATACAGATTACTGAGGAGCAGAGTTTTGGGACTTCAGCAAGTTAGTCTTTCAGGTTGACTATTCCAGCTCACTTGAGGAATATTCAACTTCACTTTCAACTCAACGACTCCACCTCAACAAGAGGATTCACCTATCATCCGATTATACCATACTCGAGATGTGTACCAGTTTTATGCACCAACAATATTATTTCATAATAATTTTAAATTGATTTTTTATATAAAAAAAATATATTGACATTTATGTAGTATGATGATAAATTTGTTAGTAATTTTAAATTTAAAAAAAAATATATATATATAGTATGACACATGAGTATAAAAAGTAATTTAAAATTCATAAAATCGTTCACCAAATTTTTTATATTTATTTTCTAAAGAAATGAGTGTCTCATTATACTTAAAAATATAAAGAATAATTATTTATTTGAGTCGCTTAACATAAGGCATTAAAATTTTATAAACACATTAATTTTTTAAAAAATTTAATAATTTTATTAAAAATCTAATATTACTCTACGTAGTTTGTATGACTAGTAAAAAAAAATTGAAATTTTTTTTAAAAAAATTATCATTTTGTTTATTGACTTTTGGCTTTTAAAAACCTTACGAAAAAATTATTTAGGATAAATTACATGAAAACATTACTAGAAGAGTTAAGTTTGTAGACAATTCACCGAGAAACCAAAAATAGAATGGGACAATTTTTATGTTTTTAAGACGGATTAAAATTAGATATCAAAATACAAAGAGGTAAAGGAAATTAACCTTGGAAAGAAAAAACTGTTTTTAGCAAAATGATAAACATCCAAACAAGACCGAGCAGAGGATGATGATCAGTGTCTTCTTTGCTTCGCGCGCTTTCTGGAGTGTTTTCCTCTGATCTTCCATTTGTCGACCCCGCCGGGCCGCCTCTGTTCTTCAATCTCCCTAACCTTCCGTTTCCTATAACACCGCAAGGTTTTTGATTTGTTAAATAGATCATATAATAAACTTCACAAACAGAAATTCAGGAACATTATTATTGTGTTCCCATAAATTTATGCTGAATATCTGGGACAAGAAGAACAGAAACAGATTACCATGTTCCCAGAAAAAATGGAACATAAACATCCATCAAATAAAGATTTTATTCTGTTCCCACTCTATAGATATCTAGGAGTAAAACTGAAACAAATTATGGGTTTTGTTCTCATAGAATTTGAGAACAGAAACATAAATTTAGGGAGCAATTTTGTTCTGTTTTCTAAAATTTATTCCAAAAATCTGAGTAGAACAGAAACAAATTATGGGTTTTAAACATAGTGACCGTCAAATTTTTGTTTCGCTTCTCAAAAAACCTTGAACGGAAAAAGAAATCTGGAAACAAATTTATTCTGTTTTTGAAAATTAATTCCATCAATCAGGCAATAGAACAGAAACAAATTATAGGTTTCTCTTGGTAAAATGCCCCAGTTTGTTAGAACAAATAAACATACCACTCAGACCCTAGGTGGTAATTGTTTAGTGTTTCTGTTCTCACAGAAACAGAAACAGAAACAGAGATCTGGGTATAATTCTGTTATGTTCTCAAGAAATTCATTCCAAAAAAATTGGGAGCAGAACAGAAACAAATAATGCGTTTTCTTTTGTTTTTATTTTTAATTAATTTACCTGTATTGGTCAAGTTTTTTATCAGAAAGCAGCTCATCAGCAAGGGTAGTCTTCCTCTCCTTCTTAGTAAGTCTGCCTGTGAAGAAATCTGTTGCTGATTCCACCACTGTTCCCACCTGATTAATTATCAAAAACAAAACAAAATTACATTTTAAATAATTTTAACCCATAAACAGAATTTCAAAATGGAGGGATTGAGAAAATTAAAAATTAAATACATACATATATATGTGTGTGTGTGTATATATATGATCTTAAGAACTTGCCTGGAAAAACTTCGGAAGTGTTTTTGATTTTGAGTCACTCTTTTTGTAGTGCCTCTTTGGATCAATGACATTTCTGAACTGAAAAATAAAAATTACGAAGCTGTTAGTCATGTAACTCAGGTGGCGTTTGGTAGTGCAGAATTAAAGCCTCGAAATTGGAATTCATATGCTTTCATTTCCATTTCCAATTCCAATTTCGAACCTCAAATTCCTTGAAACCGAACACAGCCTTAAAGAACAATCTGAGAGCAGCGTCATAACACACAATGGTCACACTACAAGCAAATCCGAAAGCATTGTTTAGTAATGCTTTTTAAAGTATTTTTTGCGCAAAAAATAAAAATTATAAAAAGTAACATTTTTTGTTTTTTCACCAAAAAAATAAAATAAAATAAAAATATGATTATAAGAATTTTTTAAAAGAAAAAACTAGTTTTTTATATTTTATATGATGAGGATTGCCCTAGACTTTATATATAGCTCAAGATTAGGTAACACATGCGATGTGGGATTTAACATGCCCCTTTATGTGCAACGTGGACTTTGACAAACCGAACAGATATCGAAGGCAGGACCCATCATCGATGTGGAATTCAACAAGCCCCCTCACGCACAGAATGAACTTTTTGACCAGCCACTACGAACGGATATCGGAGGGGCCCGAGGGGCCCAACATCGATGTGGGATTCCATACACTCAACACCAGACAAGAATCTTGACTGTGATGCCATGTAGAAACCCAATGGACTTAACTAACTCTCAAAAAACATCTTGTGAGATGAGAATTGCCCTAGGCTTTATATAAACTCAAGATCAGGTAAGCGACGTGGGATTCAACACAACTGTATTAAGAGAACTAACCAACTCCATAACTAAAATATATATATATATATATATACTTAGTAGACATAAAAACAAAATTAAACAACATACCTTGAGTAGCTGGAGATCTTTTTTCAACTCGGGCGTAATTGTAGGGGCAGGCATGTCAAACCTATTATCACATATTTACAATCAATTCGTTTGAAAATAGGGAAAAAAAAATGAAATTATAAACAATAACCAACAAATTATTCGTAGAAGACAAGAATATCATATGTTAAAAGCCCCTTCATTAGGGTAGTGTTTGGCAGCACAGAATTGAAGCCCTATAATTGGAATTGTAAATGAAAACATGTAAATTTTCAGATTTTGTTACATGGTTCATTTCTAATTCCAATTCCATGAAACCAAAGGCTACCAAAGTATATATAAAGAAGAATATCATAATATTACCAACTATTGCCGGCTGTATCTTTGGCTTGTTTTCTCAGTATTTTGTTAATTTTTTTAGGGTTGTTTGGCGGAACAAACAGCCCATCAACGAGCTCGCTGGTGGGTTTATACAATGATGCACTTGTTTCCAGCAAATCGTTAGGCTTTTCAGAGCCATTTTTGGTTTCAGAAACGAACGGAGGTAGCTTTGGCTCCCAAGAGAGCCCGATCACTGGCTTGATTTCAGGCATTCTGAAATACATAAAAAATAAAATAAAATACGCAATACAGGTTTCGATATATGCAGAATAATGATAAATTCGTTATTAACAAAACCAAAAAAAAAAATCACAATTTTGAAATTCTGCTTAAACTAGACCGATTACTATGAAAAACAAGGGTTAATATTTAATAGAACAAAAATTATACTCCAAAACCTAGAATGCAAAACTGTTATCAGGACCCTAAATCGAATTTGATGATTGTTCAATAATTCAACACAAAATCTTAAACTAACATGGTTTAATCTAGAGAACAGTGAGAAGATGAAATAAAATAGAACAGATTGAACCTAAAATCTCATACCAGGAATTGGACCAGAAGAGACGAACGACGAGTGACGGCGGACGGCTGTTGGACGAGAGGATACGAACAGTGTGCCGGCGAAGAGGTGTGGAAGAATTGCCGGTGAAGAGGAATGGACGAACCGCCGGTGAACATACGCAACCGCAGAGCAGATCTGAGGAGGCGGCTGAGGAAGATTCGGAGGAAGTGGGGGATGGAATGGAATGATTACAGGGTTTTTAGGAGGGTTTTTTATCCTTATGCAAAATTTTACAAAACCAGGCGGTTCAACCCGGTTCACCGAGTTACCAGTTAAACCGTTCCAAACTGGTCGGTTTACCGTTTTGAACGAGTGACCGGACTGAAAACTCGATTGGGAGGCGGTTCAACCGGCAGGTCCACTCCAATTTTCAAAACACGGTTTAAAAGCGTACACTTTATTTTTATTTTTATTTTATTTCTTATAAATTGAAAAATTATTTTCTTTTTATTTAAATTAATGGAATAGGTTAAAAATAGGTCAAAATGAATAAAAATTAGGATTTTTTATTGTTTGGGCGTTTTTAAAATTTTTTTTGCCTCATTAATTCTTTTTTTGAAAAAAAATATTTTTTTACCCTTTTGAAAACATTCTTATAAAAAAATTATTTTTAAAATAAAAAAAAAGAAGGACAATTATACTATTTTTATATATATTCGTGAATAACTCTAATTTTACATTTCACAGCCGCAAGCCACATATTTGGCATTGCTCTCTCTCTTCTCTCTCTCTATCTTTCTTACAATTGCAAGTCACCAACATTGCTTGTGTATCGCCGGCCACTCGCCCTGAACCACCAGCCACATCCACTGCCGTGCACCGTTGGCCTCTCTCTCTCTCTTTCTCTCACCGCTCGCCGTGAATCGTTGGCCACATCCACCGATGTGATCCGCCAACCGTTCTCTCTCTTTCTCCCGCCGTTCGTCGCTCTCTGTTCGTTCTTCTCCATTGGCCGTCTGTCATGCTCGTGCGAACAACAACCAACCATCGCCGCCAACCACGATAGCCGTTGTCTCCACCTTCTTCATCTCTATCTACACAATTACCGTCGCCGCCGCTATCCGTTTGCAATCACCATTGCTGTCGTCCGTTCTCCTTTATCGATGTCGCGTCCCTTCGCCTTCAACGACGTGAACTGACGGCGCGGTGATCGTCTTCTTCCTCTATCATTCAGATCTGCGGCTGTCATCTCTCTCTCTCTCTCGTTCAGATCTGCGAAGGTGAAGACAATGAACCGCTCATCGCCACCGTGCTCCAATTTGCGAATACCATGAATGGCGATATGTTGTTGTGGATTGCAATGAACGATTTGGCGGTGGATGTTCACAACAATCGATTTTGCAGTGATTAATTCTAGATCTCAACCTTGTTCATCGTATGTGAATATTTATACTACGGTATCTCTATTTTTTGTGAATGTTCGTATTTGTTTTGTTTTATGTGAATGTTTTGCAATAAATTAAATTTGTTTTGTTTTTGTTGTTATTTTGTTGATTGGTTGTGTTTTATTTGAATGTTCATGTTGAGTTGTTCATCGGTCTCAGATCTGGTTTGAATGCTCTCATATTTGATTTCTCTTTCTCTATTTTTTAGATTTCGGTGAATGTTCATGTGAAAAAAACCAGATCTGATGTTCATTTCCCAGTGTGTGAGTTGGTGGATGTTGATTTTGCGATTTTGTGAATATTCATGTCAATTTTTTGTTAGATATATTTTGAATTTGCGATTTTGGTAAATATTCTCATATTTTGATTTGTTGTTAAGATAGTGAATGTGTGTATTAGAAATGTTGATTTGAATGTTCATATTGATTTTCTCTCGTTCTCAGATCTTAATTTTTAAAAACATAAACATTCACAAATCTACAAAAAGTTTTCCAAAAAAATTGAAATTCATATTGTCGGAAAGAGGATTTTTCGTGAATTAAGTTAGTGTATTTTTTTTTTTAATTTCTATCAATCGTGAATCACGTGGGATAATTTTAGCAATTTGGTAGATTTTGAAAAAATGAACACTCACATTTTTTAACAGAATGATATAAATTGTAAATATAACACAAATAAGGGGCAATGACTAGGGACTAAACTCTAAAAAGGTTACGGGAACCAAAAACTTAATATAAGCATTTGGAGGATCATTTTCTCAATACACTCTCTTATAAGGACCAAATAATGAAATCTCCTAAAAATTATCACTTACATTATTTTTTATTAAAACAATAAAAAAAATTAATAAATGTGCGTTACTCTATTTAATCAAGAATAGAAGATATTAATGTCTAAATTTTAAATTTAAGGGGTTCAAATAAAATCTAGAGAAAATTACCGGTTAAGCCCAAAAATAATTATTGTTTACCGTTTAAACCTATTCGCTTTTTCTTGCACCAAAAACTCCTATCTCCGGCTATTTCTTGCACCGATTAGTCATTTTTCAAAAAACGGTTGGCGACGAGATTAGTGAAATGCCCTCCCGTGATTCGCGCGAGCATCGTCTTGCCACCGTCGCTAACACCTTCGCAGCGACACACTCCGTCCAGATCCGATGTGTTGTTGCAGAAAATAAGTAAAGAACGAGTTTACCAAAATTTCTTGGGATGAGTCGCGGACTAGGTCACTCTCTTTAAGACGTTTCGCGGCTCTGCCCAAGAACGTGCAAGCAGTGTATTAGCCCCGTCGTCCCCAGGATAAAACAGCCCAGAATTCTCCTCTGTCTAGGACGTTCTTTGCACTGTAGAAGTCCCGAATACCAAACACCCCCACACACTGTTCGCAAAACGAACAAACTGCTCGGAAACCAAAATCGGACTGACAAAACAGTACCGGAACAAATGGGAACAATTCCGGAAGATCAAAAAAATTGTTTCGAAACAGAAACAGATCTGAAACCGGAACAGAAACAGAAACGAATCTGGAACAGAAACAGAAATGAAACTGGAACAGAACAGAAATGAAACCGGAGCAGAAACAGAAAAAATGAACACTGTTTTTGTTCTATATTCTGTGCTGAAAAATGAACACTATTTATAGGAGAAAAAAAAGTAAAAAAAAACGTTTGAATTAAAACCGAAAATAAATAAATAAAAACGTTTTTAAAAAACGTTTGAAATATTTAATAAAAAAAACGTTTTTTTTTTTTTTTTTTTTTTTTCAACGGTTCCAAAAAAAACGTTTTGTTTTTTTTTTTTTAATTAAACTATTTTATCCAAAAAAAAATAAATAAGTGCCACCTCATCACACGCGCGACTCGACTCTCGACTCGGCACGGCGGCGCGCGCGTGTGGTAAACCGATAGGGATGTAACTCCTCTCCCCTCCACAAAATGTGGGTACCCTTTGGGGCACACCCCAAGTGTCTCACATACCCCTAGATATCCACTTTAATTTTTCCTCTCCCAACCAATGTGGGACAAAAGGTTTTGAGGAAAAAATCAATTTTACACATTTGGCACTTTCTATTCTAAAAATTAAATTAAAATTCATTTGTTTCAACAATCCCCCACTTGAATTTTTAAAAACAATTTTTTTTTATCGAGCAGTATAATTCAATATAAGATTGTGCATAAGAAAAGGTGTCTATCGACTTGAACCTTTACATAGTGAAGATGCTTTAGATTATACTAGAGTAACTCGTAGTTTTGAACTCTATCTCTAACAACATCACACACACAACCCTATCAGGGTGTAGTCCAAAAGCCCGTGCTTTACGGCCATGCACGTGTATCCCAGTATAGTGAATGCTCTAGAGAATTTTGCCCAAAATTCCATAGGAAGCAGCCACACTTCCACATTCACATAGGTGAATCTATCAAGAGTACTCTTGTAGCTAGGTACTCCACTCAAATATAGAGTATAGATCTCATTAAGAGTTAATAAAAACTCAACCTTCTATCGCTTCAAGATATCATGCTTCAAACAACACATTTATGAAATAGAACTCAAATTTATAGCATGATTTTTCTCATATCACTTCATGAGTTGTTATTACCCTTTGAACCTATTTCTTGAGATCTCCAGTCTATAGGTTGGGTTTCCCTCATAAGTGACTCGTCAATCTATGGGCTTGAGTCCCATTCCTTTCGAGGTTTTGTAAACCTTTTCTCGAGCTAATCCTTTCGTCAAAGGATCGGCTAAGTTATCATCAGACCGTACATGATCCACTCTCACAGCCCCTGTAGAGATATACTCTCTAATGGTGCTGTGTTTGCGACGTATTTGTCGCTTCTTTCCGTTATAATAACGGTTCTGAATCTTTGCAATAGCCGCGGTACTATCACAATGGATCAAGACAGCTGGAATCGGTCTCTCCCATAAAGGGGTATCAGAAAGCAGGCTCCTTAACCACCCTGCTTCCTCGTTAGCCGAAGCTAGTGCAATCATCTCAGACTCCATGGTAGATTGAGCCAAAATAGTCTGTTTCTTAGATTTCCAAGAAACAGCTCCACCAGCTATACTAAATATATAACCGCTAGTTGCCTTGGAGTCATCTGAAAGGGTGTTCCAATCAGCATCGCTATATCCTTCTAGAACAGCGGGAAACTTCTGATAATGTAATCCAAGGTTCATAGTTCTCTTTAGATATCTCATAATCCTATCAATAGCATGCCAATGCTCAATACTAGGTCTACTTGTAAACCTGCATAGTAATCCCACAGCATACGCTATATCGGGCCTAGTGCAGTCAGTGGCATATCGGAGACTGCCAATGATGCTCGCATACTCAGTTTGTCTAACACCGTCACCGGTGTTCTTGAACAACTTCACACTAGGGTCATAAGGAGTACATGCTGGTTTACAATCAAAATAATTGTATTTCTTTAGAATCTTCTCTATATAATGAGATTGATCCAAAGAAATTCCATGTTTAGACCTAGTTATTTTAATACCAAGGATTACACTTGCTTCACCAAGATCTTTCATATCAAAATTAGCACATAGCATGGTTTTTACATTATTCACAACATGAATATTGGAACCAAAAATTAGCAAGTCATCCACATAAATACATATAATAGTGCAAACATCATTTTCAGATTTATAGTAAATGCATTTGTCACTTTCATTTACTTTAAAACCATGTGAAATGACTAGATTATCAAATTTCTCATGCCATTGCTTAGGTGCTTGTTTCAAACCATAAAGAGATTTATCTAATTTGCATACTTTGTTTTCTAGACCAGGAATAACAAATCCTTCAGGTTGGTCCATATAAATCTCTTCTTCTAATTCACCATTTAAAAAAGCAGTTTTAACATCCATTTGGTGCATAATAAGATCATGAATTGCAGCAAGAGATAAAAGTACACGAATAGATGTAATTCTTGAGACAGGTGAGAAAGTATCAAAGAAATCTACATTCTCTCTTTGTCTAAACCCTTTGGCTACAAGACGAGCCTTGTATTTATCAATGGTTACATCGGGATTCAATTTCTTCTTTAGAATCCATTTACATCCTATTGTTTTACAACCAGGAGGTAAATCTACCAAATGCCAAGTTCTATTTGACTCGAGAGAGTCTAACTCGTCATCTATAGCCTCTTGCCATAAACTGGCATCTATAGAGGATAATGCCTCTTAGAGGGTAAGTGGATCCTCCTCTAAGGTATATGCATAGAAATCCGAACCAAAGTCTTTAGCTATACGAGGTCGTTTACTCCTTCTAGGTTCAATATCTAATTCCTTATTAGATTCATTAATCCTAATGATAGGTTCATTACTAGAAGTCGAGCCCCCAATATTCTTCAATTTGAAAGGAAATTTATCTTCATAAAAATCAGCATCATTTGATTCAATGATAACTTTATCTTTCAAATCATAAAATCTATATGCTTTGCTATTTACCGCATAACCAATAAAAACACATTCATAAGCTCTACTGGTAAGTTTTCTTCTTTTGGGGTCAAGAATTCGAACATATGCCAAACAACCCCAAGTTTTAAAATAAGACAAATTTGGTTTCTTATTTTTGAAAACTTCATAAGGTGAAATTTTACTTTTCGATTTGGGAACTCTATTAAGTACGTAGCAAACCGTTAATAAAATTTCACCCCACCAGTGAGGAGCTGCACCGGAATTAAGTAAAATAGCAACTACTGATTCAGCAAAAGTTCTATTTTTCCTTTCAGCCTTACCATTCATTTCAGGAGAATACGGTGCAGTTTTTTCATGAATAATCCCATGAGATTTATAAAAAATCAATAAAAATATCGGAATCATATTTTGTTCCTCTATCACTACGTAATCTCTTAATTTTCTTATTGCATTGATTTTCAATCTCAGTTACAAAATTCTTAAACATTTCAAAAGCTTCACTTTTATTTTTCATGAGATAAACATAAGTAAAATTAGAACAATCATCTATGAATGTAATAAAATACCGTTTACCATTCCTAGTCAAGACTCCATCAAATTCACAAATATCTGAATGTATTAAGTCAAAAGATTCAGATTCTCTATGTAGACACGGCATTTTGACCGCTTCGCAAAAAAATATACTTTATTTTATAGTTATTTTTATTTTATTTTTCTATTTATTTTATTTTGATTGTACCGTATTTGTGCGGTTTAATACTGCTAAATTAAGTTTTATTAATCTCTTAAGTAAATTAAATATTAGTAATTAATTAATTTATTTTTTTGGTTTTGTAGATTTTTCGAAGTGGAATAAAAACGCGTTAATTCGGAACAAAATGGACTAGAAACAGACGAGAACGAGAGAGGCCTGGACCGAACGGGGGTGGGGGGGTGCATTAAGGTCGCACGTGCGACCAGCACTGCTGGCCGCATGTGCGGCCAGTAGGGGGGGCCAGCCCCCCCCCTTTTTTTGGGTGCACCATTTTTGGTGCACCCAAAAGGGGGTGGGTGCACCAAATTTCGGTGCACCCACCTCCTTTTTTCCCCTCTTTTTCGCACGGCTGTCGGAAGGATTTTGAGTGATCCTTCCTATAAATAGAGGAAGGATCACAAGAAGAAGGGGAGGAAAATTTTGAGAGGAAGAAATTTTTGAGAGAAATTTTTGTAAGGGAGAGGAGAAATCTGGAGAAAAATTTTGAAGAAAATAATATTATTTTTATTTTATTGTAATTTTGAAGAAGAAAAATCTCCAAGAAGGTAGTAAATTTTCATCTGTTGTAAATCTTACTCTTATTTTTTTAAGTTGTTATTATACTAATTTTTTTTTGTAAATTAGATTTTTTTTTTCTTCTTCCTTTATTATTTATTTATTTATTTATTTATTACTTTTTTTTTATTTTATTTTATTTTATTTTATTTATTTATTTATTATTTTTATTTTTATTTTTATTTTTTATTTTTTTAAGTAAATAATACGAGGTGAAAAATTCCCAACCTTCAATTTGAATGGCTAAGATTTAGAAGGGAATTACTCTCCTCGATGCGTGTGTACGGGTGTTTTATTTAATTTGTATTAAATATAATGTGCTAACAATACGAGGTGGAAAATTCCCAACCTTCAATTTGAATGGCTAAATTTAGAAGGGAATTACTCTCCTCGATGCGTGTGTACGGGTGTTTTATTTAATTTGTATTAAATATAATGTGCTAACAATACGAGGTGGAAAATTCCCAACCTTCAATTTGAATGGCTAAGATTTAGAAGGGAATTACTCTCCTCGATGCGTGTGTGCGGGTGTTTTATTTAATTTGTATTAAATATAATGTGCTAACAATACGAGGTGGAAAATTCCCAACCTTCAATTTGAATGGCTAAGATTTAGAAGGGAATTACTCTCCTCGATGCGTGTGTGCGGGTGTTTTATTTAATTTGTATTAAATATAATGTGCTAACAATACGAGGTGGAAAATTCCCAACCTTCAATTTGAATGGCTAAAATTTAGAAGGGAATTACTCTCCTCGATGCGTGTGTGCGGGTGTTTTATTTAATTTGTATTAAATATAATGTGCTAACAATACGAGGTGAAAAATTCCCAACCTTCAATTTGAATGGCTAAATTTAGAAGGGAATTACTCTCCTCGATGCGTGTGTGCGGGTGTTTTATTTAATTTGTATTAAATATAATGTACTAACAATATGAGGTGGAAAATTCCCAACCTTCAATTTGAACGGCATAAATTTAGAAGAAAATTACTCTCCTCGATGCGTGTGTGCGGGTGTTTTATTTAATTTGTATTAAATATAATGTACTAACAATATGAGGTGGAAAATTCCCAACCTTTAATTTGAACGGCATAAATTTAGAAGGGAATTACTCTCCTCGATGCGTGTGTGCGGGTGTTTTATTTAATTTGTATTAAATATAATATGCTAACAATACGAGGTGGAAAATTTCCAACCTTCAATCAGAACGGTCTAGGTTTAGAAGGGGGATCACTTCCCTCAAATGTGTGTGTATGTGTATATAAGGAGGATTTAAAAATAAAATAAAAATATTCGGATTTAAATTCTAATTGGACTTAATCGGATAAGGTACCGTCTTTGGACGGGCGTCTTGGGGTGCTTGACAATTTCCCCGAGCATAACTGACCCCCGAACTCTTTAAACGAATCTCTGGTTAGACCACATTATTTTTGGAGTCAAATTTTACTTAAGCCATTTTTAAATTATTTTCAAAAAAGAAAAATATAGTGACCTAGCACATCATTTAAACCCAATGCTAGGTGGCGACTCCTTTTTCTAAAACAGGCTTAAGTACATTTTAATGAGAAAATCGACGTTTTTAAAAACCCTTTTCGTTTTACCAGTGCCAAGCATATATAAACATATATCTATATATATATTTGTTTTTGGTTTTCTCTGGAAAATTGGGGCGCGTTCAGCTGGCGACTCCACTGGGGACGGCTGAGGGTTGAGCCCAATATGTCTGAATAAGTCCAATTAATCTAAAGTCCGAATGTTAAATTTTATTTTATTTTTTCCCTCAATTCAGTAAATAAGTTGTGATTTTTTTTATTTTTTTATTTTTTATTTTTTTTTATATATCATTTATTTTATTTTATATATATATATATATATATATATATATATATATATTTTTTTTTTATTTTTTTTTCCTTATTTCCTCTCAGGCCCTTATATCGTTGTAAATCCTCTGATAAAAACAAAACTGTCTTGTATCAATATTATCCCCTCAGGATTCTATGATACAAGACGAGAAATGATTTTTTGTACTTGATGGATTTATGACGTCTGGGGAAGTCCTAAAAAAAAAAAAAAAAAAAACACCAAACAAGTTCAAAGTTTTCAATATCGGTAGGGAACGACAAAAAAAAAAAAAAAAAAAAAAAATAATAAATAAATAAAAAAAATAATTTTTTTTTTTTAATTAGTCGTTACCGAAATTGAAATCTTCGAATTAGAAAGGGCTTTAAGGCCACCTAAGACCCACATGAACTAAAAAAAATAATTTTTTTTTGTAGGTGAAAAAGAAAAGGACAAGACAAAGAAAATTGGTCCCCGAAAAGCAAATCCAGTTCCCCCCCTTTCGAAGTCCGATCTTTACACGCAGTCGAGCACAGACTCATTCCAGGATGACATCAGAAAGCAATCCCGAATCTCCCCGAATGACCCAGATAGCTCAGATGCAGGAAACTATTGACAGGTTGATGGAAAGGATCAATGAACTTAGCCGACCTCAGGAGGTGCCTATTCCTCCGTCCAACGGGACTCCTGTGACTGAATCCCCAAATGGAAACCCTGCAAGTATTGGGATGGAGAACTTAGGGCCGAATCCGAACCACGTCGGCCCGAACTTTGCAGTACCGGTCTACTATGGACCTCAGATGGGCCCTCATCCTTTCGCCTATGGAGCTCCGACATATCCCATCCAGGGGCATGTCTATCAGGTCTCGCCAGAGGGCTCGGCCCCCGCCGTCCCGCAGATCCTCATTCACCCGGAGAGGGTCGTTGCTCCACCAAACAATTCAAATGATAGCCAACCGGCCCCGGCCATTGAAACTGAAAACAAAGAAGAGAATGACCCTCCACCGGCTTGGCTTCTGAAAATGGAGAAATTAGAAAAAACTATGGAAGAATGGCAAAAAGAGAAGCCGTCCAGGAAAGCGACGTACAAGGAGTTGTCAGCACCACCCGGGATTGTGTACCCGGAAAATTTCGTGGTTCCAGAATTCACAAAATATGATGGCACTGGCCCTCCAGAATGGCATGTTAGCATTTACAAAGAGGAGTTAGGAATTCATGCTCGGAACGAAGACCTTTGCCTAAAGATGTTTCGGAGGTCGTTGAAAGGATCGGCTCTCAACTGGTACATGACCCTGGAGCTATCACAGATTAAAACATTTGAAGATCTGGTAGAGGCCTTCTGTGAGCAATATGTGTACAATAGGGATGCCGCGCCAGACCGCAATACCCTCTACCAGATACTGAAAAATAAAGACGAAAGTTTCCGGAGGTATACTGCTCGTTGGAGGGAAGAGGCTGCCAAAGTTGTCCCTAAGCTGAGCGAGGAGGCTCAGTTAGAGATATTCAAGTCAATTCAGTCACCGTCGTTCTATCGAGATCTCTCGAGCATAGTAGTGGTTTCTTTCGGCGATGCGATCAAACAGGCCGAGGTGACGGAAGAAAGAATAAGGAGCGGAAAAATTGAAGGGGCCCAATCCAATCTGACGAAAAGGTCAGCCCCGCCAAAGATGAAAGAAAATGAAGTAGCTGTTGTCGTTTCCCCTCGACAAACCCATTACCAGAACTACCCCCAAACTTCTTGTCCCCAGAACTACCCGAACCAGAACAACCAATATCACAACTACCCTCCTCAAAATCGCCAAAACCAAAACTATCCTCAAAACCAACCCTATTCCCAAAGCCACCCCCGCTATTACCAAAATGTACCTCCCCCTTATCAAAACCACATTCCCCAATATTACCCTCAAGCCTACCCAACACCCTCTTACCATACCTATCAACCACGCCCGAACACCCCACCTCAAATTCCTAACCGCACTCCAAGGTCAGGAACCCAATACCACCAAGACCTTCTACCTCATGCTACTAGGAGAAATTTCCAGAACGACAACAGAGAGCTACAAGACCTTCCGGTTTCGATCACCGAGTTGTACCGGAATTGTTTGAAGCAGGGGATGCTGACGCCCCTTCCATTCTACGAAGTTAAACCTGGGAGTAAAGCAGCTTCTTCAAATGCTTTCTGTGAATACCACTCGGGAACCAGAGGACATGCGACTGAGCAATGCTTTCAGCTAAAAGATAAAATCCGGAAGTTTATACGGACCGGAGCCATCACATTTCCTAAAAAACCTGAGGCCGGTACGCCAAATTGTCAGCAAAATCCGTTGCCTGAACACGCCTCCTCAGGAAGTGGCGTCAATCTAATTTTCACAGAGGAGGTCGAAGAAGAAGTTGATGTGATCGATATCGGTGGTGTTTATTTACACCCGGAGGTTCTCTACGGAGGGTTCGAATTACATCTAGAAAGGGTAGCCCAAAAACTGGAGAAATCTCTAGTTTTGTCTTTCCCAATCCAAAAGATGGTGGAAAATCTCAATAAGGTTCCGTGGAATTATGAGATCGTCGCTAAAACAGGAGAAGAAGAAGAATTGCCAATCTCCGTAGGAGAAACCGGTGGAATCACTCGGTCTGGAAGGGTGTATACGCCACAGGATTTGATCAGGATTCCTATGAGAAAACCAAGAGGGGCCCTGAAAAAGCCAGTGTCAGAACCGGAGGCTCACGACTTTCTAAAGGCAATGAAGAATTCAGAATACAAGATAGTGGAGCAACTCAGCAAAGCACCGGCGCAAATCTCGATGCTCTCACTACTTCTATCCTCAGAAGTACATAGACAGGCACTGCTGAAAGTCCTAAATGAAGCCCACTTGCCTAGCACGATCTCTCCGGAGAAGTTTGTCACTCTGGTCGAGCAGGTCCTAGGATCTAACACCATCACTTTCACAGATGACGAGATGGACGATGATGGAACAGGTCACAACAAGCCTTTGAATATCACGGTCGAAAGCCATGGAATGTTCATAGCTCGGGTGCTGATTGACAATGGATCGGCACTAAATATCTGTCCTTTGTCGACCCTAGAAGAAATGGGGATAGATCTATCACAGGTTCGATCGTCTAAGACGGTTATCCGAGCATTCGATGGGGCTAAGAGAGATAGTGTTGGAGAGATTGACCTGCCAATTGAAATTGGTCCAATATAGTTCAATGCGAAGTTCCAAGTGCTCGACATACCTGCTTCGTACAACCTATTGTTGGGGAGGCCATGGATCCATAACGCTGGGGCAGTGCCTTCATCTCTACATCAGAAGATCAAGTTTATCATTAATGACACACTGTACGTGATCAGGGCTGATTCAGATATCATACCTTTCCATCAAGCGATAAGTCGGCATGTCCCGTTAACAGATGACGGAAAGGAGAAGGAGAAGATTGAAGCCTCCTATCACGTGTTCGACGTTGCGAATGCTACCTTTGTGAAGGAAGGAGGACACGAGATGACACCATCACTGTCTAACACTGTGGCCTTCGTTGCTAAAGAAATGAAGTCTCGGGGTTGCATTCCCGGGAAAGGTTTGGGCAAGAATCTAGACGGAATTACAGAACCGATAGAAGTCAAGGAGAAGAAGGGGAGATTTGGATTGGGATACGAGCCGACAAAACCAGACAGAGCGAAGTTCTTCCGGAAGAAGAGGGATGGATCCCCAGACAACCAGCCAATGAAAATTCCGCATATCCGGGTCACTTTCCCCTATCCAGCAGAAACCCTCAACAAAGGGAAGGAGACCGCAGGATTCAAGTTGCACCCTGAGAGAGTAATGATCAAGGAAGCTGTGAATGTAATCATGAGAGACGAGGCAGGGCCAAGTCATGGGTCTGGTATTCGAACCAAGGGAAAAGAAAAGCTGCAGAATTGGGATTCTTGTTCTCTCCCAATTCGCCAGGCGTTTCGGTAAACTTAGGGAGATTTTCTGTTGGTCATCCCTCCATCCACCTTGCCTTCTAGATGGAAAGGGATTTTGCTTTGTAATGGGTTTTTATATTTAATGAATGCAATTCTGTTTTATCCGACATATGGTTTAAATGTTTAAATTTTATGCTTTCAGGATGTCTAAAACACCAGTGTATGATGCATGCGATATAACTGAGTCGGAGTGCGATAAGTATGATTTCAATGCAGAACCAGACCATGACCCGATGGGAGTGGAAGCAGAAAATGACTCCTGCCAGCCAGACGATGGTGAGATCCGAAAAGGTTTCACGGAGTTCGAGAACAAGCCGATTTCCAGTAACGATGAGACCGAGTTGATAAACTTGGGGACCTCGGAAGAGTTGAAGGAAGTAAAGATTGGATCAGCTCTCATGACTCTGGAAAAGAAAGAGTTGACAACGCTCTTAATTTCCTACCAAGATATCTTTGCCTGGTCCTACGATGACATGGTAGGACTGGACAAGAGTATCGTGGCCCATAAGCTGCCGCTAAAGCCGGGGAGTGTACCAGTCAAACAAAAGTTGATGAAACTAAGGCCCGCTGTCAGTCTCGAGGTCAAGGAGGAGATCGTGAAGCAATTCAATGCCCGAATTATTGAAGTCTGTAACTACAGTGAATGGCTCTCAAATGTCGTTCCCGTGCCAAAGTCCTCAGGAAAAATCAGAGTCTGCGTGGACTATCGTGATCTCAACCGGGCGAGTCCAAAAGATGATTTTCTACTGCCAAACATTCACATCATCATCGACAATACTGCGGGGCGAAAGCTCTATTCTTTCGCCGATGGGTTCTCTGGCTATAATCAGATTCTGATGGATGAGAAAGATCGAGAAAAGACAGCCTTCACTACAGCATGGGGAGTCTTTTGCTATAGGGCGATGCCTTTCGGTCTCAAAAACGCCGGGGCAACATACCAAAGAGCAATGACGACCCTATTTCATGATATGATGCACAAGGAGATGGAGGTATATGTTGATGACATGATCGTTAAATCACAGGAGAACGAGGATCATCTCTGCCATTTGAAAAAGGTGTTCGACAGACTTCGAAAGTACCAGCTCAAGCTCAATCCAGCAAAATGCGCGTTTGGGGTGGCTTCCGGAAAACTTCTTGGTTTCATGGTAAATCGCCATGGAATCGAGATTGATCCTGCAAAGACGAAGGCCATTCGTGAGATGCCGCCGCCGAGAAATGAGAAAGAAATCCGAGGTTTTCTGGGGCGATTAAATTTCATAGCCCGATTCATCTTCCAACTCACTGCCACTTGTGAGCCAATCTTCAAGCTACTTCGAAAAGAAAGTGACGGGCGATGGAATGCAGATTGCCAAAATGCCTTGGAGAAAATTAAAGTCTATCTAACGAACCCTCCCGTTCTAGTGTCGCCTCGGGAGAAGGTTCCGTTATTACTATATTTGTCAGTTCTCGACTCCTCCATGGGAGCTATTCTTGGGCAACTCGATAAATCTGGAAAGAAGGAGCAAGCCATCTACTACCTCAGCAAGCGCTTCACAAAGTATGAGGAAAATTATACCTTGCTGGAGAGAACCTGTTGTGCATTGGCTTGGTCCGCTCAAAGACTGCGCCATTATATGCTCCCACTGACTACCTACCTGATAGCCAGGATGGATCCCTTAAAATACATCTTCGAGAAGCCGATTCTGTCAGGAAAAGTTGCAAAATGGCAGATGCTGCTGACGGAGTTCGATATCATCTACAAGACCCAAAAGTCAGTAAAGGGTCAGGCGATAGCAGATCAGTTGGCTAGTTGTCCAGCTCAAACGGATAACCAGCCTCTTGAGACGCTATTCCCTGACGAGTCGATTCATGCGGTGGATGAAGAAAATGAGGAAACAGTCTGGAAAATGTATTTTGATGGAGCAGTGAACTCTCGAGGGGCTGGAATCGGAGCCGTTCTGGTTTCTCCGGGCAAACAGCATTATCCAATGGCTTCCAAGTTGAAGTTCCAGAGCACAAATAATCGAGCTGAGTACGAAGCCTGTATTCTGGGACTCCAGCTGGCTGTCGATATGAAAATCAAAGAATTGCTAGTGTTCGGAGATTCTGAGCTGATAATCAATCAGGTGACGGATAAATATGCCACGAGAGATCCGACCTTGATAGCCTATAACAATCACTTCCTGGAGTTGTGCGAGCAATTTACAATAATAGAATTTGAAAGCATACCGAGGCTAAAAAATGATTTCGCCGATGCCTTAGCTACCTTGGCATCTATGATATCTATCACTCGAGAGGATGATGATATCATTCCGGTGGTGATCCGAGTTCAACGCCGACCGGCCCACTGCTGCCAGCTTGAATCTGAGCCAGCCAAAGACCCGTGGTACCATGACATAAAGAACTTTCTGAAAAATCAGGAGTACCTGGAAGGGGCATCAAGTGTTGATCGAAAAACTCTCCGGAGGTTAGCAGGCCAATTCTTCCTAAGCGGGGAGACACTGTACAAACGCTCCCCTGACATGGGCCTGTTGAGATGTGTTGGAGTCGAAGAGGCCATCCAGTTGATGAAAGAGGTCCATGGTGGCATATGTGGACCTCACATGAGCGGCTTCATGCTTGCCAAGAAGATCCTGAGGACCGGTCATTTTTGGCTAACGATGGAAAGCGACTGCGTGCAGTTTGTTCGAAGATGCCATAAGTGTCAGATTCATGGTGATCAAATCCATGTCCCACCTTCGCACCTTCATTGCTTGGCGGCCCCATGGCCTTTCTCAATGTGGGGTATGGACGTTATTGGGGAAGTTACCCCTAAGGCGCCGAGTGGTCATCGCTTTATCCTGGTGGCAATTGATTATTTTTCAAAGTGGGTAGAAGCCGTTTCCTTAACCCGAGTGACTAAAAAGATAGTAGCTCGATTCATCAAAGAAAATATTGTGTCAAGATACGGTTTGCCGCAAACATTGATAACCGACAATGCTAAAAACCTGAAGGGTTCAGAAATACAGAAAATATGTCAGCAGTTCAAGATCGAGCACAAAAACTCAGCGCCTTACCGTCCAAAAATGAATGGAGCAGTGGAAGCCGCCAACAAAAATATAAAGAAAATTCTCCGGAAGATGATTGACAATTATAAAGAGTGGGATGATATGCTGCCATATGCTTTGATGGCTTACCGAACCTCGGTTCGGACCTCGACAGGGGCAACCCCCTATTCTCTGGTTTATGGCACAGAAGCGGTGATACCAGCCGAGGTGGAAATTCCATCTCTACGAGTGCTCATAGAGGTCGAGCTTGATGAAACTGAATGGGTACAACAACGGTTGGACCAACTTTGTTTAATCGATGAAAAGCGGCTGACAGCGATATGCCACGGACAGTGTTACAGACAGAGGATTACTAGAGCTCATGATAAACGGGTATACCCTAGAGTCTTCAAGGTCGGTGAGTTAGTTTTGAAGAAAATCTTTCCTTTCCAAGATGAAGCTAAGGGTAAGTTCGCGCCAAATTGGGAAGGTCCTTTTGTTGTTCATAAGGCTTTGAGCGGTGGAGCGCTGATTCTCCAGGAAATGGATGGTAATGTATTTCCCGAGCCCCTAAACTCGGATTCTGTAAAGAAATACTTTGCCTAATAAATGTCCTTATTTTCTAAGTAAGTTTATTTCAATTTGTGATTATCTGTTGCTTCAAAAAAAAAAAAAAAAAACGGCTCGAACATGGTGAAAACTCGAAAGGGCGCTATGAGAAAAAATGTAGAGACCGTGTCGCAAAAAAAAAAAAAAAAAAAAAAAAAAAAAAACGGCTCGAACATGGGGAAAACTCGAAAGGGCGCTATGAGAAAAATATAGAGACCGTGTCGCAAAAAAAAAAAAAAAAAAAAAAAAAAAAAAAAAAAAAAAAAAAGTTAGATCACTCATAGGGGCATTTTTGGAATTCCCACTACGGTTGACTTCCATTGACCGTAAGACTTTTCTGTGTTCGGAACTTGATGGATTTGAGCAAGAGTTGGAATCTGTGAAAAAGAACATCGAATATGGCTCAAATTTGCATTGAAATCATACTTGTCAGACAATCCGGCTTGAAATCTCGCAGTCAACATATCTGGTGATAAAGATACCTGTTTGGGGTAAGGTTTTACACGTTTTCCCATATTTGGTTAAATCAGTTTTGCAGGATTTGAAAAATACAAAGCAAGCAGGAGTATGTGATTCTCCTAAGCACTGAGGATGCCTAGTAGAAAAGAGAAAGTGAGAATCGGCGGGTGCAGAGAAATAAAGGCTGATAGGGATGTTGTCCAAAAAAAAAAAAAAAATAGACCCTGCTAACAACCCGGAGAAAACCTCCAGAAAGTACATCTCTAAGATTGACGGAAGGACGAGACGGAAAAATCTCCCGATACTGTCCCGTGACCCGAGAAAGTCAAGCGCCATCAAATGAGGGATTGCGATGGAAAAGGGGGGGACGGAATTGCTAGTCGTCAAGAGTGACAAGTTTTTCAAACTAAATTTTCGTGTTGCATGTGTTTTTTGTCCAATTACAGGATTTTCAAAGGACAGGGAAGCATGGATTTCTCTCTCACAAAGACTTCTTACCTTCCGGTTCAAATTAGAAACTTTTATTACTAAAAGTTCCAAAGCTCTAAATGAGCGTCCAGGTATGCGTTTTGCCCTGAAAAGGGCGAAAAGTGAACTACGTCAAACTTAATCCTCGGCATAATACTAAGGTACGCAGGCAATCTATAAATGTTCGGTCATCTGAGAGTTCGGCTGGGGCACATTTATATCTTTGTTCTCTCATTCTGACTCAGTCACAAGTGGGGGCATATTTTATACTCTTGAACTTTCTTTAAGCCCCTGGCCAAGAGGGCTGGGGTATGAATAATTTTTATTACTCTAAACGATCCTCTAAACAGACACGTGTTCGTCATGAGTATCGTTATGAGTCATTTTTATTACTCTAAACGATCCTCTAAATAGACACGTGTTCGTCATGAGTAGCGTTATGAGTCATTTTTTATTACTCTAAATAATCCCCTAAACAGACGCTTGTTCGTCATGAGTATCGTCATGAGTCATCATTTTATTACTCTAAACGATCCTCTAAACAGACACTTGTTCGTCATGAGTATCGTCATGAGTCTTTTTTTATTACTCTAAACAATCCTTTAAACAGACACTTGTTCGTCATGAGTATCGTCATGAGTCATCATTTTATTACTCTAAACGATCCTCTAAACAGACACTTGTTCGTCATGAGTATCGTCATGAGTCCTTTTTTTATTACTCTAAACAATCTTCTAAATAGACACATGTTCGTTATGAGTATCGTCAGAAGTCATTTTTTTTTTTACTTTAAACGATCCTCTAAATGGACATTTGTTTATCATGAACATCGTCATGAGTATTCTTTTATTACTCTAAACGTACACGTATTCGTCATGAATCATTTTATTTTATTTGTTCTATTATTGGAAAATACACTAAAAATAAAAATAAAAAAATAAATAAAGATAAAATGGGACGATCAAAATGACGTGGTCTTTTATCTTTGTCAAGCAAGTGGGACTTGCATGACAAAGAGGGGCAGCTGTAGACACGGCATTTTGACCGCTTCGCAAAAAAATATACTTTATTTTATAATTATTTTTATTTTATTTTTCTATTTATTTTATTTTGATTGTACCGTATTTGTGCGGTTTAATACTGCTAAATTAAGTTTTATTAATCTCTTAAGTAAATTAAATATTAGTAATTAATTAATTTATTTTTTTGGTTTTGTAGATTTTTCGAAGTGGAATAAAAATGCGTTAATTCGGAACAAAATGGACCAGAAACAGACGAGAACGAGAGAGGCCTGGACCGAACGGGGGTGGGGGGGTGCATTAAGGTCGCACGTGCGACCAGGCTGGTCGCTACAGCGACCAGTTGCACTGGTCGCTGTAGCGACCAGCATTATTGCTGGCCGCACATGCGGCCAGCAGGGGGGGCCAGCCCCCCCCCTTTTTTTGGGTGCACCATTTTTGGTGCACCCAAAAGGGGGTGGGTGCACCAAATTTCGGTGCACCCACCTCCTTTTTCCCCCTCTTTTTCGCACGGCTGTCGGAAGGATTTTGAGTGATCCTTCCTATAAATAGAGAAAGGATCACAAGAAGAAGGGGAGGAAAATTTTGAGAGGAAGAAATTTTTGAGAGAAATTTTTGTAAGGGAGAGGAGAAATCTGGAGAAAATTTTTGAAGAAAATAATATTATTTTCATTTTATTGTAATTTTGAAGAAGAAAAATCTCCAAGAAGGTGGTAAATTTTCATCTGTTGTAAATCTTACTCTTATTTTTTTAAGTTGTTATTATACTAATTTTTTTTTGTAAATTAGATTTTTTTTTTCTTCTTCCTTTATTATTTATTTATTTATTACTTTTTATTTATTTATTTATTTATTTATTTATTATTTTTATTTTTATTTTTATTTTTTTAAGTAAATAATACGAGGTGGAAAATTCCCAACCTTCAATTTGAATGGCTAAGATTTAGAAGGGAATTACTCTCCTCGATGCGTGTGTACGGGTGTTTTATTTAATTTGTATTAAATATAATGTGCTAACAATACGAGGTGGAAAATTCTCAACCTTCAATTTGAATGGCTAAATTTAGAAGGGAATTACTCTCCTCGATGCGTGTGTACGGGTGTTTTATTTAATTTGTATTAAATATAATGTGCTAACAATACGAGGTGGAAAATTCTCAACCTTCAATTTGAATGGCTAAGATTTAGAAGGGAATTACTCTCCTCGATGCGTGTGTGCGGGTGTTTTATTTAATTTGTATTAAATATAATGTGCTAACAATACGAGGTGGAAAATTTTCAACCTTCAATTTGAATGGCTAAAATTTAGAAGGGAATTACTCTTCTCGATGCGTGTGTGCGGGTGTTTTATTTAATTTGTATTAAATATAATGTGCTAACAATACGAGATGGAAAATTCCCAACCTTCAATTTGAATGGCTAAATTTAGAAGGGAATTACTCTCCTCGATGCGTGTGTGCGGGTGTTTTATTTAATTTGTATTAAATATAATGTACTAACAATATGAGGTGGAAAATTCCCAACCTTCAATTTGAACGGCATAAATTTAGAAGGGAATTACTCTCCTCGATCCGTGTGTGCGGGTGTTTTATTTAATTTGTATTAAATATAATGTACTAACAATATGAGGTGGAAAATTCCCAACCTTTAATTTGAACGGCATAAATTTAGAAGGGAATTACTCTCCTCGATGCGTGTGTGCGGGTGTTTTATTTAATTTGTATTAAATATAATATGCTAACAATACGAGGTGGAAAATTCCCAACCTTCAATCAGAACGGTCTAGGTTTAGAAGGGGGATCACTTCCCTCAAATGTGTGTGTATGTGTATATAAGGAGGATTTAAAAATAAAATAAAAACATTCGGATTTAAATTCTAATTGGACTTAATCGGATAAGGTACCGTCTTTGGACGGGCGTCTTGGGGTGCTTGACACCTTCCCCGAGCGTAACTGACCCCCGAACTCTTTAAACGAATCTCTGGTTAGACCACATTATTTTTGGAGTCAAATTTTACTTAAGCCATTTTTAAATTATTTTCAAAAAAGAAAAATATGGTGACCTAGCACATCATTTAAACCCAATGCTAGGTGGCGACTCCTTTTTCTAAAACAGGCTTAAGTACATTTTAATGAGAAAATCGACGTTTTTAAAAATCCTTTTCGTTTTACCAGCGCCAAGCATACATAAACATATATCTATATATATATATATATATATATTTGTTTTTGGTTTTCTCTGGAAAATTGGGGCCGTTCACTCTAATTACTGATTTATGAGGGGTTTTAGTAATTTTAACTTGACTACAAAATTCACATTTTTCAAAATCATTCAAAGATAATTTAGGAATTAGTTCTAAGTTACTTAAGTTTTTAATAATGCGCTTGTTAACATGACAAAGTCTAGCATGCCAAATATTAAAAGAACACAACATGTAAGCAGAAGAAGAAATTTTATTAATTTCAACATTCAGTTTGAACATTCCATCAGTTGCATATCCCTTCCCAACAAAAATATTATTTTTGGTTAGGGTGTACAAATCAGCCCCAATAGTTTGAGTGAACCCCGCCTTGTTTAGAAGATAGCCCGAAACCAAATTCTTTCTCATCTCTGGAGTATGCAGAACATCTTCAAGGATGACTGTCTTTCCAGAGGTAAACTTTAATTCCACTTCACCAGCACCGGCAACAATAGTGGAGTGGGAATCACTCAGCAACACTTTCTTGTCTTCACTTTCAGAATAAGATTTGAACATGGTTCGATCATAGCAGACATGGCGTGAAGCACCAGTGTCTACCCACCACCCTTCGGATCCACCAACTATATTGATTTTAGAAATCATAGCTATAAGTTGGTCCTCGGTAAGATTCGCCTGTGGAACAGGACGACGTCTTTGCCGGCAGTTCCGAGCCAAATGGCCCGCCTTCCCACAGTTATAACAAGTAAACTGTTCAGAATTATTTCTTGAAGGGAGTTTGTTTCTATTCTGATTTTGATGCACATTTCTGTTCTGGTTATTGTGGTTGCGATTTTGATTTTGATTTTTCATATTTTTCCCTTTAGGTTTCAGAATAGCGTAAGATGATTTTTTGTGAGCGTTGTTAGAAACAACAAGCACTTCATCTTTCTGATCTTGTTTTCGGGCCTCCTCCTCAATCCGAAGACGAGTGATCAAACTTTCTAAAGAAAACTCTTTAGTTTTATGCCTCAGAGTATTCTTAAAATCTTTCCAAGAGGGGGGTAATTTGTCAATTAAAACAGCAACTTGAAATTGTTCATCAAGGGACATACCTTCAGCAATTATTTCGTGAGCGATTTTCTGAAGTTCATGAGACTGAACCTCCACTGATTTGTCGTCGGTCATTTGGTATTTCAGATACCGACTAACAACATATTTTTTACTTCCAGCCTCCTCAGTGTCGTATTTCTTCGAAAGAGCATCCCAAACTTCCTTCGCAGTTTTGTTAGTGCAGTAATAATCATATAGATCATCAGACATACCATTAAGAATAAAATTCTTACAACGGAAATCATTTTCCTCCCAAGACTTAACTTCTTGAATCTGAGCGTCTGTAGGAACTTGAGGTAATTGTGGTTTTTCGGTCGTACAGACATATGCTACTTTTTCGATAGTAAGAAAAAATAACATTTTCTGTCTCCACCTTTTAAAATGAAACCCTTCGAAACGAAAGGGTTTGTTGAGATCAACAGTTACTTGTTTAAAATCGTGATCAGCAGACATCTTAGCAGATATTGAACGTCTTAAAATTGTTGTTGCAGAAAATAAGTAAAGAACGAGTTTACCAAAATTTCTTGGGATGAGTCGCGGACTAGGTCGCTCTCTTTAAGACGTTTCGCGGCTCTGCCCAAGAACGTGCAAGCAGTGTATTAGCCCCGTCGTCCCCAGGATAAAACAGCCCAGAATTCTCCTCTGTCTAGGACGTTCTTTGAACTGTAGAAGTCCCGAATACCAAACACCCCCACACACTGTTCGCAAAACGAACAAACTGCTCGGAAACCAAAATCGGACTGACAAAACAGTACCGGAACAAATGGGAACAATTCTGGAAGATCAAAAAAATTGTTTCGGAACAGAAACAGATCTGAAACCGGAATAGAAACAGAAACGAATCTGGAACAGAAACAGAAATGAAACTGGAACAGAACATAAATGAAACCGGAGCAGAAACAGAAAAAATGAACATTGTTTTTGTTCTATATTCTGTGCTGAAAAATGAACACTATTTATAGGAGAAAAAAAAAAAAAAAAAAAAACGTTTGAATTAAAACCGAAAATAAATAAATAAAAACGTTTTTAAAAAACGTTTCAGTTAAAACGTTTGAAATATTTAATAAAAAAAACGTTTTGTTTTTTTTTTTTTTTCAACGGTTCCAAAAAAAACGTTTTGTTTTTTTTTTTTAATTAAACTATTTTATCCAAAAATAAATAAATAAGTGCCATCTCATCACACGCGCGACTCGACTCGACTCGGCACGGCGGCGGCGGCGCGCGCGTGTGGTAAACCGATAGGGATGTAACTCCTCTCCCCTCCACAAAATGTGGGTACCCCTTGGGGCACACCCCAAGTGTCTCACATACCCCTAGATATCCACTTTAATTTTTCCTCTCCCAACCAATGTGGGACAAAAGGTTTTGAGGAAAAAATCAATTTTACACATTTGGCACTTTCTATTCTAAAAATTAAATTAAAATTCATTTGTTTCAACACGATGTCTTTCCCACCGTCGCCAACGCCTTCCCTACCGTTGCCATCTAGATCCGGCTTCTCCACCACCATTACTGTCCAGATCTCAGGTGAATGGAATGGCGGTGGATGATAAAACAGCTTTAAGGCTGAAAGTGGGGATGAAGAGCAAGAGTGTTTTTCCATCTCTCTCTCCTTCTCCATTTATTTAATAAAAGTGATTTTTATTCTTTAGACCAAATTTCATACTCTCTTTTCTCAACAAACCATTATGGAAATGAGATTATTATTTAGTTTTCTAACAAAACGTAGTTATTTTTCATTCCTTTTGTGAATATGAATAGACATGTTTACCCTTTATGTATAGGGGTAAATAGAAACCCTAACCCCTCATTTTAGTTGAGCCAATGTCGACCACCCATCCTCTCTCTCTATACCAAACCGCCGCCGCTGTCCCTGTACTCGACGAAACCCTAATCCATTTTCTCCCCCATGCTCGTCGAAGTTACCGATCAATTTCGCCCTCCCATCGTCGATGAACTATGTTCTCATGCTGATCAAAACTTAGTTCACTAGCTTTGTCTCTACAACAATTTCAACGAAAACCCAAATTTCGTTCTTGAAGAACCAGACCCGATTTCAAAATCGGCGGTGAACCCAATCAGAAAATCAAAACCCAAGAGAGTCGCGGTTTTGATCTGTCTATTTGAAGGCGAAGAAAACAGTGATCTGCGAGTCATTCTTACCAAGCGATCCTCGAAACTCTCTACCCATTCGGGTCAAGATCTTTAATTATAACAAGTGTTTGGTAACATTCGATGATTGGTTGAAAATTAAGAAATTCGATTTTTTTTTTGGGTTGCAAGTGAAGTTTCGTTGCCGGGAGGGAAAACGGAAAAAGTAGATGTTGACGACATTGCGAGGCGTTGAGGGAGGCGAAGGAGAAGATATGGTTGGAGCCTTCACCAATGAATGTTGTTACCATACTCGGAACTCTTCACCACCGTTACAGGCAACTAGGTTTGTGAAAGTTTTTGCACTGTGAATGTTCGATCACCGTCGTCTCTCTCTATTCTGTTCTTTTCCACCGCCAGATCTGGATGTATGAGGGTCGCAAAAGTCAGGACAAAGGGATGAACATTCAAACAGATAGGTAAACATTCAGATCTCTCCCTCCCTTTCTCTAAACCAACAAATTTTGTTCTTTGTCAATTTTTCAATTTATTTTTTGTGAATGTTTTATTCTGTTCTTTGTTAATGTTTTTCATTTTTTTTTTTGAATGTTTGCACTAGAATAGATCTGGGTGAATATCCATGTTGAATGATCATATAAAATACCCAGATCTGAATGCTCATTTCTCAATTATGTGTTTTGATTAATGTTAATTTTGCAACTAGTGAATGTTATTTTGTTAGATTTGTTTTTGTGAATGTTTTGCACTTGATGGATTATCCATGTTGAATGGTCATATGAGCATTCACAAATTCACATTCTTTTCCAAAAAAATCACAAATTATATCATCAGAAAGATTATTTTTTCTACATTAATTTGATGTATATATTTTTATTTTTTGAACATGAATTTGGTTCATAGTAGTGTGTTTTTCCAAATGGTGAGGATATATTTGGGAATTGTGTACTTCCCACAAATGAAACGGTTACACAGCTCAGATGACATGGTTTTCTAAATATAATATCATTTGAAGAGTAAATGTTACGGACTATTTTGTAAGAACCAAAAAATTTATTGATGTAGGTGAAAGGTTCAATTTTATGAGTTGTACATTTCTTGAGGACTATATAATAAATTTTCTTTAGTAAAATTCTCTCTTCATCAATTATTTACATATAACTTTCATTCAATTTCATGTGCTCTAAAAAGTATGATAACAATTATTAACCAGATAACAGAAACTATTAAACAATATAAAAAAATTATTAAATTATTTTAAAACTATTATTTAAAAAAAATAAAAAATTTAAGAAATTTTGTAGGAGATTATTTACATATTATGTACTATTTTTTAAAAATAAATATGAGTGATGAACATTAATAATTTTAGAGATTGAAATTATTTGTGTTTTTAGTGTATAATTTTTTTTTCAGCATTATTTTTTTTTTCATGCTGTCATAAGATAAATTAAATATAAAATTAAATTATCAATTGTTGTATATGTAATATTCAAATAAAAAATATATATTAATATATATTTTTTAAAATCTGCATATTATGCGGGTCTAAAATTAGTAAAACTAAAATATAAAATAATAAAAGACCATTACCCCATTTTTTCGAAGTCCATAATTATTTTGAGAAATAACTAAAAAGTTTTTTTTATAAAACGAAAGATTAGCCCCAAAAAAGTATAGGTTCAAAGTGAAATTTAGAAACGAGACCTTTCAATGTTAATTTTTTTTTAAACACTCATAATTTTTTTATAAAATTAAAATATCAAAAAAATTAATATCATGATTGAATCAAAATTGATTTTTTTTATTTAACTTAATATATTAAAAATATTTTAAAATAAAAAATATAAGGAACAATTTGAGGAAACCCTTAGGTGGCGTTTGGTAACCGTTTCTGTTTCCATTCTAGCAGTGGGATGGGAATGGGATGGGAAGGGAATTTTGTTTTCTTTTTGGGAGTAGAATCGCGTTTGGTAACGATAATTTTTTTTTTGTTTTAGGAAGGGAATTGTGTTTGGTAACGATTTTATCCTAAAATCTTTTTTTTTTTTTTTCTTTCTGTTTTGGCCGGCCGGCGGTGCTCCGGCGCCGGCGACGCCGGGCCGGCGCTCCGGCAACGGCCGCCGACGGTTCTCAGGCGTCGGAGACGGCGGTGCCCCCGCCAGCGATGACCGGACGGCGGTGGCGCCGGCGATGCCGGCCGGAAGACAATGGCGCTGTCGCCGGCGACTGTCGGAAGTGGCCGGAAAATTTCCGACCGAACGGTGACCGGCAAAGATCACTGGAGATGACCGGCGGCGGCGGCGGATGGTGGCCGGCGGTGGTCGGTGGCGCTGGACGGTGGTCGGCCGATAGGTGAATAGTGATCATGAATTTTGGGAATGGAATGGGAATAATGAGAAACAACTTTTTTTTGTTTCTCATTTCTTAAGAAAAAAGTGGGCACAATTCTCAAATGAGAATGAAATGAAAACGGAAACAAAAATTATCAAACGTTATTCCCAAACAGAATTCCCAAAAATCTGAAAATAGAATTGGATAGAAATAATTACCAAACGGGCCTTAAAATTTGGGGGTCCGAAGGTTCATTGAATAACTTAAAATTTGTAACAAAAATGAACAAACAACAACATGATTACATTTTTATAGGGCTAAACTCATAGGCATAACTTAAAAGAGCTTTTTGCACCTTCCACTTTTAGAGAAACTAGTTTTAGATTACGCAGGCCTATAAAAAAAATATAAAAGTGAAACTAGCTTTAGATTAGGCGAGCCTATAAAAAATATATATTAATATATATTTTTTATTTAAATATTGCATGTAACCTAAAATTTATCCTTTGATTTTATAATTAATACATCTTTTGAAAGCATAACGAAAATAAAATTTAATACTCAAAAATAAAAAAAAATTATAAAAATTTAATTATGTGAATCTTTAGAACCATTAATGTCCATTACTCATATTTATTTTTTAAAAAATAAATAAATAAACTCGTAAAGAGGCTTTTCAAAATTTGGCCTTTTTTTTTTTTTAAATAATAATTTTAAAAATAATCTAATAGATCTTTTTTATATTGTTTAATAGTTTGTATTATTTGGTTACAATTATAGGAATACTATTTTAAACAATTAAAATTTGATAATTTTTATATGTAATTAATAGATGGAGAGATATAATTTTATTAAATGGTTAAAGAGATAAAAGAGGAGGAAGAAATAAAATGTCATATAATCAATTATAATAAAAACAATCATCAACCGAAATATGGATCAATTTCAGTGATCTCTTGTCATTTGAAAAATCTGAAACGATGTATCGCGTCATTTGAAAAATATATCTAACACCCCCTTCGTTTGATGTTAAATATAACACCTTGAAGTTCCGTAATCAAGCAAATTCAGTCCAAATAATTAACTTCAGAAGACAAACAATCAACTTTCACGAAATTATTTTTTTTAAGAGGGGAGACTTATGGACATTTTCAACTTCTTTTCTACCTTACAATTTTTATTTATTTTTTAAATATATTTATGTATATACACACACACAAATATATTGTTATTAGTTTATTTTTAATGTGTTCGAGTAGGAAGGATAATAGAAGAGGAGGCTCAAATTGTCCATAAAAGCTCTTAAAATAAGTCAGGTGCAATGATTGTTATTTGTCCAAAATTCTAATGGAGTAATGAATTTGGAATGCAATTAATAGGATGATTAAGAAAATTTAAGGTTTAAATTTATTCCTAGTGTTTTTTCTTCCTATACTATCGGTGGGAAGAAACTCATCCTAGCCGTTTATCTCATTAGAATAATAAGATCATAGAGATTTGCAATAATAAGTCCTCATTCATTTATAAGCTTTGGCTTTGGCTTTTAATATAGTATATGATTTACTTTAATTCTTGTTTTTATAATTTGAACACATTATATCCTAAAGTATCTAAATGGTGTTAGATTAGTCTTTCACCTAAGGATTGACACGTGGGATTTTTCACTTTGCCCTCCTGAAGTTTAAGAAAAATCCTACTTTAATCTCCGTCTTTTTTATTTGAACACGTTAAATCCTAAAATACCTAGGTCATGTCAAGTTAATCATTCCGTCATTTTTATGACCCCACGTATTGACACGTGGGCTTTTTGCATTTTGCACTCCTGAAATTTCAAAGAAATCGTACTTTAACCCCCTCTTTTCAATTTGAACATATTAAACCTTAAAATATTCTAATCGTGTCAAGTTAATCCTTCCGTCATTTTTATGACAAAATTCATCCACGGATTGACACGTATTTGTTTTCTGTCATATAAAATGATAGAATTATCGAATTGGACTAACTTGACATAATTTGGACACTTCACATTTTTTTCAAATCGAAAGTAAATTTCTCCAAAACCTTAGTACAAAAAACTAACTTAAATTTTTGCAACAAAATTGAACATCATCATCAACAAAAGGATTACATTTTTAGGGCTACAACTAAAGCCTAAAAAATTCCAAGCTTAACATACTGTACGTTAAATTATACATAACAAACTCATATTTCATTGTGTACCAAAAAAAAATAATTAATAATATCACTCACTCAAATCATCATCAAGAAAATTAAGATCACCTTCTTCATCATCACTGGCAGCCTCCTCACCACCGCCGCTGGTAGTATTATTAGCGTTTATCGGTTCTGCTTCATCCGCTAATGTCTGAATCTCCATTGTACCCTTTCGGTTCTCTCCGTTTCCATCTTCGTAATCGATTAAATCGTTCTCGAATGCCTCGGTGTTGTCTATTTCGTTGTAAAGAACATCCTGGCAATAAACCGAAAGCAATTCTAGATTTGGCTGATTGCAAGAGAAGATCACAGTAAAGGTCGCATTTGGCAGCATGAAATTTGTGCTTTTGTTCTAATTCCAATTCTAAAGAGAATTCCGTGAAACCAAACGCTACCTAAGCATTTCAAAGTAAAAGTATTCAAGAAATCTAGGATTAATTTTGTTTTTGTTCCCTTAAATGTGTTAAAAACCAGGACAGTCATATTTTTTGTTTCTGTTCCCCCCCAAAAAAGGAAAAAAAAGATGTAAGAATAAATATTTTTTTTGCTATAGAAATTTATCTCAAAATTCCAAGAACGGAACAGAAATAGATTTTTTTGTTTCTCGTATATTTCTGTCTCTGTTCCCAGTTTTTGGAAACAGAAACCAAAAAAAAAAATACACTAAACAAAAGCCATCTTAGTGTTCCAGATTTTTATTTAAAAAAAAAAAAAAAAAAAATTAAAAAGAGGTGAAAAAAAAGGGAAGCAGAAACATCAAACAAATGCCACCTTCGTGTGCCTCGTCATGTTTTTATTTATTTATTTTGGGTTCTGTTCTAGAAAATCAGAGAACCAAACAAAAACATATTTTCCCCAGATTTCTGGTTATTCCCAAATTTTCGAAGGAAAAAAAAAAAGAAACAAAAACACTAAACAAATGCTAAATTAGACTAACATTTACTCATGTCACAACTAACACAATACTTCATAAAATTGGAACAGAAATGGGGGAAAAGATATCGTTCCGTTCCAGAATTTTGTTCTGAAGGTCTAGGAACAGCACAGAAACAATTTGTTTCTTTCAATATTTCTGTTTCTTCTCAATATTAAACAGAATTCGGGGGACAGAAGCAAAGGTGGCATTTAAATAGTGTTACTGTTCCCCAGAAATTTGCTCTATAAAAAAAGAACCAAAAATATTTTTTGGGGGGGTTAATTTCGTATCCCCCCTAGTACTTTAATTTTGTTTTATTTTGTCCCCTCTACTTTAAAAATCTACACTTTACCTTGTTTTACTTGCAATAAATTAGAAAACAAATAAATTTTTTGTTTAACTAACCGAATACGCTAAAAAATGGGTGGAATTAAAAAAATTCGTCCAAATTTTACATAAACGGACCAGAGTTACCCTTTATTTCTAACTTTTATATTACTTTTTATTTATTAAAAAATAAAATAAAAATAAAAATAGAGCAAGACAATGTTAGTTTTTCCCTTCTTTTACCTTTAAACGTTAAACTTAAATTGAAAAATAAGGTAATTATAAGTTATTTCGTATTTGTTTTAAGTAAATGTTAGTTTCTCCATTTAGTCAAAGTGTAGTAGAGGGGTAAAATTGAAACAAGGTCAAAGTAGAAGGGGGTAAAAAGCAATTAACCCCTTTTTTGTTTCCCAAAAAGTGGGAACAGAAACAAAAATCTAGGAACAGAACATGAATTTTGAAGTTACCTCGTCTTCTTGCACGGTTGATCTATCGGACTCCACAATCCAATCATACAACAACCCTTCCTGAAGAACACTTTCCATAAAAACCGAATCATTAGACCTTTTCCTCATTTGGCGCTCCCGTAGTCGCAAATTGTAGTGAACATATACAAAATCATTTAATCTTTTCTGAGCCAAACGGTTGTTTCTCTGGCTGTAGATCTGATCATATGTACTCCAATTATGTTCACACCCGAAGGAAGAACATGTTTGGCTCAGTATTCGAACGGCTATTCTTTGAAGCTCCAAACAGTTTATTCCATGTAGGGTCCACCACGCAGCTAGAAATAAAGAAATCTCATCAGCACAGATTTTCCTAGTGTTTCTGTTTTCTATTCTTGGTAAACTGGAAACAGAAACAGAAAAACGGGAATAAATAAAATCTGTTTCTGTAATATTCCCAGGTTTTTAGAAACTTTTTTTTTTTTTTGGGGGGGGGGGGGGGACAGAAGTGAATTGTTCCGATCAAGCATCCAAAAGGGTAACCTGGATTATTCTCTGTTTGGGTAGTAGTAGAACAGAAATAGAAATCTGGGAACAAAAACACTAAAGGTAGCATTTGTATAGTGTTTTCCACTCCCAGATTTCTGCTCATGTTCCAGTAAAATGAGGAACAGGAACAGAAATATGAAAAAATTGAGTTCTAGTCTTCTAGAGTAACCTAAAGTAATGTGGAACAGGAACAGAAATCTAAAAGAATCCAAAATGTGGAACAGGAATAGAAATCTCAGAAATAGTCTGTTTGGTTGCCATAATTTGTTTTGGGGATGAAAACAATAACAGTTTTTTTTTCGTACCCAAATTTCGGTTTTTTGTTCCCATAAAATTGGGAACAGAAATACTAAACAAATGGGATGATCAAGCATCCCAAAGGGGTAACCTGGATTAAGCTCAGTTCTGGTACTAATAGCCAAGTCCGTTCCGAAATCAGCTTGTGCAGAACCAAACTCAGAAATCTGAAAACAGTAAATAATTTTATAAATGGCACAAAGAAGTGAAATTCAACCAAAAAAAACAGTAAAATGAGAAAATCGACCACCTGCATTGAAGCAGAAATCCTCCTTGCATTGTCTGGCTCGATTCTAACAATGCACGCATTTAGTCCACGTACAACATCTGGATGCTACAGTTTTGCAAAACATGACCAAAAAAAGTGGGAAATCTAAAAACAAAACGAAAAATTGAGCCCCCGTTAGTTTACTGTTTCTGTTCCCAGATTTATGCTTATGTTCCCAAACAGGGAAAGAATTTTAGATAACAAATTGGGAACAGAAACACTAACGCACCGTTTGCTAACAATTTTAGAAGTAACTTTTATGACAAAAAAGGTTAATTGAGCAAAAAAGTACTTTTACTGACAAATAAAAGTTAAAAAATCAACGTGTATGATAATGTAGCTAATCTATATAAACGGCCTCTTAATCCAAAAGAATTTCATAGAGGGTTGAGAAAATTTGGGTATAGCGGCCACAGTCCAACAATCTCTCAAAATATAAAAATCAAAGAAGTGAAAGTAAAATATTTTTTGCTTTTGAAAAGAAAATACTTTTATTTTCTTGATTTTTAAAGGTAAAAGCGCAAAACAAAATTTTTTACACTTTTTTAAGCGTTATCAAACGATGCCCAACAGTTTTAGTTCGATTGAAGTGAAAAAACAAGATAAACATTGTCTTACAGGAACGAAATCAGGTCTATATCGGTACGCCGGGTTCAAGAAATAAGCAGCCAGGTACAGCGGGTGGTTGAACAACGAATTCCAATGATTGTCGATCACGCTCCAGAAAGGCCCATATTTACGCAAATCATCCCCATGATTTGTCTTAATTGCAACTTTTGCCCTGTACATATCATTATATATAAATGGCATCGAAAGACTTTCATCACTATTAACCTTTTGAAGCACTTCAACTATAGGGTCTACTGATTTCCTCACGTACTGCATTTTCTTCCAGAATGTTGCATTCAACACCAGTTTTTCCACCTCTTTACCCTCCTCCAATTTTGAAAACCGAGACGAGATCCATTTGTTCGATTGGAACATTCTCTTAAGACAAACCCTATATTCAAGCAAGCTCTGGAGGGTAGCAAAACTCGACGCGTTTCTGGTAATAGAAGGCTTTAACAGCTCTTGCCCACAAGTAAATTCCTTTTTCATAAGATCTAACAACCAGATTCTATTGTAGATAAATTTCGTAATTCTTTGGCCTTTCTCCATGCACTCTCCAACCCATTTTATTTTCATGAAATCTTCAAGCATTTGATCGATGCAATAGGCTGCACATGGTGTCCAAAATAGGTTTCTTCTCTTATCTTCAAGCATCTTTCCAGCAGCCCGATAACTTGGGGTATCCTCAGTAATAACCTACAATCACAAATTTTACATCAAGAGAAACAAGAATGGAGAATAGGTGCTAAAGTGGCTTTTTTGGTGTTTCTGTTCCCAGAATTCTGTCTCGGTTCCTACTTCCTAGAGAAAAAAATCTGGGAACAATTCTGTCATGTTCCCAGAAATTTGTTCTAAAACTAGGGGAGCATAAAATAATAATTTTCTTTTCATGTTACTGTTACTGTTCTCTGTTTGTTCGAAAAACACTAAACAAAACACAGATTAAACCAATATGGAGAAAGGTTATAGAACTAGACTCAGAGAAATATAAGGCCCTGTTTGTTTTAAAATTCAAAAACTGTTTTTTGTTTTCAAAACACAAAATACAGCTATTTCTCTTCAACAACACAACCCAAAAAGTACTTTTACAAAACAATTTCACAATAGTCGATCTATCACATCACTTACTTTTAATATAATACTTTTATTATATTATAAATTTCATCTTATCTTTTCTCTCTATATTTAATCTTTATTTCGTTACAAATTCTCTCTGCGACACATTCACTCAACTAGCAACATCACCTCTCTTTTTCAACATCCTATCATTTTAGCTTTTAAATTTTTCAACCCGTTTCTAATAAATATTCTCGTCTTCATAACTTTTCCGAAACTAAACCAACAACTTCTCACAATTTTGAAAAAAACTATTTTCAAAATTTTCAAAAACAAAAATTGAAAACCAAACCAAACAGGCCCTTATTATTTACCTGCACTACATTTTCCTCACCCATCTCTTCCACCACTTTGTCAAGCAGCTTGAACAAATACGATGCATCCTCAACAACATCAGTTGCATCAACCGAACACACAAAATATACACCACGTGGGCATGAAACCAGAATATTAATCAAAGTCCTCCCCATTGTGTCCTTCCAACCATCTGCCAAAACAGAACAGCCAGTGACTGCCCATGAAGCTTTATACTCAAGAAGATGGTTTTTAATGGTCAAAACTTCATCCTGTAGAACACGGCCAGACAACATTCGGCTTGAAGGACCCACCAAATCTTCTCCATATTGACCAACAAGCTCCAGCATCTTATGGAAATACGAAGAGTTTGCCGCTTGCAAAGGGACTCCTGCATGATAGAAGAACTTCGAAATGGCAGAAATCACTTCCTTGCGCAATTTTCTGCTCGAACCCATTTTTGCCTGTTTTGCAGAAGCTAGCATTTGATTCTTAGGCGAAACATCGATTCTTGGTCTTTTTGGCTCAGATCCACTACCTGAAGAAATCCCCTTGTGACAACTTCTCAATTCTCTGCCAAATCTTCTATCGACAGCTAATACTTTTTCATTGCTCATATGATGTGTTGGATCTTCATCTTGCTCTTCCTCCTCTTCATCGTTATCCGAGTTCATATAGAAAGCTGATATCTCCTTAGAATCAGGCCGTCTATGCCTCCTTCCGGTTCGATGCCATTTCATGTTTTCTTTAATTTTAAGATATACTTCTTCTGGAGCACTTTTACAAGGCGCAACTTCTCCCGGTATTCTAGCTAGATGTTGCTTAAACCTATTAATACCACCACTAACTATCTTCTCACAATAATTGCATTTTACTTTTTTCTTCCTTTCATCTTGAGGAACACCATATTCCCAGCCAGGATCAATGTATCCCAATGACCTAAGAGGAGCCAAGTTTATCACTAAACCCTTCTCACCCATTAATTGTTTCCCTTTGTTTTTATACCCAATGTGTTCTTCCTCTTCCATATCATCATTTCCATGGAAAGTAAGATATGATTGTTCGTCATATTCAATTTGCCTATGTTTTCTATTGAAACGACAACCCTCTAGATTTTCTCTCATTTTCAAACATACCTCCTCTGGGGCCTTATCACAATAGGTTACTTCTCCTGATAGTCGAGCTAAGTGTTGCTTCAATCTGTATATTCCCCCGCTAACAACTTTTCCACAGTAATTGCATCTTACCTTCTTCTTCCTCTCGTCTTGAGCAATGCCATGTTCCCAACCAGGGTCAACAAATCCAGTGGATCGAAGTGATGATGTCATCTCTTCAACCATTTGGGGAGATTCACTACATTGTTTTTGCCATCATCTCATTCATCTGCCTGTAAATATATACAAGAACAATAGGACAGTAGCTCTACCATGTTGTAGTTTCCGTTCAGTTTATAGTAAAATCAAACAGTTTGTATGCATCAAAGGCATACAAATGAAAAATCAGATTGCCATAATCTTTTTGCTGAAAACCCATAAACAATATGCACAAACTATACAATCTAAATCTAGAAAAAAAAACCAATATTTTCAGTTTTGATCAGAGATGAGAACTTAATTTAGCAAAACAGAGACAATACTTATCGTGTCTGCATAAGATTAGATTCTTTGATCTACTGCTTTTTCCTTCTTGCAAGCTTCCTTTTGTTACCATTTCACCATGATTAAAAAAGGATGAAGTAAAGATATATTTTAAGAAGGAATATATCTGCATGTACTTGAGTTTGAGCAAGCGTCAGGATGAAGTAAACCATAGAAACGATTCACCCGAAAATTTGCAGGATTACATACATGCCTTTTCAGCATTCCACAAACAAATTCAAAAGTTGATCACCACTTTTAGACTCAATAAGTTTTGTTTAATCATAATAAGAAGAAACTCACTCGAAACACCTTGTTCGTAGTAATAACACAATAACAATCAGTTTGAAGTCGATATGGTGAAATTGAAGAAACATATTGCTTCTCCAATACTTGCAGTCTAGAAAACGATACAAATTCCGCCATAAATTTCACTTGGAATTCTTGAACGATTTTTTTTTCAAAGAACAAATTTAAATTGCAAATTTCAAATGAAAATTACCGAATACCTGCAACTGAAACCACCACAAAACCAAAACAGATGAATCGGAGGAATTCCTGATCGCCCTCACTTGCTAATCTCCAAAATTCAGGTGTGTGTCCGTTGATTTTCAGCGTCATTTCATGATTTAAAAATGAAATTATCCAAACTCAATAAGAAAATCAACGGGGCGAAATACAAAATTATGAGCATGTAAAGGATCGACATGTGACGGGATCGGAAGAAGAACGAGTTGAAGATTAGCGGGACTCGTGACTCTGTGAGTGAAGAACTGGGTTGTGTCAAAAAGAGACGAATTTTAGGGTTTCTAATCCATCCCTTTTTTTTTTTTTTATTATTATTATTATTATTTTCCACCTTGTTTTATTTATTTAGTGAAAAAAAAATATGTTTGAAAATCATTATTATACATGAAACTAAAAATTTATTTAGATTTTTTTTTACCCCAGTTTTATAATTTACTATTTGTTCAAACTCAACATTTGTATCTAACAGTTATCTAATATGTCTCCATAGTACGAGATCTAATGTTAAAAAATAAGTCCCATAACCACTTGTACAAAAAAAAAGTATAATTTACTATTCATTAAATCCACTTGGTACAGTAATTTTTTGATTCAAAGTCACTGTATGACGTAAAAGTTATTTCAATTTTTTACATAGAAAAATTACAATGACTTTCATGTAATACACTTTCATGTAGCATTATACTGTAATTTTAAACTTCTGAAAAAATTATTGTAATACGTGCACTGCATAGACCAAAAAAAAAATTAAAAGTGACAAGTTTTAAAATAAGATAATTCATACAAAAAAGGTTAAATTCCACTTTGCTTTCCAAAAATTTCAATACAGTCTCATTTTATCTCTTAAAATCTTAATTGTTGCAATGTGTCAGTATGAAGTTTGTTTGTTTTTGTTTTCTTGGTGTCAATTTTGTCAAATTAACTGGTTTTAATGTACAATATAATATTTTTTTATTACATAAACTTTTTCTAATGTGCAAGTCCCATGATTAATTTTTGCGGTAGAATCGATCGGAATTAGGCAATTGCAACAAATTGATTAAAAAATAAAGTTTTAAAGGGCAAATTGTAATAATTAATAGATCAAGAGACAAAAATAAAATTGGAGTTGTTTACACAAAAAACACCATTTAAAAAAAAAAAAAAAAAAAAATAATCTAAAAACATGTTTTTTTTTAACTAAATTACGAAACCCAAGTTAACTGGTGATCGAAATGCCAGGTTCTTAAACCCGGTGATTGAAACACCAGGTTCTGAAACCCGATGTTTCGAACACCGGGTTCAAAAAACCTAACCCAGGTGTTCTAGACACTAGGTACGTTTTTTTCTTTTTCTTTTTAATTTCATGAACCCGGCGTTTTGAATGTTAGGTTCTTTTGAATTTTACCAAATGGTATATCACAGTTTGGTTAAACGGTGATATATCGTTTGGGTTGGTCAAACTGTAATATGTACCGTTTGACCAACCGTTGCAAAAGTTGCAGCTCAGCTTTGCATTCTGCGAAGTTGGTCTTGGCGTTTTGAACGCCAGGACCTCAATACTATAAAGGTCCTACTTGTTTGAGTTTCATTTACCGATTTCCTATCTTCCCGATCTAACCCCTGAAATTTCCTTCTTCTATTTAAATTTATCTCCTAAGTATTCAAATCTTCCTCCTTATACCGATTTCGTTCTTGTTCCTCCTTCATAGTTTTTATCGGCAGTGTTTGTTCATCAAGGATTTCATACAACTTCTTCCTCCTACTATAAAGGTAAGTTTGTTTTAGTTTTTTTGTTTAATTTATTTGTTAGTTTGATTAGTATGTTTTTTAGTTAGTTAATTATTTAGTTTGTTTGTTAGTTAGTTAGTCCACTTGTTTAATTTGTTAGTTAATTAGTTAATTTGAGTTTGATTTGTTAATTTAGTTATTTAATTAAAAATGTGCACTTTGGCCCCTCAAAATTTGACAAATTACATATATGGGAAAATAGAAATTAAAATATATTATTTAAAAAAAATAGTTAGTTAGTTAGTTAGTTAATTAGTTTAATTTATTAATTTAGTTGTTTAATTAAAGAATGTACACTTTGGTCCCTCAAAGTTTGACAGATTATACATGTGAAAAAATATAGGTTAAAATAGAAATTATAATATATTATTTTTTTAAAAAAAATAGTTAGTTAATTAGTTGATTTGAGTTTGAATTGTTAATTTAGTTGTTTAATTAAAAAATGTGCACTTTGGCTCCTCAAAGTTTTCTAAATTACACATGTGGAAAAAATAAATTATTGAGTTGATATTAACTTGACATGAAATTTATATTCGATTCAAAGTTAAAATTAATTAAATTATTGAATAAATTAAAAATAAATAAATGATAAGGATTGAAAATAAATTACTCAAAAATATAAAAATGAACACTATAAACAATTGGTATATAAACATACTTTTGTGATTGAGTTTTAGTTTACGATAATATTTTTTTGTTCTATTTTGGGTTGTGAAATGATAGTCACTTGTAATGGAGAACGTCAGGTTGTTATTGTATTCGGGTGGTAGAATATTGGAAGTTATTGAGGTTGGAGTTTCTTACAACATCTCATCTGTAAAATCTTTAGTTGTCCGTCGAGGAACAACCTTAAATGAATTGATTGAGATGCTGAGACCATGTGTTCTTCAGGATGGCGCTAATGGAAGTTTGAAATTAAAGTGTCGAATGTTGATGACCCTTTTTGGGGGGGAATTTTAAATATACCTTATTTTCTATTGGGGACGACTCAACATTAGACAAGTGCTTTAATTACCACTTTACATACTCTCGCTTCTTGCTGTTGAGGTGTATGTAGAGGTAGAATGAGCATTTGATGATGGTCCGAATTTTTTCCCCGAAGTAGTCATTTTACCCACTCAATGATTCAGAGTTTTAATTCGTATAGTACCCAATCTGACGGATAATTTTTCAGCTATAATATTCTCATGTCGTACCCCCAAGCAGTCTAGTCTAATTACACCATCCTACCCCCTAAATTCCAGAACAATATCATTCCCACAATATTCCCATGCCGCACCCTTAATTACTTGAGTCTAATCACACCGTCTCACCCCCTACATTTCAGAATAAGATCATTCTGATAGTATGATTGACCGTGATCATAGCACCAGCTCAGTTCTTCCACATCACCATTATTCACGAAATAGTCTACCGCAAGACAACACAAGTAATTATAGTGGTGAGTTTGATACAATTGATAGTCGTCACGGTGTGTCGGAAGAAGAGTTAGATGCGGATGTTGCGTTGGAGCTAGAGGAGAACAATGGGAATGGAGACAAAGATCTAGATGTTGGGCCTAGCATGCAAGGGAGTCAGAATCAGCAATTGGAGTTGGACAGGGTTGTTCCATTTTTCAATAACTTGGACTGGGATGACGACGATGACATGACAAAATACGAGCCGAAGTTGCGGAAGAATTTTTGGACATCGGAGATGAACAAATTCCGTACTGGTATGATATTTAAGGACAAGAAACATATTCAAGAGGCCGCAAAATATTACCACATTAAGAAAAACAAAGAGTATTGTGTAGTGGAAACGAACAAGAAGATCTGGTTGGTTAATTGTTTGCATGGATGTGGTTCGGGATCGAAGGCACGTCCTTCATGAGAGCGTTCATGATGAAGTCCTAAATAACGACGACCCTCCGATGTCATTTGGAGAGATCGAGGAGAAGAGAAGCAAATGTGAGCGCGGAGATGTAGGGTGGCGTAAACGGACGACAGGAGTTTGGAGGGGAATTTGCAGGTGGCGGTGGGGTCTGGCGGAAGAGTGGGGAAAGTAGGGGTTGAGAATTCATGAAAATGGATGTGGGTTGGGTCCCAACCGTGGCAATGGATGTGAAACACCCCCTGCAACCAGGGGTAAAATACCCCCATAACGGGTTTTCCCGTTGCGATAGGGAGGGAGGGAGGGAGGGAAAGAGGGAGAGAGAGAGAGAATGAGGAAGGAAGAGAGAGAGAGTTGAGCAAGCGAGAGAGAAAGAAATAAAAAAAAAAGAAGAGAGAAAATCATTTAAAAATAAAAAATATGTAAAAAGACTATTTTACCCCACTATTCTGTTAGTTTTGATGGATTTTTTTTGACAAAATGACCATTTAAAAACGTGCTGATACATAGATGGCTTAAAATGAAACGCTCAAACGGAAAGGGACCATTTAGAAATCTGTCAATAGTTAGAGGGTTTAAAATGTAATTTTTCCTAAGAAATATTGATGTTGGGGCCCATAGGTGGTCGAACAATATTCCAGCTTACAAATGGATCAGGACACACGACGATAGTAAGCGTTGGGGAGTGATGACGACCAATTACGCTGAAGTATTTAACAACTTCTTCAAGGGTGCAAGAAATATTCCAATTACTGCATCCGTGAAGATTACGTTCTACAGTATGGTTAAATACTTTGATATTGGTCGACAGGAAGCTTTAAAGAACTTAGCCGACGGTTACACATATGCTAAACACGTCGTTCAAAAAATGCAAAAGTCTCAAGCCAAGTCCAAAATATACAAGATTCAAATATTCAATCTGTAAGTTAGTATTTATTATTTACTTTTTTTTTTCACGTACATATAATTGTTATCACACATAATTTAATCAAATATGATATTTGTTTTCTAAAGAGAATGCAATCTACCACGTCAAAACTATCAAGACTCTTACTGCAGGCCTGATCGCTCACCAAGTTACATTAGGGGATAACGCTAATTGCACATGTGGGGAGTATAAAATTTGACGATATCTGTGCTCTCATATATGCTTGCGACCACCGAGTATAGTAGCGTTGATGCGTTCCGTTATATTGTAGTTGAGTACACAATGACGAATCAATTGATGGCGTGAGAGTCATCGTTTCGGCCGATTATTCACGAGGACTACTGGTCACAGACTAATTTGTCAAACCTAATTCTGGACTATAATAGACTTCGAGTTGTGCATCGTGGTCGACCAAATTTTACTCACATTCAAAACGAGATGGATGAGTTGCGAAGAACAATGACAAATTGGTACGGTTTATGTTCTCAGACTGGACATGATAGGCGAAGATGTCCATCCCGACCCTGCCATACACCCAATTGATCTGGTTGGTTCATTGTAATGAATGCTTATGCTACTTTAGTTGTTTCTTATGTCAACTTTTATGTATTATAAATTCCATGCACTTGTCGTACACATTTCTTTGCAATGAATGTTATATTTTGTTTATAAATGTGATTAAATTTTAATTTCGTACTAACAAATTTGACACAATTGTTGGAAAAAAAAATTCAGTTATGTTAGACCCTAGGCCTATAGATCCTTCAGTTCTACACTTGCAGTCGGAACACATGTCTGCATTAGTTTGGACAACATAGGTAAATATTTAAGCTATTAAATTATTTTTTTTATTATAATTTTTAAAAAATTTAATATTATTTATTGTGTCTTAATTAATGTTTCAGGATACTGGTGCGCTTGACTGTGCTGGATTTGGTTTAGGGGGATGGAGAGAAAACACCCTCTTATGAGTTATAGAGCTGATAGAATCGACCGGTTAGTATGGTAGGTTGTGGCCGAAGTAGTTAGATAGATCCTTCATAACCGCGTTGGTAGAGAGATGGCGTCCAGAGACGCACACTTTCCATCTACCCATTAGGGAGATGACCATCACACTATAGGACATGATCGTCTTGTTAGGGTTGCCCGCACAGGCAACCAGTTATCAGCCCTGAGGACACGCGACTAGTAGACAGCTGGTACGTACTTTGCCATGATCTCCTCGGAGTGGCACCGCCAGAGGATAAGTTTAGGAATGACTATTTAAAGCTCAAATGGCTATGGAGAACCTATGAACAAGTTCTTGAGAATGTCGGTGAGGAAGTCATGCATTGCTACGCACGTGCGTATTGCTTGATTCTGCTTGGCACGATGTTGTTGTCTGATAAATCGCATAACAGCGTCAAGCTATCATACCTCTCACTGCTTAGTGACTTGACACCTACCGTCAAGTATAGCTGGGGTAGTTCAATACTAGCGATCCTCTACCACGAGCTATGTAAGGCGTCGAAGGCCACGACGAAAGACATAGCCGACTGTCTAATTTTATTGGAGTGCTGGGCCTAGGAGCGATTGCAGAGGCTTCAACCTGAAGTTGTCCATTTCCCCCTTTATGATATATCATTCAGAGAGTTGGACTACGGTGAGGGCTGGACGTTCCCAGCCGCTCTGAGGGGTGCCTGGTAAGTAATTAGTATTTTTTTTTTATTTCATTTATCATGTAATGGATATTTATTTATGGATATTAAACTTATGATTTATATTTTTTGTGTACAGGTGGACCCTTAAATTCAATTTAGAAAACGTGCTGATACATGTTTTGGTGGTCTATCGCGGTCAATTAGATCGGTTGCAGAATAACGAGGTTAGTTATTTATTTACATAAAAAAATTTAATTTTTTATTTGTTTATTTATATTTTTTTTACAGGTCGTTTGGATGCCCTATTTTTTGTCGACTTTGCCTCCATATACTAGAGATGGAAAAAATATATGGATGGCAACGTTGCCCCTCATTTGCTACGAGATCGTTAAGAACACATATCTCTTGCGCGTGTTACGACAGTTTAGTTATCGGCAACTGATTCCTCAACCGTGTATTATGAATAAGAAGTTGCACGAAATTACTCGGCAAGAACACTACGGTATGAACTGGATTGTGAAGCACCACAAGCATATAGTTACGTGGAGCAGACAACGAGCACTAGATGTAGGTAGCTTCGAGCAAAAGATAGGGGTTGACCAAGAATACATAGACTGGTATTGGAGAATTACATGAAAGTTCTTGGTCAAACTGGAGTACCAACTTCAGTTCAAATATCTAGCAACAGGAGGACAAGCGCAGTTAAAGGTATGATCACATTGAGTATACTATCTATTTACTTATATGAGTTTGATTATCTTGTTATTATTCATGTATCAACTTAACGATCATATGTGTTTCATAGGATCCAAAAGTATTGTAGCTGATGCGCTTGAGTCATCTTTCTTTGTGAACGCATACTCTAGACTCATACCAAGAGACTTGTTAGGCCGCCTATAATGCATGCTCGGTGGCGGTGTACCAACGGGTACCGCGCCATGTGCCAGCTGACGTTCTTCCATCTCCTCCGTCTGCTCCTCAACCTTCTCTTTAGCCATGGACTTGTGACGCCTACCATCCAAGTAGTGTGGGTGATGCCGGACCTTCTACAGTGTGCAACATGGGTGTTGATGCCAGACTATCTAGTACGTACAACATGGGAGATGATGCTAGGTCATCCGATGTGTACCAAATGCATGACTCTTATTTACATTACGCATCGCAGCTAGGTACTCTACCATCATCGTCATTCGTCACTCCAGCGATGGACGAAATTGTGTCAACTTCAAGCGTGATTCATCCGATGGCATTTGTCCAACCCACAAGATTGGAAAGACAAGTATCACAGGTGCCGTGGTTCGGGGATGACATGGATGCGACCCTGGGAAGGATGCAATAGTCGTTCATGGAGTTTGGACAGGTTACACAGGTTCATGAAGAGGGTGAGGAACCTCTTATTGCTCAACGCCGAGGGCGGAGGAACATCCGACGTAGGGGTTGCAGTATATAGTTAGTTATATAGTTGATACCTATAGGAATGTAAATATTTTTTTTCCAGATAGTTATATAGGAATATACTTAGTTAGTAAATACATTTTTTGTAACGTTTCTAGCTTTAGAAAGCTGTTGATCTACCGTGTATATTGCTTCTTAAATGGATAAAATATTTAAATGGGAGATTGAGAAATGTGTCTAATATTTAAATATTTAGACACCTTTCTCGATCTCCCATTTAAATATTTTATCCATTTGCGAAGCAATATATACGGTGGATTAACAACTTTCTATATAAATACATATCGATGTACATTATTATACACGTTTGTTGTATTTACTACTCTATCTTTGAGACTTGGAAATACATATTTATTCATCATGATTTTGAAAGATTATTTTCCAAAGGCAGACATGATATAGACAAGGTATAACGAAGACAATACATAACAAATATGTTTTACGATATTTATTACAAAACAAATAACAACGACAATACATAAGAAATAAAATACAAAACATGAGGAAAATAGTAACAAGAAAACAATTGGCCAAATTTTTTTATTCTTCATTAAACATATATCACTCAGATAAATAATCATTGTTGGTTATCACGTTATAGTATTCATTCAGAGAGAGTGCTCTGTTACTTGCAGCAGCCATTTCATTGACTAGTTGGAGTAGGTAATATCGTTTCCTTCGCAACAACATTTGATTATTCTCTTGGCGAATTCGTGTAATAGCATCTTCGATTTCGGTTGTGTCATCAACTTGACATCGTCGGGACATCTGAAGACTTCGCCAATGCGGAACTAGTGCATTAAGAGCTCCCAAATAATATATAATGTTATTAGACTCTTTCAACCTATATTTTCATTCTTGACGTAAACAGACGCGATACTCTATCTGATTGGTGTCTTGATCACTCCAATAGTCATCATAATATGATTATAGAAACCAACATCTACAGTGATCCCAGGGTCCAGGCCAACCCCAAACACCATACGAGTTTTTCTCACTTGAAAAACCAAAAAACCTTTCCTAACTTGAATTAATATTTGAAGACATCACGAAAATTATACTGCACATTACGAGTTTATCAATATTAATTAGTTTTTTACAACATAATTTATGAAAAATAATGTTTTACAACTTATTTACATGAGACTTAAATAAAAAAAAAACTAACCCAACACCAACTATCAATTGGAGCACATTGAAAGAGTATAATATTAAAGGCGAAACAACTTAAAATAATAGATAATTTCATTTATTTCACCTAATATATTATGGAGCACACTGAAAGAGTATAATAATAAAGGCGAAACAACTTAAAATAATCATAAATATCATATTAAAATTAAACGCATTAACAAGTATAATTAATTATAAAAAGAAGGAAAAAACATTACATAAATTAGAAAATAGTACCCATAATTGAACTTTTCCAGCATTGTGACTACCTAATTTTATCAAACCATTCATAGTGAATCTCTCCATCTTTGTAATAGGATAGTTCTGGGTAATCCGTGTATTTAGGATCGGTAAAGTACTTTAAGGACTGCTTGTTTGCATTAGGTGCATTGGTCTTCCGAATCTGGTGGAGTCTCTATTTGACATGAATTCATTTCTTCATTTCTTTTATTTTTCGTTTCGATGCGTGACAAATTTTACTGATGTTATCCAGTTTGTTTTTCAATATTTCGAAAGACCGTAATTTTGAAATCTTGAGGTTGTATATATGAGACCTTGCCTTATAAATGTTCTTTTTTGCCATTAGCGTTGGCCATTGTAAATTATTTACCTCTTCACTATCTTTGCCCCATTCAGTGTAGTTGTAACTCTCGTGGTAACAACGATTGACCCATCGAACAGTTTGTTTGAAAAGACTACCGTGTACTAAGAAAGTTTGTTTCCTCGAAATGGGATTCAGCGATGCGCTAGAGAGATCTAGTTGTCGTTAAACACTAGTGATATCTGTAATAATATCCCACGGACCGCACACGTCTTGTGGGTAACACAACTTCTCTCGAGAGCTATACCATAGTAGCAGGGCGCTGCGGTTCGTCTTCGCTCCAATGTATGACCTTTGACTAGTGTATTTAGATTTCATACCACGTACCTATCTCATCTTGGTAGTTAGCATGGTCTATTGTCCCTGAACCCTTACCAGTGCAATGAATCTTTATTTTTTCTTTACCTTTGCCCTTACCCTTATCGTTTCCTGACGCGCTTCCCGTCTGAACTGATTTTCTGAGTAAACAAAATGGAGAAGAGAAATGAATATGGTGTAAATGATAATTTTGAAAATATAGATGTATGAATTTGTAATTTTTGGCGCCTTCCTTATTTCTCGCCAACCAAATTCCCGCCTAACAAATTTTCCCTCATTTTTTCCTTTTTTTTTTCCCGCCAAAGTCTTTCCCACCTTTTGTTCCCTATTTCACGACAATTTGTTGTGGATTTCCTGCCTTACTTTTTTGTATAAATAGGAACAACCTCAGTTCTCATACTTAATTAGCAACATACATGTATTGTTGAAATCAATATTTCTTTAGTAGTATCCACCTTGTTTTGTTTTGTTCCAAAAAACAATGAATAAAATTTACGAACAAGATTACGGTGAATGTTTTTGAATATATATATATTAAAAAATATATATGTTTTCATTGTAAACCTTTCTTACCGTATGTGTATTTTTTGAATTTAAATGAAGAGAAAAGATATGTTGTTTGGTAGAAGTAGCGTTATAATAATCTAATATAGAAATGATACATTATACTTAAAAAAAATACATAGTTAAACTGCAATTCACCAACGCCAAAACATTATGCATTACTCTCTTTATCAGACATTTCAATATTTTAATGATATTGACGTTCTCTTGAGAATCTCATGTAACTATGCGCCTCACCAACCAAATCTTCTTGGAGACACTTACGTGCAGTCATTTGAAATTCGTGTCGATGAATTCGAATGTACATTCGGTTATTTTCTTTACGGTAGCGATACAATGCCATCTGAAGATCATGTGGTGTGTCTATTTGCATTGTTCAGGCCAATTGATGCACTATAGGAATATTGTGTTATTTGCATCCCTCTACCATAACTTGTGCTCGGTTCACACGATAAGTGTATTCCTTCCACATCCTTACAACCCACCATGAAGAATGACGAACTCTTAGATTTAGCGAGTATGAGAATTCATCTTCCAAAAACCAGTGACGTCCAATTGAACGATACAAATCTCCCACCGTGTACATTTTTTCAATCCTTATCATTTTATTTATTTTTAATTTAGGCAATAATTTAATTAATTTTAACTTTCAATGGAATATAAATTCGACGTCAAGTTAGTATCAATTTGATAGATTCAATTAATTTGATTTTAATTGAAATACTATTTTTTTTTTAAAAATATTAAAAGACTAATATATATTTTTTTTCAAAAATAATAAAATAGTTTTTTCAAACACATTACAAAAATAAATTAACTAACAACTAAATTAACAAATTAAATTAATTAACTAACTAACATTTTTTTAAACAATATTTTATAATTTATATTTTTCCACATAATGCGTAATTTGCTCAAACTTTGAGGGGCCAAAGTGTACATTAAAAAAATAAATTAAATAATCCAACTAACAAGTAAATTAAAAATTCAAACTAACTAACTAATTAACTATTTTTTTTTAAAAACAATATATTATAATTTCTATTTCAATTTCTATTTTTCCACATGTGTAACTTGTCAAATTTTGAGGGGCCAAAGTGTATATTTTTTAATTAAACAATTTAATTAATAAATTAAACTAACTAGCTAACTAACTAATTTTTTTTAAAACAATATATTATAATTTTTATTGTATTTTTATATTTTTCCACATGTGTAATTTGTCTAATTTTGAGGGGGCCAAAGTGCACATTTTTTAATTAAACAGCTAAATTAAAATTTGAAACTAACTAATTAACTAACAATTTTTTTTAAAACAATATATTATAATTTCTATTTTCTCACATGTGTAATTTGTCAAATTTTAAGGGGCCAAAGTGTATATTTTTTAATTAAACAACTTAATTAACACATTAAACTCAAATTAAGTAACCAACTAACTAATAATTTTTTTTAAAACAATGTATTATAATTTGTATTTCAATTTATAATTTTTCATACATGTGTAATTTGCTCAAACTCTGAGGGGTCAAAATGCATAATTTTTAATTATATAACTAAATTAACAAATTAAACTAACTAACTAAAAAATTAAACAAATAAATTAACAAATTAAATTAACCAACTAATTAACAAATTAGTAAACTAACTAATTAACAAACATGCTAACTAAATAATTAAACAAGTAAAAAATATAGTAATCAAACAAATAAATAAATTAAACAAAAAAAAAAACTAAAATAAACTTATTTTTATAGTAGAAGGAAGAACACTGGGACCAGTTTTGCAGACTGCAAAGCTAAGCTGCAAAGGCTGCAACTTCAATTGCAGCCTTTGCAACGGTTGGTCAGATGGTAAATATTACCGTTTGACCAACTCAAACGGTATATCACCGTTTGGTAAAATTCAAAAGAACCCGGCGTTCAAAACGCCAAGTTCATAAAAATCGGAAAAAAAAAAAAAAACGTACCCGGTGTCAACACCGGGTTTAGGTTTTTTGAACCCGGTGTTCCGAACACCAGGTTTAAGAACCCGGCGTTCCGATCACCGGGTAACATGGGGATCGTAATTTAGGTAAAAAAAAAACGTGTTTTCAATTTATTTTTTTTTTTAAATGGTATTTTTCGTGTAAACAAATCGTATTTTTCATGTAAACAACTCCAAAGTGAGATCTAGTCAAATAAAAACAAGAAAGTAGATAATTGAAGGCAAAATGAAACAAGAAATAAAAAAAACAAGAGGCTAATAAATTTTTTGTTTTTTGTATTTTTTTCTCAAATAAAAATAGTTTATTTATCCACAACACTCCTAAATATTCTCTGGACAAGATGGTTTTCACACGTTTTCTCTCAGTATAAATTGTATCACATAATTGCTCGTTTTCATCATTCTCTTGTAATCATCAATTTAAACTTTGAATTTGTGAGTGACTAGACATTCTTCCGTAATTAATTTCCCCATTTCGACTGCATCCAATTTCACTATGACTCTCGAATATCCTCCGCCAGTGGCCACCAAGATTCCTTTATGTATACATTTGATCTCTACTTCTAAGTTGGTGCAAAAAAGAAAGTAACCATAAAAGTCAAACTGCCAAACTCCTAACTGGTACCTTAGGAGGCCTCAAGGTCCCGAGTTGCCCTTCACACATCTATTGATATTAAGTTTATAAAACCAACACAAGGAAAGAGCCAAACAGAGAAAATGAATATGACTCAATCCTTGTATGAATTTTAATTAATATTTTTGAATGTATTTTGTCATGATAACATAGACGATGTTTGGTATTGTTTTTTTTCATTTACAAAATTATATGTTTTTATATGAAAATAATTATTTTTTTACTTATATAGGGCTTGGACCTCATTTAAATAACAAGAGAGCAGGAAATAGGACCCCAAGATTGAGTCCAGCCGAGCCCAAAACTTTGACAATCTTGTAATTTATTTTTATAAAGTCTCTCGAACTTGTCCCAACTCGGGTCATGAACAACCCACTTAACATGTAAAAAAAACTAAATTATTAATAAAAAGAATAAAAAATAATAATAAATTAAAAAATCAGGTTAGAGTAAAACAAAAAATTATTTATTTGGGTGTAAATTATATTACTCAATTATCTGTAACATTTATACATTTATATGTAAATTAACGATTAAAAATTGTATGTGAGGTATTATTATAATTATATAAAATTATATGATTAAATAAAAAATTAAGTCTCTATATATAAGTTTGAGCACATTGATAAAAATAATATAATAATTTAAATATGTAATTTTTTTTAAACTTTTAACTTTTTTAAAGAAAATAAATAAAAAGTGGTGCAAAAATTGATTTTAAAAGTATTTTTATTTTTTATTTTTTTTCTTATCTTTTTATCGTTTTGATCTGCGAGCCGTAGAACGATAGATGCAGCTATGCAAGTTGCGGCTATGGTGGGCCGGCGCATGTTAGCAGAGAGAGCAATCCCTTCTTTACCGTTCATGCCGTCGTCGTCGTCGTCGTCGTTGTCGAGCTTCATCAAGTGTCCGCCTCTCTTATGCATCGACCGCACCGACGATTGGATTTCCAGTACAGACGTCGCCGCCGGATCCGCACATTCCACCGATGGTCCATTCGACCGGCAGAAGAAGACTTCTGCATCAGTAATCGACGGCAAATCAATCGCCGACGATATAAAAGCCGGCGTGGCCGCGGAAATATCCAGAATGAAGAATTCGATCGGAGAGGTCCCGGGATTGGGAGTGGTGCTGGTGGGAGAGAGGATTGATACCGTCTCTTTCGTCCGCATCAAATCCAGAGCCTGCGAGAAAGTCGGAATCGCCACCTTCGTCTCCCGACTGCACTGCCGCTCCACGGAGGAAGAAGTCCTGGATGCCGTGTCGAGTTTCCGGAGCAACCCGTCCGTACACGGCGTAATCGTACAGCTCCCGTTGCCGGAGCATCTGAACGAGGAGAAGATCGTCGATTCCGTCGGCGCCGAAAAGGATGTAGACGGATTTCACCCGCTGAACATGGGAAACCTCGCGATCAGCGGTAGGGAGCCGCTCTTCATTCCCTGCGCCGCAAAGGCCTGCTTCGAGTTGCTGGTAAGATCCGGCGTCCAAATCAGGGGCAAAAGAGCGGCGGTCATCGGGAGGAACAAGATCGCCGGATTACCAATCTCTCTCCTGTTGCAGAGACACCACGCCACCGTCGGCGTAGTCCATTCCTTCACGAAGAACCCGGAGAGAGTCACCAGCGACGCAGATATATTGGTCGCCGATGCCGGAATCCCGCACATGGTTCGAGGCGACTGGATCAAACCGGGAGCTGTGGTGATCGACATGGGGACTAATTCTGTAAAGGATCCAACGAAAACCAACGGTTATCGCCTCGCCGGAGATGTATGCTACGAAGAAGCAATCGGAAAAGCATCGGCAATCACGCCGGTGCCGGGAGGCGTCGGACCGGTTACGACATCGATGTTGCTAGCGAACGTTCTGGACTCTGCTAAGCGAGCTTACAAATTCAATTAATCAATATAAATATTTTTTTTTTATTTTTTTTAAGAGTTGAAATTGATTTAATAAAGGGAAAATTACCGTTTACTCTAAAAAAAAATACAAAACTATTTACCGTCTGCTCCCGTCATATTTTCCTTGCACCGATCAATCCCAACGGAGAGTTTTTCTTGCACCGGTTACTCCCGTCGGTGGTAAACATAGCACCGAAAACTCCCGTTTCCAAAAACGGCGAGGAGGAGATTACCGAAAATGCCCTCCCGTCTTTCGCGCGAACGACGATTACCTTATTTAGCTTTTGAGTTTCCTAATTTTGCAACGGTACATTCATTCGGAAATCAGGATAAGGTACAGTCATTAGGTTGTTCAAGATTTCAATTTCAAGAGCGAGAATATTAATCGTCGACGCAGATTGAGCATTTTACGATCATCAAACTGAAACATGTAAGAATAAAGGCTTTATCTGCAGTTCGAATTTGCTGAATTCATGCATTAATCGATTTCTACAGATTCGATCAAATGTATTAAGATATAGCTTTTCGTCGGAATTCTTATTTTTTTACACATAACGAGCATAGTCCATTAAGGAATTCATACTTTGTTTTGGTACATTTCATGTATTTAATGAAATATACACGCCGAGTTGATGAATCAATATCGATATGTGTTTTTTGTATGCGAATATGTACGATTTGTATCGATCTAGTTTAACTGACGCTTTTAACATGTTATATTCAACATATGAACGAGTTTTCTTTTTGTTTTTAGACAATAAGTATGTTTTTCTGATGATGACAGTAATGTTACATTCAATATCAACATGAGTTTTTTTGTTTTTAGACAATAAGTATGTTTTTTTTTTTAAGGGCATGCACCATTTAGTCCCAAAATACAAAAAAAATTATCAATTACTCCCATCACTTTTTTTTTGCATCAATAAGTCATTTTGTTCTTTTCTGACCAAAATATCCCTCACATGGATGTTAAATATAACATCAAAATTATTAATTTTTTATTTTTAATTTTTTAATTTTTTTATATTATTTTTTTCTGACCAAAATACCCTTCATGTGAATGTTGAATGTAACATTCGGTGTTGAATGTAACATCAATTTTTTTTATTTATTTATTTTTTTTAAATGCTATTTTTTTCTGACCAAAATGCCTCTCATGTGGATATTGAATGTAACATTTAACACTTGTGAGTATTGAATGTAACATCAACTGTGTTTTTTTTTTTTTTTTTAATGTTTTTTTTTTACCAAAATGCCCCTCATGTAAATGTTGAATGCCTCTCATGTAGATGTTGAATGTAGCATTCAACACCTGTGGATATTGAATGTAACATCTATTATTATCTTATTTTTGTATGCAGAGTAAAATACATATGATATTACATTGAACACCTGTGGATGTTACATTCAACACCTGTAAATGTTGAATATAACATCAATTGTTCTCTTATTTTACGTTACGTTTAGTAACGATTTTATCCTAAAATCAAGATTTTTTTTTTTTTTTGAACATATAAAAGTGACAAAAAGTCATAAAGTTTGGGGTAAAACTGTAATATATGGCGGCGGCGACCGGCGACCGACGGCGGCGGCAGGCGGCTGACAACGGTGGTACACCAATTTAACGACCTTCCTTCTCGATGTGAAACTTACGGGAGGGCATTTCGGTAAACTCAATCATCATCATTTTTTAAAATGGGACTAATTGGTGTAAGGAAAGGTGTTGATGGGATTAATTGATGCAGGAAAAACGTGTTGACGGGACTAATTGGTGCAAAGAAAAATCGATAGGAGTAGGTGATAAATAATTTCTTTTTTTGGGATTAATAGGTAATTTTCCCCTTTTTTTTTATGATAACAATAATGTTACATTCAACATTTAAGATGTTGAATATAATATGTTAAACCAGTACCTTTTTTGATATGACAAATAGTGTTACATTCAACATGACCACATCTAAATCAATAATTAGATGAGAAACAATAATGTTACGTTCAACATCCACTTAATCATATGATATAGTTGGTTATATTTCACACGAACATAACACAACTAACATTTCATGTGAATGATATTTTCACAAAAATGGCATCATCCATTGCATTAATGTGCAAATATGAGAATGTGACAACGGTTTCGAGGATGAAAAGCAACAACAATTTGGTTGAGTTGAGTGAAAAAATAAAAAATAAATGGTTAGATCTATTCATTGCCAAATTTGAGTTGTCATACTCACTACCGGAACATCCAAAGTGTACGCTTGATGATCAGAATGATTATGAAGAAATGTTTTTGGTGGCTGCCCACATGAACATTGATTTTTTAGAGGTTTGTGTACAAAAAAAAGTGAGTGAATCAAGTGCATCTACTGGTGCTTCTTCATGTGCAACTTTAACCCCAAACAATTGTGTCAATGGTGACAGCGACGGGGAAATGGATTATATAGGCAGCTATGGTAATATGTTACAGTTAAGCAATGACAAATTGCTACTTTCCTCAAGATGGGCTGATGGTATTCAAGAGGTGGGGTAGAAATTCAGGGGAGGAACAATTGAAGTTCGTATGGTTTTGAAGAAATTTGCTGTAGAAGCTGGGTTTAATTTTCGTTATCTTAGGAATGATAAAACACGCGTGACAGCTGAATGCTCACTAAGGAAGGATAGAAAATGCCCATGGTTCGTGCATGGACGGGTAAAGAGCGAAAATGGTATCTTTTATTGTAAAATCCCGAATTAACACGTACGTTATTTTAGTTGTATTTTAGAGTAATTATGAAAAATTAGGGATGAAATTGGATCAAATTGGAAATATAGAAACATTAAATCCCAACTTAGGGAGGTAAATTGACAGTTAACTTTTAATTGAAACTTAAAGGGGTGAAATTGCAAATCTTAGAAATTTTTTTTTTTTAAAAAAAAAGTTGAAATTGATTAAAATTAGGATTTAAAGAAAGTTGGGGGAGGAAAGAGTAATTAATTAAAAAGTTTATTATATATATATATACACATACGTGATCGGATGAACAACCGCCGGCAGGGGAAAGAGAGAGGGCAGCGACGTGGCGCGTTAGGATGAATTGAACCCACTAATTACATGCAATATATACATATTTTCATGTGTAATGATCAAAGAAAATCTCATCAAATCTGGAAATCAAAGAGAGAGAAAAAAAACAGAGAAAGAAGAGAGAGAGAGGAGCAGCAGGGTTCAGCGCCGGCGGGGTGTGGTCGGCGTTTGTGTGGGGGCTTTGTAGTTCGTGCGAGGGTGTGGTTTTTTGGGGTGGTTGTGGGTGGGTGAATGATCGGAGAGGGCGGCGTGATCATCCGGAGGTGGTGTGTTCCGGCGAGGGGGGTGTCCGTCGTTCAACCGTCGTCATCGTGTGTATGTTTCCTCTATTTATTTTAGTGTGGGTATGCGTGGGTGGGGTTGGTCCGTCACCGATGGTGACGATGATCGTGTATACGATGTATGTGTGTTGTCCGTCCAATCGATGACGGGGTCGTCCACTCCGGTGGGATGTCGCCGGCGGTAAGTTAGAGAGAGAGAACTCACTGCCGGTATGGGTTTTAGTGGGTGGTGTGTGTGTGTGTGTGATCATCGCCGGTGGTGGGTGTGCGGTGTGCATGCGTGTATGTGTGAGTATGCGCTCCGGAGTGTGTGTATGTGTGTTACCGTCGGTTATTTTGGCTGGCGGTAAGTAAGAGATAGAGAGAGAAGGAAATGGGTATTGTGTGTGTTGTGTGTGTGCCGTGTGTGTGTTCGGGTCGGGGGTGAAGATCGGAGAAATGAAAGAGTGTTGGCCGGTGTGGAGGTGGTGCGGCCGGAGCTCCAAACTGAAACAGGGACGGTAAAGCAGGAACCGAAACAGAAAAAGAGGAAAGGAAGAAAAAAACAAACAAAAAAAAAAAAAGAAAAAAGGGAAAACCAGAAATTACGCAAACCCCCCCAGTAGAATTCAAAAATCCATCTCGCGGCAGACGGAAAAATCCGGAAGAGGTAGAATCCTGAACTTACTTAATATATGAATTTAATTATCTCGTGGGTGATTACGAAGCTAATTATTAGTATTGAAATGTCAAAAACGAAGATAATAAATAATGAGACCGTTAATATGAACAAAGTTTATATAAGTAAACTGAAACGGAACAATGTTAATTTAATGATTATATTCTAAGAGAAAAGACGGGAAATAGGAAATTAAGGAAATTAGGGTTGCATGGCGTAATTTGGGTGTTTTTATACAAAAAAAAATATTAATTTAGGCTTTGTCGCTATTAGGTTCGCAGGCACCGGAGTACCGGTAGGAAATAAGCGGTTAAGTCTACGAAAATGGATATTCAGGTGAGTGTACTGTCTTCTTGCGAAACTATTTTTTCTATGTATCTATATGATGGAATATGTATTTACTTAAACTATATGAATTTATAAATGATATGGATCAAGCAGGATTTAGGTGAGTTGGTAAACTGGATTTTCGAAAGATTTCGGTGGTTTTTGAAATGAAGTTGAAAATGAATTTTTGTTGGATTTAGTGAAATCAAACGGTGTTTTTAAAAAAGAATAGCAAACATTTGTTATTTTTTTAAAACTGCCTGGTTTTCTAAAAATAAAGGGTGAAAAAGTGGTTTTGATAAAATCAGACGTTTTCTTTAAAAGGAAGTGTGAGATATGATTTTTTTTTTAATTTAAAAGTTGGTTTGAGGAAAAGAGATAGACGTGGTGATTTGACAAAGTTGAGTAGACAATACTTATTGAGTTGTGATTCGATGATGCTGTATTTGATTTGACGATGCCATATATTTATCTATTTCTGTAGAGTGAGGTTATCCGCTTCGGCGGAGTGAGGTTATCCGCGTCGGCAGAGTGATATTTATCTGCTTCAGCAGAGTGATGTTAGACGTTATACTGCGCAGTGATTATCCGCTTCGGCGGAGTGATGGATGTTCGTAGGAAGGCATATCCTACGGATGGTACGGTACCATTGCAAACTCCCGATCGTGAGATTAAAACGATCACTAGGGCTGACCAGCGTATGTGTATTTGAGAGGATGTTTTGGGATGTGGTATTTTTCTTATACTGGGTGATTTATTATTTATTATGGTGATTGACATGATTCTTATACTAAATGATTTTGCATGGAACTTACATATAGTGTTTTATTCTCCCTGCTAATATTATGAAAACTGTTACGAGCTACGTGATGTTTATATATTTAAGCTTGATCCATTTAGATGTTGTAGAATAAATTATTATTATTATAAAAGAATGTTTTACTAAGAAAGCAGTACACTCGCAGGTGAAATGGCTAGGAGTCAGTCGGTCCCCTACTGGTGCTAGATAGAGTTATGCGGATCTCGCGATAGAGTCAATCGAGAGAAATTTTGAGATGAGGTGTCAGAGATGAATCTAAGTGAAATTCATGAGATTAGTTTGGTTGTTCTTATAATTGGGATGGTGTATCCCTATCAGATGGAATCGTGTATATGTGATATAGATGAAAAATTTATATATTGTCGTATTGTGGTTGGTTAGTCAAATAGGCGATGTCATATCGACATCATGCCAGCCCCACATGAAGGGTGTCCGGGGTGGGGTGTGACATTTATATTCGAACTCTTGTAAAAGAACACACATGTGGAGCTGCATTTCGCACCAGTAAGAACAAAAAATTGACTTCAAAAGTTATTTCATCATGTTTGACTGATGAGGTGCGTTCCAACCCTGAAACTCGCCCGGTTGATGTTGTTAACACTTTTAGGAAACAATATGGGCTAGAAATAACATACCATAATGCATGGATAGAAAAGGACAGGAATAATGTCTTTGGCGATTACTCGTCATCCTACGATCAATTGAGGTGGTATGTTGATAAATATAAGGAGACAAATCCGGGCAGTCACATTGCATTAGAATACAATTTGGAGACATGACATTTCTAGAGAATATTCATTGCGTTTCAAGCGTGTATACCTGGGTTTAGGTTCTGTCAGATAATGTTGTTTCTTGACGGCACATTCCTAACTGGTCGTTACAAAGGCAATTTATTAGCGGCAACAACGAAGGATGGGAATCAAGGTACGTTTTGTAAGTTTTTGTTTGTTACATGTAAGATTGTTACTTTTCAACATGAAAAATGATGAGAACATTTGATGTTACATTCAACATCTACTGGTGTTGAATGTAACATCTTATCGATTTTAGTATTTTACATATCATTCAACATCCACAGTGTTGAATGTAACATCTTATGGATTTTACTCTGCATACAGACATCAATAGAACCCTTGATGTTACATTTTCAACATCCACATGTGTTGAATGTAACACCTTATGGATTAACAATTTTCTGTTTTTCCGATCATGCAGGGATGTTTCCACTTGCATTTGCTATCGTTGATGCAGAGAATGATGATAACTGGGCTTGGTTTTTATTGGAACTTAGAAAGGTTGTTGAGCCAGAGCTTGTCATAACATTCATCTCTGACCGGCATAACGGAATTTTGGAAAGGGTACATGAAGTGTTTCCACACTGTCACCATGCTTATTGTTTGCATCATTTGAAGATGAATTTAAGAGCTGCGATGACTGGTACAACTACAGCATTTAAAGATATGATGGTTCAGAAATTGAATGGTTTGGCATATGCACATTCATTGGAAATGTTTAAATTTTTATTTGATCAAATGATTAATGAAGGGGGTACAAATGTGCATAACTTCATTCAAGAATTATCACCAAAAAAATTTAGTAATGCGTTTTTTAGAGGCAAGCGATATGGTGAGATGACTTCTAACTTGACGCAGTGCTTCAATTCATGGATAAGTGAATATCGTCATCTACCGGAAATTTTTTTGATTGACAAAATAAGGATACAATGGATGGACTTAATGGCGGAGAAGAGAAATGAAGCGAACAAACTACAATCTGAGATCACCCCAAATTGGGAGAATAGGTTGTGTGAATTAATGAATGAAGGACAAACATGGAATATCGGTTCGTTTGGAAATGGGTTATTTGAGGTCCATTCTAACCTTCCGTTCTAGTTGATACTGAAGGACGCACATGCTCATGTCGACAATGGCAAATAAAAGGATTTTCGTGTATTCATGTTTTTGCAGCTATATATAAGAGTGAATTACCTAGATTCAAGTACATAGAGGACTATTTCCGAAGCTGTTTTTACCGTGAGACATACTCAAGAGGTATATATGCAATTCCAACAATAGAACGACCAATTTTGGGTGAGAGCGAATGTAAGACCCTAATTTTTCTTATACGTACAATTTAATGTCGTATTTTGGAATATTTCGAAAATAGCAGGGTGGATGGCGCTATTAATTATTTGATTTAAAAAAAAAAAAAATCTTTGGGGTCAAATTTTAATTTTAGTAACATTTAAAATTTTGAATTTGGTTCAAATAATATCCTAACAAAAGTGGAAGGGAGGTTAGTGCAAATTAAATATATTATATATAAATATAGAGAGAGGCGGTGGAGCCCCTGTTTGACACACACTTACACACACACACACACACACACACACATATATACATACATACATTCATTCATATATGCCCACACATCCTCGGGAAGAAATGAGAAAGATTGAGAAGAATCGAGAGAAACCAAGAGAAAGAGAAAGTCGTCGGTGGTATGGGGCTTCGTTTTTTTTTTTTCACGTGCATATATAAATATATATATATATATATATATATATATATATATATAGAGAGAGAGAGAGAGAGAGAGGGGAGGATATATAGAGGAGAAGGAAAATCGGAAAAACGGAGGAGAGAGAGAGGGAAATGGGTTTCAGTCGGTGGTGGGTATCGTCGTTCGGCGGTGTGCATGTGTTCCCTCGTTTGATTCGGCATGTATGTGTATTTTTCTGCCTCGTTCAGATTGTGACAGTGTGTGGGTGTGTGTTCTCTATTCGGATCATCGGTCGGCAATCGTCGACGATCGTGTGTGAGTTGTCGTCGGTGGAGTTGGGTATACCGTTGGTGTGTCGTCGTTGATTGTGTGTGTGTGTGTGTGTGTGACGGTAGAGGGAGTGCTCTGTTTTGTTGGCAGTAGGTCGTCGCCATCCGTCCGTCCGTCATGGGGGTGGCGGTGTGTTTCTTGGGTGTGTTTCATCGTGTATGTGTGCGCTATTGTGTGTGTGTGTGTTGTGTGTGCCATGGGTGTGCTGCTGATCAGTCGACGGTGACTGTGTGGGTTGTATGTGTGTCGTTTGTGGGTAAGGTTTCCGGTTGGTGAAAAGAGAGAGAGAGCTGTGGTTGTGGGTGTGTTTAGTATGGGTATGTGGTCAGGGGGTGTGAGTGAGTTTTTTGTATGTATGTCTGCTCGGATTGTTGAGGAAAAGCGGCGTGGGTTGTCGTCGGTCGATTCGGGGGTGGAGGCGTGAGTTTGGTCCGACAGTGGTGGCGGTGATCGTGAGTGTATAGGGGTGAGCTTGGTCCGACGGTGGCGGTGGTGGTGTGAGCTTGGTCCGACGGTGGTGTGTTGTGTATGTGCGTGCTCTGATCGCTGAAAAGGCGTAGCAGCCGGTAGGGCTTCGGTGAGCTAAACGAAGACACAAACATGAACAGGAAAAGAAAACAGAAAAAGAAGAAGGAAGAAGAACGGAAAAAGGACGAAAAATTACACAAACCACCCCACCAACAATATAAAATCCAATCTCGTGGCCACAGGAAAATTCGGGAAAGGTAGAAATCCTGTCACTCCTAATATCTGTATTTAATAATATTTAATTGTCTCGTGGGTGATTATGAAACTAATTACTAGCATCGAAAATGTCGAAATAGCGATAATAAATATTAAGACCATTCACATGAATAAATTCGATAGAATAAACTTTATACGGAGTGATATTAGTGGAATAGTAATATTTCATAATAAAAGGTGGGGAATAAGAAATTACGAGATTTAGGGTTGCATAACATGATTAGGTTGTTTTTACATAAAATATTAATTTAGTTCTTGTCACTATTAGGTTCGCAGGCACTGGAGTACCGGTAGAGGATAGTCGATAAAAGTCTTCGGAACGGATTACCAGGTGAGTATACTGTCTTCTTGCCAAAAATCTATTTTCATATATATATATGATGGATCAAAAATGTGTTTACTTGAAAATTGGATGAATTTTCTAAACTTACATGGATCAAGTGTTATTTTGTGTATTTCTGATATTGTGGATTTATTGTTTGTTGTTGAGGTGGTAGTTGATGGTGGGCGGAGTTGTTGTTGTTAAGGTGGAGATGAGTTGTTGTTGTTGAGGTGAGGTGGAGATTGGTGGTGGATATTCACCCGCTTGGCATAGTCCAGCGGAGTAATGTTTCACCCGTCTGGCATAGTCCAACGGAGCGTTGTTTCACCCATCTAGCATAGTCCAGCAGAGCGTTGTTATATCCCGCTAGGAAAGCATATCCTACGGGGTACGGTACCGTTGTAACTTCTTATCGTGAGGTTAAAACGATCACATGACTAGCTGAGGTGTGGTGCGGTGTGGAGTGATGTGGTTTGGTGAGATGTGGTGTGATGTGGTGTCGTATGTGGTATTTTATCGTATATGGTGTTTTGTCGTATATGACATTTATATATACTTTATTTTATACTATCTTCGTGTATCTATTTACGATGATATATCTATTATTTCGGTTGCGTTATACTATATGGTTGTTGTGACGTTCTGGTTGATTTTTACGTATTAGTATAAATGTTATAAATATATCTCTGTGATTTTTCTGTGGTGACAGGAAAAAGGGTTTTCTTTTTTTTTCTTTTTGCTATGTGATATTTTATGCTTGATCCATCTAAAAATATTTTTATTAAGAAGGCAGTACACTCTCAGGTAAAACAGTTAGGAGTCGATCCCCTATTGGCGCTAGATAGAGTCCTACGATGGAGTCATGCGGGAGTTTTTGAGATGAGCTGTTTGAGGCAAACCTGTGAGAGGTTCAGGGTTATTATATTTTTGTTGTTATTATAGTTGGGGACGGGTGTGTCCCCCATATGAGAGGTTGTATATGGCCTGTATATGCGATTATATATTTAAGTATGCATAGTGTCATTTTCTAGTTGATTGGATGTACAGGCGATGTTGTGTCGACGTCACGTCGGCCCTAGAGTAACGGGTGTCCGGGGTGGGTTTTGACAGCGAATCAATGATATTACCTCCGTTGTCAAAGAAACAACTAGAACGGCCTAAGAAAGTAAGAATTCTATCTAGATGAGAAGTAAAAGAAAGATGGTGTGGTAGATGTGGGGAAATAGGTAGACACAATAGGAAAACATGTAAGGCACCTCTAAATGAAAGATCATGAGGTGGATCTTGATTTTTTTGTCTAATTTTTTTCAAATAATAATGTTTTATTTGTTATAAATGTTTTTAAAACTATATTAAATAAAAAAGTAGTGTATTTTTTGTTCAGATTATGTTTGGTAATTGTGTAACAATCAGAATGTGAACTTTATATAAGAAAGAAATAGTAGGATTCATATTGCATTCAACAACTTGAAACATTTATATTTTGTATTCAACAGTCATAGGCTTTTTTGTCATGCATTCAACTTTTGTCATAGGCTTCTTTGTGTTACATTCAACACTATCATAAGCTTGTTCGTGTTACATTCAACACTGTCATGGGCTTTTATTTTGTCATTCAATTTTTAGGGTTGTGTTACATTCAACACTGTCATAGGTTGTTTTGTCACAAATTCATCATTTGTCATATGGTTTTGTGTTACATTCAATACTATCAGTTTTTTTTGTCACACATTTAACATTTTTTGTCATAGGCTTCTTTGTGTTAACGCCATTTTTTGTGTTTATTAACGTGTTGAATGTAACATCTTATTTCCACGAAAAAATGCCATTTTTTGTGTCTATTAACGTGTTGAATGTAACACGGCTTGTGCTCATTATCTGACTTTTTAAATGTATCACGCATGTTCCGCTATACACCATATTATTTCCCCCTTAAATCGCCATTTCGTACCTTCTGCAGAGATATTGCGTCGACGACGTCCTTTGGAAAACGTGCCCTCACTCAAATGTCATTTTTGTACCGATTCATTTCATTTTCCAAACTTTTCATCTTCTCGGATACGCCAACCAAAAAACACCTTTTTGCTATGTTCTCTCCCGTCGTTCTCATCCTCAAACCGGCGAAAAAATGGTGCACACAAAAAGAAAAATGGTGACTAAGAATCCTAACACGACTGATGATCCTGTAAATCTGTCCGATTCAGGTACTGTGTTCTTCTCTTATTTTTTATAATGATCAACGATATATGTTCGATGCACTATGTCTAAATTTCAAAACATTATCCATACAGTAATCGGTTATCCTTTACATGCATACGAAAGCATAGGTTGAAAAATGCTACTGTGTTGAACGTAACATTCGTTTTATATGTAACACTATTGTTGTTTTTTAAAAAAAAAATGTGACATCATAATGATTGTTCAGAAAATGTCCCTTTTCTTCATGCAACGCAACAAATAAACTCATCAACTGAATCTGATGAGATCATAGGTAAGTAATTTTCCTTCTTCCATTAACTGTTGATTGATCTTCCTACCAAATCATCTATAAATGTGTAGTATGTACCTTTAAACTTGATTGCATTGCATTTGTTTTTTGGTAGTTTCACAGCCAGAGAAGACTGTGCAACCAATAAAATACTGTTCAAATCTATCACAATTTCATTCATTGATCAAGTCTATTCATCTTCAACGTGCACACTTTTAAATTCTGCGGACAATTCCATTTTGGAACACAATAAATGCTCTTCTGCGATTGGAGAGTAGGATCGGTTCGTTCCACAAAATAGATTCCCTCATTGCTAATATCATTTGCTTATATGAACCACATCGAAAAGCATTCAGGCTTGGATCAAAACTGGTTACATTTACAAGCAATGATGTCCAGTTGATTTTTGGATTACCACTAGGGAATGAACAACTTCCTAGTCGTTATGCAAAAAAAATGGGTTCTATATTCTTAGCAAGGAGGGGCTTGGTTAAAAACAGGTTGAGTGTTGTTGAGATAAAGAATGAAATTGTCAAACCATTGGCCAGTAATAACCATGAAAATGTACAAGATGTTGCCCGTCTACTATACTTGCATCTCATAGCAACTTGTTTTTTTTCAAACAATGGTCAAGCTGCTAGTGTCTCTGATATCATAAATGTTCAGGATTTAAGAATGATGGTGACTTATAACTAGGCTGAAGCAATTCATTCAAACTTGATGTCATCGATTGCCTCAAGTTACCGCAGACCAGAAACCGTTACTGGATGTGTTATCGCATTGTAGGTTATATAATTTTTTTTTTTTTTTACATTGTTCTCTAGTACACATCATTTTTTCCCTTATGTTTTATGTTTCAATTTTAGTGATGTGGTGCATTTTTTATTCAGTTTTGATTATGCGAGCACACATATTTGCTCAAAGAAGTCGCAGGGTGACAATATTCTATTCCACGCTAGGAAAAATGGGACATGATGCAGCTTATGGAAGTTGCGTCTGGTTTGCAATTGTCCCAATTGTCTGATAATCAGGTATGCATGTTATATGCAAACATATTCTCTGTTATGTAACATCCATATGATGTAACATTCAACACCTTGTGGATGTTGAATATAACATCAAGGGTTCTATTGATGTCTGTATGCAGAGTAAAATTCGTAAGATGTTACATTCAACACTGTGGATATTGAATGTAACATCAATTGTTTACTTGCTTTATGTATGTAAATACTAAAATTCATAAGATGTTACATTCAACACCAGTGGATGTTGAATGTAATATCAAATGTTCTCATCATTTTCATGTTGAAAGTAACATTCTTACATATACTGTTGTCTAGATTAAGCAAACTGAAATGAAGGAAACAATCACCGAAATGCAAATGGGTATTGTGCTTCCAATTCATATTGAAATTGAATTGTTTGGTCGGGATGACAAGGACAAGGGCAAGAACAAGGTCGATTCGTCAGAATTTCCTTCTTTTGACCTCAAGATTTCGTAAGAGTTCACTGCTGATGTTGTTGAATACTGTGGAGGGGTCCCAAAACTTAGCTCCGCTTGTTGAAAGAAATGAAAAACTTGCTGGTGATTATGATCATTTGAAGGAGGAACGAAAAGAGTTGAAGAAGAAATATAAATAAAAAAAATAAAGAAGTTGAAGAAAGAGATTGAAATTTTAAAAGTCGAATTGACCAATTCACTGGTTGAAACATAGGTACACGTTGTTACGCAAACGGAAAACTTTGTTACTGAAAAAACAGTACTCCAAGAACATCTAGAAGAGGCTGTGGTGCATTCTGTTGCACAGTCCATTTAGAAAGAGCAAGAATTCAAAGAACAGGTTGTGAAGATCGCGAGGTTTTATAATACGGCATTAGAAGAGCGTGATTCTATTATTGCCCAACAAGCATGTGAGATTGCCAAACGTGATCGTGAACCAGTAGTCAAATGTCCAAATCTGCCTGAGAAAATGGTTACACGAAGAAGTACACGTCAAAAAACACATACGACAACCCCCATATCACTTGTAAAAAATGTTAAAAGCCACATGAGGACACGAAAAACTGGTGAGGGGTTGGTTCCATGAATATCACATTCCCGCAAAACGATCGAAGAGGCTTATAAAAGCTATTGAGAAGGAAAAGCCAGTGACAACCATTCAGTCAAATGACACTATAGTATATCAAGGAGAATCTAGCAAAATGACTGCTGAGTTGGATGAGGCACGCATGCTGCCTCCCCGAGATAGTTTTGTGGCTATGATGTTAACCGAAGACGAATGGAAACTCCTATATCTTATTTTGCAAACAGAGGGTTATACGTAAGTTTCATTCTTCCATCTTTATTATTTTTTATTTTCATTTTATGTGTCGATTGTTATGTGTTGATCCAATGAAAAATGTTTTCTTCTTTATACAATTAAAGCATTTGTTTGGGGCGGAGAATGGACTTTTGCACAGGTCTCCTTTGTTGACATTCTTGATCTACTATGGGAAAAACAGCTGACAAAATTTGTGAGTTACCATGTATATTATTTTATTTTATTTTCGTTAAATCTGTATGATGTTACATTCAACATCTGTGGATGTTGAATGTAACATCAAGTGTTCTCTTCCGTAGTGTTTTTATTAAATTTGTATGATGTTACAATTAACACCTGTGGATGTTGAATATAACATTAAAAGTGTTCTCTTGTATTTTGTTGCAATAGTAAAAACCATATGATGTTACATTCAAAACACCTATAGGTATTGAATGTAACACCAATTGGTGTTTGTTTTATGTATGCACTATTAAATCCGTATGATGTTACATTTAACATGTGGATGTTGAGTATAACATGTATTGACATTATAAAACTTTGACGCATATTCTAAACATATTGATGCTTATCTAATCAAGTCATCAATGTTGTTATGGAGCTCTTGTGCCTCGAACAAATGAATATGGAAACTGATTTAAAACAGCTTGGTGACATTCTTTCTAATCAATCATTTTTAATAAATAGTACATGTTGGGTGAGTACATTTTGCTTCTTTTCCCTTTGACTGTTATACATCTACAAAATTTATTCACACATACATTAAAAATGTTTTCTACAGTCATGGATTCTTGAAGGGGATGAACTCACACTTAACAAATTTTTGAACCCTGAGATAATTCGTACGTTCACATCTGAATGCCGTTATGTTCATTTTCCCATAAACACTACTGGCCCTACTCCAACAACTGGCCATTGGACCTTAGTTGTGTGTGATAAGCAAGAGTCAATATGGCGTCATTATAATTCTGTTAATCTGAGACGAAAAGGCACAGTTGACCATTTTTCGAAAATGTGAAAAAACTTGTAAACTTGTATTTTCATTAAAAAAAAAAAAAATGTTGCTGTTAGAACAAACAATAATTAATAGTATTTGGGCACCTATAGATTGCATACGTAGACCAACTACTCACCAAAAATAATGTGGAGCATGAGTGGGCTAATCCTTCAGAAGATAAGATGTTGAATGTTTGTGATGTACCAAATCAAGGTTCATTAGCGTACGTACCGCATATATAACTTAATAATTTAAGTCATACATCCTTTAATAAAAAATAAAAAAAAACAGTTGTTGAATGTTGGTGATGTTGAATTTTACAGAGTTGATTATGGAGTATGCATCATCCATGTGATGAAGAAGATCTTTAGGAAGAAGAAGATCCTTACCAATATAGGCTTGCACGGGTTTCGCATGGAACGTGCTGCTATCATTCATCATTTCTTAAATGATGCACCAAGAAGATGGACACTTGACTTATATCACACTCGCACAGCAAATGAACCCAAACCTAACTGAAAAATAGACAAATGCTATTGAACTTCTGGATTTCCACAATATTTTTGGAAAACTGCTTTTTGAAGTTTCATTTTTTGTATGTAATCCATTGTATATACACAATGTCATACACAATTTGTTGTTGTACTTTTTTTTATATGTGTTGAATGTGTTGCCTATGACTGTTGAATGCAAAAAAACAAACCTATGACAGTGTTGAATATAATACAAAGAAGCCTATGACAAAATTGTTGAATGTGTGACAAAAAACCTATCATAGTGTTGAATTTAACACAGAACCATAAAACAACCTATGACAGTGTTGAATGTAACACATTCCTAACAAATTGAATGACAAAACAAAAGGCCATGATAATGTTGAATGTAACACGGGTAAGCCAATGACAATATTGAATGTAACACGGGTAAGCCTATGACAGTGTTGAATGTAAAGCCGTGTTACATTCAACACGTTAATAGACACGAAAAATGGTATTTTTCAGAAGATGTTACATTCAACACGTTAAGAAACGAAAATTGACTTTGTGAACGCAAGCCGAATTACATTCGACATATTAATAGACATAAAAAATAGTGTTTTTCGGGGAAACTAACAAGATGTTACATTCAACATGTTAAGAAAAACAAATTGACTTTGTGAACAGAAGATGTTACATTCAACACGTTAATAGACACAAATTGACTTTGTGAACAGAAGATGTTACATTCAACATGTTAAGAAACGCAAATTGACTTCGTAGATCTTACAGGTTAGATATTATAGATCATTTTTTGGAAATCAGAATAAAGATTTTCATTAGCGTTTGGCATGATTGAGTTGCGCAAATTGAGTTACGATAAAAAACGGAAACTATTAATAAGGCGGAAGGATGAGCCGCCTTATTAATGAAGGGTAAAATCGTCCAATGAGGACAAAAGTCCTGATCAACGCATGAAAAAGCGACTGGGTTTATTCGGTAATTACCGGCGCCTTTTGGGAGTAATCGGTGCACGTCCCTTTAATAAATTAAATAAATTATAAATTCTTTCCAAACTATAGGTTGCGTTTGAATAAGGGATTTAACAAATTTTCTTGTTTGAATAACTATTTTAGCTGAAAAATTTGATCGTGCAATTTTACAATTACTTTGTTTAGATAGGTAAAGTATTTGTAAACGGAATTTACACATCCATTAAATTTTAAGCTTATATAAATATTAACAACATGCTAATAAAATTCAAAATAATAAATTCAACGTAAGAAATTAACATTCTCCAAATCTAAATTAGACGCGATTGTCTAGTGTCCACAAACACAAAATTAAGCATGGTTGTCCACAAAATCAAAAGTAAACATGATTGTCCACAAGAAACATAATTAAACATGGTTGTTGCAATATGAAATCAGATCTATATAGCAAAGACCACTAAATCTAGATAGAAATTGGAACCCTAATTTATTCACAAAATGAACAAACTAACAAAGAACCACCTTAGATATAGTTAAAAATTGGAACAACAAACCTAGAACTAGCTAACAATTGAAACAACAAACCTAAATCTCCACGAAATTGGGCAAGAAATATAAAGAAATTGGAAAACAAACCTGAAGAAGAAGAAGAGGAGAGACAGATGACAACGGCGAATAGTGAGCAGTGACAGACGACGGCGTGGACTGAGCAACGACGAAGAAGAACAAAGAAGAGGACGTCGACCGTGGAGTGAGCAACGACGAAGAAGAACGAAGAAGAAGACGGCGGTGAAATTGGACAAAGAAGAAGAAGAAGATGATCAACAAAGGTCAAGAGGTGAGTAATTTGCAAATACTTCTTTAGATGGATTTGTAAATGACACCTCTCTTAAAATGATACAAATGACGTTTTCTACCCTATTCTTTAGATGAAATAATTTTACAACTCTCACAAATAAATACCCAAATAAGGAATTTGTTACAAAAGGATTTGTGAAATCATTTTCATAAATGAAATCCTTCCCCAAAGTTCCTTACCCAAACACAACCTAAAATTTTTAGGTTAAATTATATTTTGTACTCTTTAAATTTTATATTTATATTTAATTGATCATTTATTATTTTATTAATATAAAAAATTGAGAAAATATTTTTAAGCATAAGAAGTCTCATTGGGTATTTAGCTACCTACTTTGTCTAAACACCAAAGAAGATTAGTTTGATTGATAAGAGGAGATATTTTCTTTATCCACCGAGATTCAATCATTCTTTGGATTACTTTAGAAATAAAATCTTGAATACACCAGCCTGATATAGAGGTGCACTCTTGAGATTGCCCGGAAAGGTAATTAGTCAAAATGTGTGTAAAATTGGTCTCGATACATCTCCATCTAACAACAACAACAAAAAAATTTGTCTAAACATAAAACTTACAATCTTTATATACATATTGTGAACCCAAGAGATGTTAACCCAAGAGATGTTAGTCTAGTTGGTACAAGAAGGTGTCACATTTTTTTGTCAAGTTCAACTCTTCTCTGAAGCACTTTAAAAATTAAATCTTGAACGTAATCTTAAGAACACTAAGTCGATTGGAAGAGTGTACTCTTAAGATTGTTCGGAGAAGTGATTAATCAAGATGTATGTAAATTGATCCAGACATACTTTACCGTTAAAAAAAAAAATTGTTCATGGGACTTTAATTAAAAATATAAATTGTAGGTAACATTTGCTATCGATAAAACAATCTCAAATATCACATTTTGCTAGCACTATTAGATAAAAACTCGTGATGCCCCTAAAAAAGGAAATCACACTCGACGCCAGCACGGCTTGCCGCCGCGAAGGCCCTTCAAATCCACCCCTATGTTTCAATTTTACAACATATATAAGAATGGCCCCATTGTAAAACTCATGGCCTTTCATTTTCTTAGGATCGATCTTGAGCGATCTTAAGCACCAACCAATACCTAACACGTGCTCGCAATTCTGGATAGCCTTCTTAGGTTGCGAAACACGAGGCTAAAATTCTACCAAATGGACAACAGTGAGTTTGGATCACAAGAACAATGTATTCGTGAGCTTTAGAAGCAAGCAACAAGACAAGTTGACTGGACAAGAAGCCGAAGGGTTTCCACTTAAAAGTACATATGCGACAATGTTAGTGAAATCAGACAAGAAACCAAAGCTGACAACAAAAATAAGTAACCACAAGTTATGCGCTAGGAATGCTACCACTGACGCGAAACTATAGTGACATGCCACTAGGTCACAACATTCTATCGTTTGCACCATTGGACAAGGAATGGAACGCTTCACGACAATGGTACAGGTTTCGCATCACTAGCTGCCCCATTTGCTCAGCTACTTGCTCTGTGGAGCGATATTCCCACAACAACGTATGGTAGTATTGAGTATAAAAGAGCTCCTATCTAACCAGTTGCATCCATAGGAACTACCAACTAGCTACTAGGAAAGAGGACGCTGAAATGGCGAAGAGATTTGGCCCTAATCACGGCCCAGCCCTCCATAAATGGTCGTATACACCTGAGATTTTCTGATACCGACATAAACATCAACATGCCAGGACAACGCACCCCTCACTACTACATCAGCCCAATTCAATAGCAACAAATTCATAAACATATATAAACTCGTATACACAAGCACTAGAGATTTTTTTTATACCAACTACAGGATCAGTGTGTCACAAAACTCATGTTTTAAAATCAACTAGAATCCCACATCGTTTGTGTTACCTGCTCCTGAGCTAGACATAAAGCTTAGGTCAATCCTCCTCTTTCACCTACACTGAAAGCCAAATTTATGCACCAAACATGTACTAAATTGATGAAATAACCAGGAATTGAGCTGGTTACCGGCTAGAAATTGGCATATAGATATACAACTGCAGAAAAAGAAGGAAATTACAACTGGAAATTTAACAGCAGCAGTTTCAAATTTTAATAACAATTAGGGGTGGGGTGAAGTTTCACCAATCATGTACAGAATTTGCTGCTAAATTCAAGGCAGAGGTTCCTGTGAATCTCCTAAACGAGACAAGTGAAGATATGCATCTGTCCCTGCAGTTCAATATCCATTACAACAACAACAAAAGAGAGTCAAATGTTATATATATACCTTGTTTGTCCAAAATAAGAAAGCCGTCCAAAATTATAGCTACTTTCATATATTTTTTCCTTCTATTTTGGACCAAAATTTGTATGAATATTGTCAGCATGTTCAAAGGTGGCATTTGTTTAGGGCACATTTAGTTATTCGTCAATTTAGTGTTTTGTTGTAAGATTTAAAAACACGTAATTAGATTGCTAACTATTTTAGGTGTAAGTCAGAAGAGGTGTCCTCTTTCCTTGTTAACTAGGTTCAACTCTCCTAAGGAGCACTCCAGAAATTAGATCTTGAATTTAATCGTAAATGCACCCGGCCATGTGGGAGAGCGCACCTTTAAAATTGGCCGGAGAGGTGATTTTTCAAGGTGCACGTAAACTGACCTGGACACATCTTACCGAAAAACCCAAAAAAATAAAAATAAATAAATAAATTGCTAACCATTTCGTTTATTTTTTTCTCGTCTAATTGGAGAAAAATATAGCTTGAAAATTCAAGCATACAATACTTAAAAGTTTGATTAAATCAATATGTAAACAGAGAAACGTACAAATCAAATCATAAAAAAGACGATAATTTAGACAACCAAACAAGTGCTTAGAGTTTCTATTTTATTTCTTTTTTTTCCAAAGAACTAAGAATCGAAACGAAAAAATATGGGAACAAAAAAAATATTTCTTTATATGTTCGCGGATTTTTAGAACAACTTTTCGGGAACGTAAAAAAAATAGTTGAAACTGACCAACATGGGCAACCCTTGCACTCCAATTGCGATATCGGTTAATAGTACAATTGGAATGCAAGTGAACTATTTGGGAGTGGCAGTGTCAATAATATAAACCTATAAGAGTGAACAAATTACGATTAATTTTCATCCTGGAAGTAGATAACTATTTTTCATTTTACTTATAATTAATTTGTCGGGACAAATTGAAAAAATAAGGGTAATTTCAGTATTATTATTAGCTTTAACCAAGTTAAAAACAGAGTTAATAATTCCATTAACTATTGGAAGAATATGTTATCGATGGTTAAAGAAAAAAGGGAGGTCAGTATAATTTGACAAAGCGGGGTCTGGTTGAAATATGGACAAATCTCAGGGGAGGCAATTGAAATTTACTAAAAAATAAACATTTTTTTTTCTATTTAGGCCCCAATTTGGTAATGATTTGCTAAGTACTTTTAAAAATAAAATAAAAATAAAAAATCAACAAAAAAATACTTTTAACTTAAATTAGGAGTAAAGGAAAAAATCAAAAGTGTGTTCAATAGATGGCTGAGAAATTAGGACTGATAATTCCTAATCCAACAATCTCTTAAATATTAAAATTGAAATAACAAAGAGAAACTATTTTTTTTTTTTCTCCTAAAAAATACTTAAAAACAAATTTTTATTTTATTTTATTTTATTCAAGTGCGGGGTTACTAGAGAGTGAGGTAGACCTAAGAAAATATTGGATGAGACTATTAGAATTGATTTGATGGCATTAAACCTGGCCGGAGGATGGCCCTTGATCGATTACTATGGCATAAACGGATTCATGTATACCCTACAAAAGTGGGGCAAATGCTTAGTTGTTGTTGTTATTGTATTTTGTTTTTAAAGCAATAGTAAAAACAATCGATGCCTTATTTTTCGAAGATTCTTATTATATAGTCCTCTATTATTCGCTTTCAACTTTTTTTTAAATCCTATTTATAGAGGAACTTATTTTCAACCTTTTTATTATTCATTACCAATATTTTACTCAACACCAACTATAATATCACTTGCTAGTTAATATTAACAATTTAGTTAATGCTAAGTAAAGGAGTAAAAGTATATTCAAAGGACTAAAAAAATAGCAAAAATAAGGATAAACAATTGTAGGTAGCTTCTTTTCAAGGACTTACCATATCCTTCCATGGAGATAATTTGCAGATCTCCTCCAAAATATCGAGCATACAAGCGGCTTATAGGAAGCCCGTACCCATAACCGGCCATTGTTGCCACATTAGCAGATGCAAAATCATCACACTGCTCATCCAAAGGATTTCTCGCAGTGCTATATAAATAGGTAAAGATCTTAGGGAGACCACTTCTCGGTATTCCACCTCCTTCATCAGAAACCTAGATTGAAGACAAACAAGAACTATCAATGCAGAAACCCTAACCACCATTTGGTAATGTGTTTTTTAAGTACTTATAATAAAAATAAAAATAAAAGTTAAAGGCACTTTTTTTCTTTTCTTTTTTTTTTACTTTTCAAAATAAATAATAACAAAAAAAGTAAAAATATGATTTTAAGTATTTCTTCCGAAAAGAAAAATAATTACTTCTTGTTTTTTCGTTTTTATATTATAAGAGATCATGGACATAAGACCTCTCCGCCCTCTTTTTAAAATCATTTGCCTCTTTTTGGGATTAGGAAAGAATTTATTGGGGTAATATTGAGATAATATATTTACACTTTTTTATTTTTTTACATAGGAAACGTACTTAGAATTTCGTAGAAGGATAAAAACATAGGGTAGAGTGGTCATAATCCATCAATTCATAAGATAAAAAAATTGAAAAAAAAACAACTATTTTTTCTTTTCAGAAAAAGTACTTTTATTTTCTTGAGTTCTATTTAAATCGCAAAACAAATGCTACTTTTATTTAAAGACATGCCTTAATGGTAACATCTTCTAATCCATCGGCAACAATGATTCGAATAGGAGGTATTTTGTCTGAATCCATATACCGTTCTTGGACAGCACGCAGCGAATTCTTAACCAGCTCAAAAACCATCAGATGTAAGTGTGTCGGAACATACCTGTCATTTAAAGATAAGGAAATAATATAAAGGACGATATACAGGTGACGTTTGTTTAGCATTTTTGTTTCCCATAAAACTCATTAGAAAAGAGAGAAATATGGGCATGATTCTGTTATGTTCCCAGAAATTTATTCTCGAAAAAAGGGAACCGAAACACTGATGACTAAACAAACGGGGCCTTAATCCTAGAAAACTTGGAAAAACAACAGAGAAACAAAAAGAACTATTTCGGTTCTGTTCCTATTTTTTTAGACCAAATTTTAGGGAACAGAACAGAAACATATTTCATTTGTTTCTCTTCTTACCACAAGTTCTCCGAGAATAAAAATAAAAGAACTAAGGCACTGCTTGATTACACTTTTTTTGAAGTACTTTTAATTATCAAATATTGAACAAAAAAATACTTTTACTTAAAAGCAAAAAAAAAAAAAACTCAAAATCATACATTCACTTTTTTCTTTTCTCTGTTTAAGTACAAAACAAATGCATTACCAAACGGTGCCTAAATAAATGCCTCAATCTCAAGTACTACAGAATAAAAAGACTAATTTCCTCACCTTTTTAAAGCAAATATCACATAGGAGTTAGTGCTTCAAAAAACAGAAATCTTAAGTAGCGTTTGGCAGCATGAAATTTAGGCTTAGAATTGGAATTGAAAATGAATGTATGTAACTTTTTAAATTTTTACATGCCTTCATTTCTAATTCTAATTCCATGAAGCCAAACACTATCTTAGTTGAACAGAAAATTTGGAATTATGTAAGAGAAAGTAGAGATTCTCGAAAAGTGAGTGGCAGAAAACGAATAGATTAGCAGAAAACCTCAAACTAACAGAATACAGTTGTTTAGGAGATATTTAACTTACGGGAAAGTAAAGTTTGGATCCCCATAGATATGAACATCGGGAGCTGAACCATATTCTCGTAAACAGATGCTACGAGCATCCTCGCTGGCACATTGTGCTACCTCCACTGGAGACATTTTTGTGTTAATGTAACCTATGAACCCAGGTAAGGGATCGGGGTCGTGCAATGCCACATGCTGCCCTGAGTTCCAATAAATTTTTGAAGTATATGAGAGCGTGATTTATCATCAATTTCACAAAGACTATAAGACCGCGTTTGGTAAAAGAACATGATTTTTCATCAATTTCAGAGACTATAAGCCATTTAATTGGCATTCTAAATAAAAAAATGTAAAATTTCAAATTTCTGTATGCTTTCATTTTTAATTCCAATTCCAAGCAACCAAACACGACCTTAGGCAGTGTTTGCAAGCGCAGAATTAGAGCATTGGAATTGGAATTAAGAATGAAAGCATCAAAGATTTGAAAATTCACACGTGTTCATTTCTAACTCCAATTCCAAGGTCCCAATTCAATACAACCAAACACTACCTTAGGTACCGTTTGGTAGCATAGGATTCAGATCTTGGAATTGGAATTAGAAATGAACTCCTATAAATTTCTAGATTTCTACAAGCGTTCATTTGTAATTCCAACATTCAATTCTGTAAAACCAAAATCAACGCTTGAAAATGAAATTCGAAATTCGCATGTGTTCATTTGTAGTTTCGATTCCAAGTCTCCAATTCCATGAAACAAAACTCCAAGTCTCCAATTCCATGAAACAAAACACCACCTTATGTAAATTTTCAGATTTTTACACGAGTACATTTCCAATTCCACCTCCAAATTGAAGCTTTGGATCTGGAATTATAAATGAAGGTAGTTCTGAACAACCAAACAGAGGGTAAGGTAGTGCTTGGAAGCAGTAAATTGGATCTTTAGAATTGGAATTAGAAATGATCACATGAATTATTCCAATTCTTTGGCTCCAATTTCGTGCTTCCAACCACACAACCAAACACAAGGTAAGGCAGTTTTTGGAAGAATGGAATTGGAGATTTGGATTTGGAATTTCACACACACACACACACACAAAAAAAAAAAAAAAAGGAAAAAAACGAAGGTAGTGTTTGGTAGTAAGGAATTGGAGCCTCGGAATTGGAATCGGAAATAAACACATGGAAATTTTGTCTAATTCCAATTCCAAAGCCCTAATTCCTTGCAACCAAACACTACCTAACAAAGATCGTTAAATAGAGGGAAAATGTATCAAAAACAAAATGGGGAAAAAGGAAGATAAAATCTAACCAATAAGCATTCGAATCCCAATTCTCGACATGTAAAATCGATCCAGAAACTGATGAATTTCCTCTAAATTGTTGTACTCAATCATTGGGTCCAAACTTTTCTTTAACTGTTGGACTCCTAAAGCCATCATGGGAACAACGTTGTTGTGTCTCACCTTAATCATCTTAATCATTCGTGTAAACTCCGACTCATCCTTCCTATCCTTGATCTCCGAGAAGGATCTAAGGTCACGAAATGAATCCAAATACCAATCTCGCACCTAAAAAATAACAAAATCAAAATCAAATTACCTTCACCACCCGGAGGAAAAAAAAAAAAAAAAAGAACCATTGATTTTACAATTCACCCACCACTGATTTGTCCCAAGGAACATAATAGAGATTGAAAGAGAGATTATTGTCTTGTTTGTTTAGGCCTTGTTTGGTTCACTATTTGGAAATTGTTATCGGTTTTCAAAAACACAAAGTACAACTATTACTTTTTTAACAACACAACTCAAAAACAATTTCCAAAATACTCAATCTATCACGCCAACTACTTTTGAAATTCTACTTATTTTTTAAATAAATTTTATTTTATTTTTGTTCTTTATATCTTTATTTTTAATTTTCTACAATTTTTTTGTAGCACACATTCATTCAAGAAACATCATTATTATCTCTCTTTTTCAGCATCATATTTCAATCAATCACATTACTTTTACTCATCATTTTTTCAAACTATTCTCCTTTTCAGAACTTTTGCAAAATTAAATCAAACGACTTCTCACAATTTTCAAAAACTATTTTTAAAATTTTCAAAAACTAAACCAAACAAGACCCTAGTGTTTCCATTTGCAAATTTCTCTTTATGTTCTCAAAAAATTGGGAAAAGTGACTGAAATATGAGGAGAAAAATTGTTTCTGTTTTGCTCCCAGATTTTAAGAACAAATCTCTGAGAATAGAACAGAATTGCTCCAAGATTTCGATTTCTGTTACAAATTTCTGGGAAGAGAAACAAAAATTTCGAGAGCACAAAACACTGAACAAACGACACCTATATGTCTACTTTCATCCACAATTCGATTCAGCATAAAAAAAAATGAAAATAAAAATAAAAAGAATATAAGTAGCTTTGACAAGTAGGGATGACAACGGTTTAGTCCAAAACCAAAAGCATCAAACATATACCAAACCCTAAACCCAAAACCAAAATCGCCAGTTTTTTAGAAAACGATTTTAAAACAGAACAGTTTAATTTTATACAAAACAAAATCAAAACCGTGAAACCGTTAAGGTTTTTAAATTTTATATAAAACTAAAACCGAAACTGCGGAATTGTGAAACCGCGAACCGTTATTTTTATATATAACAAATTAACCCTACATACAACAACAATAACAACAACAACTAAAACTTCGTCCCAATCTCATTATCCCTACATACATACATACATACATACACACACACACACACACACACTAAGGGTCAAAATATAAAAAAATAAAAAAATAAGGGTAATATATATAATAAAAACATATCCAAAATACCGGTTACATTGCTCAGTTATGCAGTTCAGTTACACAGTTTGGTTTCATGGTTACTATCCCAAAACCAAAACGAAAACTGCTTCGGTTTTCAATTTCGAAACTGAAATCGTAACGACAACCATTTAATCGGTTTCAAAACCGAACCGCTCTGTTCGGTTACCTGTTGGTTCGAGTTGAATTGCCATCCCTATTGACAAGCACCCAAATCATACACAAAGCTTGATAAAAATGCTTTTATTTTGCTCCCAGATTTGAAGAACAAATCTCTGAGAACAGTACAGAATTATGTTTCAAATCTCTCATAATGCTGTTTCTGTTATAAATTTCTCGGAACAGGGAAAAAAAAAACGAGAGCACAAACACCCAATAAACAACACCTACATGTCTAGTTTGATCCACAAAAGCTTGAAACACATCATGCAAATTGTCGATATTGAAGATGAAGATCTAAACTAGTACTAGAAATATCTTAAAATCCTCTGTATACAACTATACGTAAGATATTTAACGTCTAAAAATTGATCAGAAATGATCACCAAATAGTTAAATCCACTCAACAGCAGGAATATTCTAATAAAATGAGTGAACAACATCATCAGCATACAGCGTTAAGACATGAGGCAGAGATGTCATGAAAAGATCAAAATTAATATTAAATAGTAAATTAGCTTTCATGGTTCTTCTCTTTCTTCTTTAACAGTCAAAAAAGTATAAAATAATAGAAATATAAAACATGTTTCCTTCAACCCCAGCAAAGCATAGACATGCATTAATTTAATAACGATCACCTACGAAAACCCTCCATAAATCATGTGCAATTTTGAGATATGGAGAAGAATTTCTACCTTGAGAACGGCAGGTTTATCAGATAAGCCGTACGGCAAGGTCTCAAGTTCAATCGCCCTCCGGGCGATCCTAATCGGAAGCTCCTTGTGAAGGAATTGAGCAGAAATCAGCAAATTACGGTCAGTTGGCCTCGATCCGAATTCCATCATGTACCGGAGGCTCACTCCCGTCTGCTTCATGGCGCCCCATTTCTGAACCTGGTCGATCAGAGTCTTCGAGAACGTCTCGAACAGCTTCTTCGCCGCCATGGAGATGATGATGATGAATTTGAATATGAAATTAATGAGTACGAGCCAACCATGGGACACCAAAACAAGATTACAATACCGGACGAGCTCGGAAGCGGAGACTACGAAGCCAACCCCGCTGTTTAACTTTATTCACATCAAATCACAGGCGAGCATAGATGTTCACATCATGTAGAGAGAGAACCCGAAAAAGCGACGGTTGCTAGAGAGAGAAAAAGGAGTTTGCCGTTGCAGAAGACAAGTGGCTGTGGGATTCATTTGGGTGGTAGGAGACGAAAATTAGGGTTACCGATTCGCTCACTGCGTGCGTCTTCGTGTGTGCTTTTTCTACCTTGAGGGGAGAGAGAGAGAGGGTGGGGGAGACAGAGGTGGACCATGGAAAAAGCATGTGAGAGAGGGTGGATAGTTTGTTTTTCTTTTTTGAGGACAGTAAACTGATCGGCTCAGATTACACACATGTCCATTAATTATATTTTTAAAGACGTATTTTTCTCCATGGATATAGTACATGTAAGATTAAATTTAAAAATTAATTTTTGATACATTTTTCAAGATAATAAAACTTGGTTAATAGCAATATGAGTTGGCTCAAGTGGAAGGAACTTAAGTTCCCTTAAGTAATGTCTAGAAATCGAAATCTAGAGATTGTGTATGAAGAGTGCTCTGTTGGGAGAAGTGCCTAGTTTCGGCCCCCGACAGTACCTCGAGGGATTAGTCTCCGCCGATCGTGGTGCGGGGATACCCTAGTTTACACCGAAAAAAAAAGAAACTTGGTTAATAAAGAGGGTTTTTTTTTTTTTAATAACGGTAAAATGTGTCCAAATTAATTTATACGTACCTCGATTAATTATCTTTCCAGACGATCTTAAAAGCGCATTTTTTCATATTACATGGCGCATTTAGAATTAAATTTAAAATTTATTTTTTAAAAAAATCAAATTCTGATTAATAAAAAAAAAAAAAAAAATCGATGAAAAGTCAATTTTTTTTAAGTCTAATTGGTAAAAAGTCTTTTTGTGTTATTAGATTTTGATTTAGTCATTTAAGTTAGATTCTATTTATATTTTAGTCCCAAATTGCAGGAATGGTAAGAATATTGCAGGAGGGATTGTAGGAAGCCTTTTAGTGAGTATATTCGATTTTTATAGTGAATTCTGTTACATGTAACTAATGTTAGTTATAATTTCATAATTGTTACTTTTTATACATATTTTGGCATTTTTGATTACATATGCTTATATAATATTAATTACATGTTATAATTATATATATATATATAATAGTTTGTGACGTTATTGAAAAAATATCAAACTTTTTAGTTACATATCTTAGATATGTAACTAAAAAATTATATATTATTAAAACATGTAATTAAAAAATATCAAACTTTTTAGTTACATATCAAAGATATGCCACTAAAAAGTTACATATTATTTGAATATGTAATTGAAAAAAGAAAAAAAAAATTAGTTAGATGTAATTAAATATAGTAATATTATATAAAAACTAGTTATATGTAACTAACGCGTAGTTATCACGTGAGTAAGGATTCTATCTTTTTAAAATAAATGAAATTAAATCAAAAAAAATTATTACATATAAGACTTTTTAACTAATTAGAATAATTTAAATAGAAAAGCTACAACTTATTCTCCTAAAAAAAAAAAAAAAAACCATCGTCTCTTGTCGATGTCTCGACGCGACGAGATGGTGTGGGTTGAAAGGGGGTGAAGTTTTTGACAGGGCCATATATGAACGACACGTGGAGGAATATGGGTGACTTTAGTATCGGAGAATGTGCCGCCTTGGAAATCTGCTGGCCGTTACAGACGGAATAGAAGAGTTAATTTCACTTGGAACCCCCTATCTTTTTCAGAAGTGAAATAAAACCCTTTTGTGTTTTGCCATCACTAGAAAGTTCAAAATGACACGTTTACCCTTATAATTGTACATTGTGTCATATTTAAAACTTTTTTCTAAATTGAAAGATAAAATAGAAAAAGGAAAAAAATTTGAATATAATAAAGAAAATAAAAAGTATTTCCATATCCCTATCAAGCTATCCCTATTCATATAATCAATGCTCTTTCAATTTCAATGTATAGTTATCGATGACGAGTAAAACATTTTGTGGACAAGTGTGCGTACCAAAAGTTGTCACATTGTAGTAGGCCACTATTTACCTGTTGTCTATCTCATGACACTTAGAATCCCGTATTAGCAAAAATTCACCTAATAGCTCTTTGACCAAACCAAGTTTGGATGTTACAATTTTTTGACACCAACAGTTATAACATAAAATCATTTCTTTAAATCATACCTAGAATTTTCTCTTTACTTTTATCCTTTACAAGTTACTAGTGTAACGACACGATTTCCCAGAACCGCCACACGATTTCTCTCTTTGGAGAATTAAAACTAAAATCGAGCGACTAATATTTTATTACATAAATTTGAAAAATTTTACAATGTGACATCCACAGTTATATTTAATTTATCGAGTCAATTTTAACACAGTAAATATTAGATACAATTATTTTAAATTCAAATACAATTATAATTGTATTCAATTATAATTTATTAAAGAATTTCTCATTCATAAAGTAAATTTAATTCATGTCCATTATTCATAAAGTAATACATGTATATTAAGTCGATATACAATTTTTATTCTCTATCACACTTAAATATATATATATATATATATATATATATATATATATATATATATATATATATATATAATTCATGTCCATTATTCATAAATTAATCCATCCATAATTTATGTAATTGTTCATAAATTTGTGCAATCACCAATTTTATTAATATAATTCTGACAAATTTTACAATCATCAGGTGTTAATTATAATTTATCGAATTATCGAGTCGATTTTACAACAGTAAATAAAAAATATAACTATTACAAATTAAATACAAATTCAAATAAAACTCTTATCGTTGTTTCGTACTTACTGACCCTGCAATTAAAATTGTGGGACTGTAAGCCGACGCTTAGTAGAATTTCTACTCCTCTAATACGTGTATCTAATTTAATGCAACAAATAAACACATAATTACCACATAATCATAATTATTTCATAGAATTTAACAATTAAAATTCAAAAACAATAATAATATAAATCACACTATAGGAAAATTAAATACATATATTAAAAAAATTAAAATTTTTACCTGAAATCTGAAGACGAAATCCAGACTGATATTCCATTACTTTTATAAATATCTATTTTATATATATATGCCACCCACCTCGAACTTTTTAGGAGTGGTCTTGCCAATTGGGTCCGTACTTTGGGTGAGGGCTGTGAATTTTAGGATTGTTAGTATTTAGAGTCGGATTAGGATTTAAATTTTTATTTTTAAATCTGACCTAGACCATATGCATATAAATAAATAAAACATAATATAAAGAAAGAAAATCGGGAAATGCATATTTGCTTTGAATGCATGCATTGTTTGAATTGTCATGTTATTATGATTGCATTATTATTAAAAATGATTATTTTTTAAAAATATAAATAAGAAATTTATTATTGAATTATTTCTTTTTATGAAAAGAATTAGTCAAAAACTTAATATAGGGCCAACTCAAGAGCTAGACTTTTGCTATGTGCTTTTAAATGGGGTTAGGCTTGGGCTGAAGAGACAGGCAGTCGGACTTGGCCCTAGTATTATATAGATTTAAGATACGCATATTTAGTCAATGTTAATTGTTGATTTTAAGATTTTAATGGACAATTAAAGATTGATATTTTTTGTGGAACTAATGGTTTAATTGAGTATTTCAATTTATTAATTTCAACGATGAAAATATGATAACAAGTAATGAATGGAAGTTAAAAGATGATGACAAAGATAATAAAGGATTAAGAGGTTGAAAAATTTGAAGAATTTAGGAAAAACAATTCAGGTTAAATTTCAACTCTTAATATTCCAATTAGAATCACACATGACACAAAAAAAATTAAATGATTTTTATAAATATGTGTATTTTTTATAAGATTCTAATTAGTTAAATTATTTGCTCCTATGTGTAATTGAAAAAAAAAATATTAATAATCGATTAAAATTGAATTTAAGTATTTAGTGGAGCTAACCGAGAAAAGAAATCGGTTAAAGGGGCAAAAATGTCAATGAAAATTGATTAAAAACGAATTGAGAGAAGTGTTCCAGCATTAGTAAGTCGACTGGAGCATAAAAGGAAAAGTTTTTGTATCTCTCGGTCGACAGGTAGGTCGACTTGTGCTCAAATATGAACTCTCTGTATCGATAAGTCGACAGGGCGGTCGACCTGTGAAGAGAAATGTAACTCTCTGAATCTCTAGGTTGACAGATAGATCGACCGATGGGCGATAGATTTTTGGCCTAACTACATCCTAAATCGAGCGGTCGACCGGTGCTCCTTGGTAAGTCGACTTATGACATTGTTTCAGGATATTGTGGAATTCCAAATTTTATTCTAAAAGTAGCCGTTACTAGCCGTTTTATGGTTAGGATTCACGAGATATATTAGGGATTTAATGTTATTTGAGATATGCAACATATATTATGATATTCCTATAGATTTGGTTCATTAAGTTTGAATATTTCTCAATTTGGTACATATAATTCTTTCTATCTTATTTAATTGTAATTGAGAAATATTTGGGGGACTTAATTGAGAAGTTTAAAAGCTATAATTAAGTGATTTGAATCAGAATGAAATCTTAATGATATAAGAGGTTTATAAGAGCAATTAAATGTCATAACAAGTGGGAACTAACCGTTAGAGAGCTTATTTTATTCTCATTTATATAAACATGCGTTTTTCATATTAAGAGAGAAATCAAGATAATTATACTAAGTTTTTCTAAGAGAAATCATATTGAGAATTGTGAGAGTTTTTCTAAGAGTTTTTCTTGATAATTATTTACTGTGGATCATTGTTGTTACTGAATCTGAAGTGACATTTGTCACGACCCGTCCCAGACACTCATTATCCCAAGGCCGACGTGACGACAACATGACATCACCTATTACACTCAATCAACTAACACATTACAATATGCATACAATACTATACAGTTCACTATACGGGAGATACATAATCTCTCATAAGGTTCACATCTGACAGCTCAACTCAAAACTCTCAAATGACTCCACCTAGTGTCAGTAGGGGACCGACTCCTATGTTGTTATACCTACGAGTGTACTGCCTTCTTAGTAAAAATATTTTTTAAAATAATAATACCTTCTAAGTAATACCACATTCAAATGGATCAAGTATAAGTATACAAACATCACGTTTATAATTAAAAATAACCATAATATAAGCAGTGGAAGTAAATCAATATATATAAATTCCATTCAAACTCATCCAATATAAAATAATACCAATCACAATATAATAATTCACCAAATACGATAAAACACCATACAACTCCTCACCACACCACATCACACCATACCTCGACTAGCCATGTGATCGTTTTAACCTCACGATCAGGAGTTGCAACGGTATCGTACCCCGTAGAATATGTCTTCTTAGCGGAATATAACAATGTTCCGCTGAACTATGCTAGACGGATGAAACAACGCTCCGCTGGACTATACCAGACGGGTGAACAACGCTCCGCTGGACAATGCCAAGCGGGTGAATATCCACTACCAATATCCACCTCACCTCAACAACAACAACTCATCTCCACCTCAACAACAACAACTCCGCCTACCATCAACTGATACCTCAATAACAAACAATGAAATCCACAATATCAGAAATACCCAAAATAACGCTTGATCCATGCAAGTTAGAAAATTCATCAATTTTCAAGTAAACACATTTTTCCATCAGATATATAAAAATAGATTTTTTGCAAGAAGACAGTACACTCACCTGATTATCTGTTTTCGAAGACTTTGACCGCCTATTCTCTACCGGTACTCCGGTGCCTGCGAACCTAATAGTGACAGGGCCTAAATTAATATTTTATGTAGAAATAACCTAATCATGCCATGAAATCCTAATTTTCGTAATTCCTATTCCATACGTTTTATTATGAAATATTACTATTCAATTAATATTACTTCGTTACAGTTTACTATATCGAATTTATTCATGTGAACATATAACACTAAATTCAATGATAATGATAACATGTATTTCATATTAAGATAATTAAATGTATTTATTAAAGAAGTGCGGAATTCTACCTTCCCCGAATTTTCTACTGACCGCGAGATTGGATTTATGTTTTTCGTGGGGTGATTTGTGCAATTTCTCCATTTCCTTTTCCTTTTTCTTCTTCTTTCTTTTCCTTTTTCTCATTTCTGTTTTCTGTCTAGTTTCTGTTTTTTGGTTCTGCTTCAGCTGCCAATGATACTCTCGCCGATCCTCCTCGCCGGCGTTCACACACACGCACACACAAAACGATCGACACGTCCCACCGGAGGAACACACCCACGCCGACAACCCATATGCACACCCACACGATCACCGGCGGCCCATGCCCACCGACGACACCCTCTCTCTCACTAACTCTCTGGCCGGTCAAACGATCGACAGCCACCACCGGCGACCAAACAACCGACCACTGAAACACACCTTACCCGATCAACCTACATGCACATAGAGTCACGCACACACACATACAACAACAACACCATCGGTCAAATTCATACCGCCGTCGCCACTACCCTCCGGCGATTTCCACACACACGCGGTCACGACAGTGGAATTAACACATACACACACAAAGCAGTGGCGACACACACACATACATGACAACACCCACGCCGACGACGCCATACCGAAATATACCCACACATATACATGCAGCACACACACCCATCATCACCATCGGAACACATACACGCACACAGCTGCATCAAATAGAAGACACACACACAAAGCCATCAATGAACGGCAACACACACACGAACCTCACACACATACACTTACCGGCGACGACAGTGACGATCGAACCACGCACCACCGCTACCTTCGTCAGACCAAACCACTAACCAAACACACACATACATAGCAACACACACACACACTTCGGATAGCACCCCACCGTCGGTGAACCTTTCCCTCTCTTCCTCTACCGCCGACCCGTCTCTCTCTCTCTCTCTCTATCTCTCTCTTTATCTCTCTCTTTCGTTTCTGGATTTTTCTCCGTTGGGTGTGTATGATTCATATGTGAAATTAACCGGCCGGCCAAGTGGCCTCTTTTTCCCCACAAATTTCCACCGCATCTCTCTTTCTCTCTCTCTTTATATATATATATATATATATATATATATATATATATATTTGCTCTTAAGCCCCCTCATTTTTGTTAAGTTTCATGTTTTTATTTTTATATTTTGAAGATTTATACTTTGGCCCCCTAAACTCTTAAATCACATATTTAATTTCAAAATCCGCTCCGCTATTTTAGTTAGGATAATAATTTAAATTCATTATAAATTTCAATGTTTATGAAAATTGCAATTTATCCCCTTCATGATTTGTTGAGATTTTAATTAAACTCAACTTCAATTTTAACGTTTTGAAAATTTACGAATTAACCCTTCACGTTTATAATTAAATCATAATTTATACCATCAACCCCATTATTTCTAAAATATTTTAAATACAATTTAAATTAGACGTATGTCCAAGGTCGGGGTCTTATAACATTGCTATAATTATTCTTTCGGTGGATTTCGGGTGAGATCTTTCTAAATTATTTTCTATTTAGTAATTGCTTGATTATATTTGGAATTTGATCTTTAGAAATTGTTTTCTAATTTTTTATTGAAAAATATTTTTGAAACAATTTCTTGAATAAATCTGATTACGTGCTACCTATTTTTGTTTAAAATCAAATTTTGAATATCTCATTTTTCTATCACTAGTTTTGGGATATTAATTGAGTTCTAATTTTTTTAGGGTGGTAGAAGTTTTGAGTGAAAAAAATCACTAATCAATTTATAATTGGTAAGTTGAATGACAAATTGAATACTATTAGGAGTATTTAATCTAAGGGTAGCTGGTTTTAATCTTTTTTCTGTAAAGAAATTGAGGTTGTAATTCTTCTTGGATTGAATTAATTTATGAGCAATTTTGTAACGATTTAATCCTTATCGGGTAAAATGATATTTTGAGTATTTGTGAGATTTTGATTCTTTAGCCTAAGTTTAAAAAAGAATTAGGTTATTCTTGAGCCTATAAAAAATAGAGGTTATTCCTAAGCCTGTGAAAAAGAATTTGTAAAGGTTGATTCTGAATCTGTGAAAAGAATATTTGTGAGGATTTGGTTCCTACCCTTTAAAAGAATCTTGAATTTAGTGGGTGTGACTCTCCGTAGGACTCAGAGTACTGGATTAGCCAAAAGTAGCTTGGTGAACCAGTATAAATTTTTGGTATACTGCTATCTTTACATTATTTAGTTTTGTTGTTTGATGTACACCTAATTGATTTTATATTCTAGCTGTGATATAAAGATAATAATTAATTTAGAATTAAAATTAATTATTTGAATTCTTTTTGAAGTATTTTCTCTGATAATTTTTTATCTACCTAATTCACCCCCCCTCTTGGGTAGCTCAATGAGCCAACATTAACTATGTATTAATTGTATAAATGAAGAATGATAGATTTAGTGAACGTTAACAAAGTATAAATTATACAAATTTAGGATATGCAGATTTAGTGAATGTTAACTATGGATTTACATGTTAATGAATTTAAATAATAAAATTAAAGTAGATTGAGACTAAAGTTGAACTTTATGCCCTTAAAATAGGTTCACGCGTGGTTGAATGGATGCATGCCCTAGGTACATGCACTCAAAATAAAAAAATTCGGTAAACTGAACTTGTATTTCAACTCTCACAAACATTACTCTATATATGTATGTGTATGTATTGTGCTTAAGAAAGTGAAAGAAGTGAATTATGTAATTTATCTTTTGTAAATACAGTGATTTAAAATAAGGATGAAGTCCTTTATTCACAGAAGACTAGAAAACACTATTGAATGAATGGAACATTTCCAAAATGTCAGAAGGCACCAGTTCGAGCAGGCATGTAAAAGTTCAATGGCACTAATTTGCTACACGTAATTGCCACCGAATGCCAACAATAGTTTGCGAATAAAGGCCTAACGTCCATTTGCTTTAAATACATTCAATTAATATTTTAAATAAATTTTGCCCAAACCTGAACCCAAATACAAATTCAAATTTGACCCAACCCATCTTGGTTCAAGCGGTGCCTGCGTTGTTAATTATATCAACCCCACAATGCATAAAAAAATTTATGCCCAAAAGGCTTGCCCTTTAATCCCAACTTGAAGTTTTAAATATTGCTCAGATTTTTCTCCTACACACAATATGGAATTGTCTTTTTATTTGAGTTTTTAACCAACGTAAGTGTGAACTTTGAGAGTTAAAATGTCATTCACAACTTAATAATTCCTGGCATAAATATATTACGTTAATCTCCTATCGAAGAGGAATGCATTGAAACTCTAAGGCCTCGTTTGGTTAGTGTTTTTATTCCAATCCAACCCAACTCAACCTAAAAAATGAGAATTGATTCTCAAAATTTTAAGAAAATGAGAAACAAAAAAAAATATTTTTTTTTGTACCCAAAAAACTGAACCCAATTTAGGGACGCGCTCAGAATTATTTAAATTGTTAATGAGACCCACGGTTCAACTTCTTTTAAGTTCAACAACGAAATCGCTTTTCTTTTTCTTTTTTCCCTTCCCATCGCCATCGTCTCTTCAATCTCCATAGCTCTCGTCTCGCTTTTCATCGTCTTGTTGCCTGTGTGTCTTCGTCATCGTCTCTCAATCGTCGTCAAGTTAGGGTTCGTTGATCTGGAATTCAGTCAAGCAATCCTTACGCATTAGGGTTTGGATTTCGATTTCATTGTTGACGAATTAGGGTTTGGATTTCACTCTCGCCTCTCATTGACAGAATCGATTTTGATTTCTATTTCGCTGCTTTTGTTTCTAATTTCGATTTCGATTGTTGAAAAAATCGATTTCGATTTCGATTTTTGCTACATTGCTTCTATTTATGATTTCAATTGTTGAAAAAATCGATTTCAACGTCGTTCAAGTTAGTGATTGATGATTTCTTGGGAGGGTGATTTCTCCGTTCAGCTTTTTTTTTTTTTTTTTCAAGAAAAAAGTGTTGATGATTTGTGTTTTTTTTTTTTTTGTAATATCACGCTTTGATTTTTTGATATTGGTGTAGAAACAATTCTAGGATAATATTGTTATCAAACGCAATTCTGTTTCTGGAACAAAAAAAAATTGTCATTACTAAACGCAATTCTATTCCCGGTAGGAAACAAAAATCTCAACTCAACTCAATTCAACCCAACTCATCTCAATTGGGTTGCGAAAAGTGGGAACACTAACCAAACGCGACCTAACCTGATCAATTTAATTAATAGGCCCCATTTTAATTAATTATTAAAGTTGTCAAAAATTCTAATAGATATGTCTCCAGCATGTCGAAAACTTATATATTACCATATGATTGTGCAACATATTTGATTATTAGGCATGTCAAAAGTGATATACACTTAAAAAAAAAAAAAGTATGAATCTCAGTGTATGTTTGATAACCACTTAAAAATTAAGTACTAAAAATTTAAGTACTTAATTTTAAGTGCTGAAAGTATCAAAAGGTTGTTTGATAAAATTGTGCTGAAAATTTAAGTGCTGAATTTTTATTTTTATTTTATAAATACAAAATTTATATGTTAAAAATTGTTTGATTTACATAACTACTTTTGAATCAAGTTAATATCAAGAAAAAAAATTGAGATCAAAATAATAAAACCAGGGTGTTATTTTTTTTAAAAAAATATATATTAAAATTAAAAGTAAAAATTAACCCAAAAATATATAATATTATATAATTTTTTATGTAGATTGATTGCTTAAATTAAATTATAACAATAATTTAAATATAAAATAAAATTAAAACCCTAAAATAATTTAAAGTTAATCAAATACTCATTAAACCTAACCATAATTAAACCATAATAGAGAATCAAGGGTAAAATGGTCAAAACATATTTTTTTTTAAGTGAAAAATAATGAAGTGCATTAAGTAAAATGAAATAAGTGAAGGGACCTTAACTTAATTTTTTACTCACATTTTGACTTAATTTTTAAGTTAACTTAATTAATTAAATAATACTAATTGCATTTATCAAACAAATTTAAGTACTCAATATAATTAGTTTTAAACACTTAGGACATGTTTGATAAAAAAAATAAGCATTTAAAACTGAATAGATTAAGCAATTAATTAATTAAGTGTGTTTGACAAGTGTAATTAAAATTACTTAATTAATTAAGTTAGCTGAAAAATTAAGTGAAACATTAAGTTAAAAATTCAGCAAACACCCCTTGGCTTATATTTTTTTTTGGCAGAAGGCGCTCAGCCTTTTTTAAATTAAAAAGAGATGAGTTTGACCATTTTACCCTTCATCCTGCCTTCCTACCTACCTAGGGTTCATTTCAGTTCTTCATTTGTCCAGTTCGATGGAAGAGTGAGCAGAGGAGAGGCGACGCAATGGAAGAGAGAGCAGAGGAGAGGCGATGTGAGCGGCAAAAAGAAAAATCCCTTCAATTGGTCCACGCAGCGGAACATCACTACTTACTTCCGCGATTCTCTCGTAAGATCCCGCCGATTTTCATGGACATTTTTGCTATCCTATTGGTTATTTCATCTTTCTCTGATAAATCATTTGTTTTCTGTACGTAGATGCGGTGAACAGTAGCGAGCAAAGATCAATTAGAAGAGATAGTGAGAGAATCGCTGCTTACTTTTGCGATTCTCTTGTAAGATTTTTGTCGATTTTCCTGGAGATTATTCATTATTTGATCTTTCTCTAATAAATCATTCGTTTTTTGTATGTAGATACGATAAACAGTAGCGAGCGAAGATCAATTAGAAGAAAGAGAGAGAAAGGGAGATTCACGGATCACTCTGTCGATTTCGAGTTTTCTCTTCACCATGGATCTATGGAAAGCTGTTCTCAATTGGATACAAAGTTGTGGCCTTCTATATCGCTTTAAATTATTTACTGGTGTTTGAATTTGGGGTTTGTTTGGGGAAGTCGTTTCCCCTGCTTCACGCGTGGGTAGGGTTGACGTCTGATGATGGCCATACTGGTGGAACGATCAAAAGGGGCGTGGACTAGGTTGATTTTTGTTCTGTTATCATATTTTTTGAGCAAATTTCAGGGAACAGGACATAATTGTTCCCAGATTTCTGTTTCTTTTTTGTTATTTACTATCTTTGCATTTTTTTCAAGACACCTTTGGACATTGAATCCTGATTTCATTAGTTTATTTATTTTTTTGGTATTTTCTTGTTGCAGCGAGGAGAATGTATATTTACTTTGCAAAAAACTATGCTCAAGAGGGATAGCAAATTCAGACGGATCTGATCTCTTTGTTGTTTTCATTTTTGACAAGAAGAAACAGGTATATACTCTTTAGTTTTAACTCCTCTATGTTAATATTTCTTCATTTTTGGTTATTGTGATTTTATAGATGCATCTACTTATTTGTTAAACATTCCTTAAGGCAGTGTTTGATTGTCAAGAATTGGAGCTTTGGTATTTGAATTGAAAACGAGCAAACGTTAGAATTAAGATTTGTTTATTTTTACATGTGTTTATTTCCAATTCTGATTCCGAAGTGCCAATTCTTTGTTAGCAAAAGCTATCTAGCGGAATATTCACTTTGAGAAGAAACAACCACATATTCTATTTTTCTGTTAATTTCTAAAATGATGTTCTTATTCATCTCGTCTAATGGTTTATTAAGGATTTTAAGGCATTAATGACTGACTTTGAACACTTATTACAACAATCATAAATGCTCTCATTCGTAGTTTATGATGACATTTTTTTTGTCCTAAAATTTTTATTTTTAGATAACTATTAGGTCAATGGATAGAAATGATTGCGATCAGATTCTTTTCCATGAGGATGATATTGATAACAGACTCCAATCATCGAACGACTTGGACTTGAACGTCGAGCAGGACAATCACAACCCTAAATCTTCAGATCCTAGAATGCTGCTTTCAATCAAACTAGTAGTAGAAATTGTTGAATGTTGTGGTTGCAATCAGATAGTCTCGTTTCGATCCAATCTAATTGGTTAGATGATAAACAGATCAAATATGTATTAAATTTTAGTCAATTTGTTGAATTCTATGTTATTGTTGACTTGTGATAATTTATATATTTAAATTTTTTAGTATATTATTGGAGTTTTTATTTTATTATTTTGTTCTTTTATTTATTTATTTATTATTATTATTATTATTATTATTATTATTATTATTATCTTGATTAAAGGGTAGTTATGTAAATTAAAAAAAATTCAGCATTCAAATTTTATAATTATCAAATAAACAAAAAAAATTCAGCACTTAAATTTTCAGCATAATTTTATCAAACAGCCTATTTAAATTTTCAGAACTTAAAATTTAAGCACTTAATTTTCAGCACTTAAAAAAATTAAGTCATTATCAAACAAGCCCTTTTTTTTTTTTTTTTTTATCAAACATGGCCTCAATCAAGTTATTCTACGTACAGTCTTCACTATTTTGTGAATGTGTTGCTTTGGGGTATGCCTTCAAATTTATAGGCATTGGCTTCAATCATTGTCCTCTTTTCTTGAGTTGGTAACTTCTCAAAATTTCACGATCTACTTAAAATTAGCGGAAGTGGGGGAGATAATTTGCACCAAAAGTTTTTACCTTCTCCTCAACTGCCACATGTAAATTTTAGTTCAAGACTCCAACAGTTGAGCCATAAGCCCCTTGTATGCCTTCCACCTACTAGTGGCTAGGCTACTTACACATGAGTTTGCACATGTGAATCAATGTTCTTGACTCAAAACCTGTCACACCCCACCCCGGACACCCATCACCCTGGAACCGACGTGACGTCGACATGACATCACCTACACGCCAAAACAATTAGAAAACGACAAGTGCATACATAGATACACAATCACCCAATCATGACCATATTTATATATACACTCTCTAATTGGGGACACATCCGTCCCTACAAAATTATAAATACAACAAAGATAAAATAATCATGAACCTCTCATAAGTTCGCCTCAACCAGCACCTCTCAAAGTACTCCCTCACTACCGCATCGCCGAACTCTACCTAGTGCTAGTAGGGGACCGACTCCTAACTGTTGTACCTGCGAGTGTATTGTCTTCTTAATAAAAATATTTTTGATGGATCAAGTATAAAACATATAATATCATATATCAAATAAAAATCTCATAATAGAAATGTCTCATACCACAAGGAAAAACACATTTTTTCTGTCACCACAGAATTGACGTCTATATATATATATAACACCCCAACTAATTAGTGAAAATCAACCAAAATAATTCAACTAACCATATAGTATAATGAAATCAAAATATACCAATCCAGTAGAAAAGAATATGTATAAATATACTCATCCTAATTACCATATACGACAAAACGCCATATACGACGAAACATCACATACGACACCACACCACACCTCGGCTAGCCATGTGATCGTTTTAACCTCACGATCGGGAGTTGCAACGGTACCGTACCACCCGCAGGGTTTGCTCCCAAACGGGACAAATAACCACCTGTCGGATTAATCATCCGGACAAGACATAATATCAATAACCACTTGTCGGACGTCTCCAGACAGGACATAATATAAATAACCACCTGCCAGACTACCCCTCCGGACATGACATAATATCAATAATCGTCTGCAAATCAACAATATTATCACCAACTACAACTCAATAACATCAACCTCTATCTCCAAAATCGTTTTAGTCCAAATATAATTTTTCCACCTTCTTTAGAAACCAAATAGATTCGACAAATAATTTTTCCACTTTCTTTAAAAATCAACGAAATCCACGTTTCCAAAATCACCCAAAACCGCTTGATCCATATAAGTTATAAATTTATCCAATTTTAAATAAATACATTTTTCCATCATATATATGAAAATAGATTTGACAAGAAGACAGTACACTCACCTGACTATCCGCTCCACAAAACTTTCACTGATTATTCTACCGATATTCCGATGCCTGCGAACCTAATAGTGATACGGCCTAAATTTAATATTTTATATAAAATAGCCAATTATGAAATGCAGGCCGAAGTTCCATAATTCCTCATCCCCACATTGTATTAAAAATTTATTATTCGGTTAATTTTATTCCATTAATATTCTCTGTGCCGGTGTATTAAGATTAACGATTATAAATAATATTATTATGATCACAACAATTACTATTACGAATGTGAAAAATCTTGATGCTTGACAATTAAATTTAAATCGATAATAATATCCAATGAAAATATTACCTGTTCCGAATCGTTCATGGGTCGCGAGACGGATTTTGAATTTTGTTGGGGTTATTTGTATAGTTTCTTCTTTTTTTTCTTCCTTTTTTCCCTTCTTCTTTCTCTTCATTTTTCTGTTCTGTTTCCTGTTTTCTGCTTCGTTTGAATTCCAGCCGGCCCTCCCTCTCTCTTCTTAATGTCGCCGAGTGCCGGCGACCTCACACCCACACACCCACGCTCACACTAGTAACCACTCCCACCGACAACGCCGACTGACCGACGACCCATACCACACTGCCGATGACGGCTTGTACATGCAATCACCAAATAAACGGTGACAATTGCACACCCATACACCCTCGATCGAACACACCCATGATCACCGAGCAACCCACACTATTGGCGATGACCACGATACACACACTCTGACGATCGTCGACGGCTGAACAGCCCCTATGCCGGCGAATGATGACAATTAACCGACCAAACACCTTCACTGTCGACGATCAACAAAACAGCCCCGACACCCACATACACACGTCGGACTACCAGAACATCACACACCCATATGCACCGTCAGACACCCACCACCGTCGACGCTGAGCGGATCACAAACACCTCTTTCTCTTTTCAGTTTTTTTCTCGATCATTTCGAGCCCTGTTTTGGATTTATGGGTTTTAGACACATATATATGTATATATTGATAAAAAAAAAAAAAAAAAAAAATCTTTTGTTAAATTTTACACTTCTCCCCCTAACTTTCATTAAGTCTTCTTTTTAGTCCAATTTCACATTCATTTTCTAAATTGAAATTTCACCCCAAAAAGTATTAAATCAAAAAGTTCAAGGTCAATTTACCTCCCTAAGTTTGGATTTAATGTTTCTAAATTTTCAATTTGACCCCTAAACTTTTCATTTGAATTTTAATTAGCACAATTTCACACCGAAATTTCTAAATGCTCTAAAATGAAAATAAAGTGACGTATGTGTGAAATCGGGGTCTTACAAAACCTTTTTTGGTAATTTTGAAATTAACAATAAAGTAGAGTAAAAAAAATATTTACCATTGACAAGGTGAGTCGCATATGCAAATAGCCTAGGGTAAACATAATCGTTTAGAATATATATATATATATATATATATATATATATATATATATATAGAGAGAGAGAGAGAGAGAGAGAGAGAGAGAGAGAGAGAGATTTTAGGGTGCATTTGGTTGGATGGACAATAAATGGAAAAGAAAATAATAATAAAAAACTTGTTTAGTATGGATGGAAAATGAGAGAAAAAAGAAAATAACAAAGAAAATACACAAATTTCAAAATAACACACAAATTTGAGAAGAAAATAAAGGAAAGTGAGGAAGAAGAAATAAAATTATAATTACACACTTGATAATAGAATTTTTAATTTATTTTTGTAATATATAATGATAAAATAGTAATTTACATTAAAGTCAATTATTTTCTCTCTTTTCATTTTTCTTTTCTAACTAAACAATATTAGAAAACATAATTTTTCTTTCACAATGAATAATTTTTTTTTCTTTTTTTTTTTCCTTTTCCATTCTTCCAACCAAAGTACCCTTAATGTAGGTATCCTTCAAAATTATAGTATAGGGATCATTTACAAAAACATAAAGGTTTCGTTTGATACATGGGATTCATCTTGGAATTGAAATGAAGTTGAGAATGACCATTTTATTCTTACGTTTGGTTGGTGTGATTGGTTTTTATTCTTATTCCCAAGTAATGACTAATCCTACAACTCATGGGATTAGTCAATCCCAAATAAATGAGGCATTACTTAATCTTGGGATTACCTAATCCCAAATGAAATGAGGTATTAGATAAGAAGAAGGGCTTATACTTAGGTTTCCGTATTTTTCATAACAGAAAATAAAATTCTGAGAACAAAACAAAAATATGATGGTATTACTTTCATATTTCTGTTCCTAGAAAACATGGAACGGAAACAGAAATCTGGGAATAAAACAAAAACAGAAATATGGGAACAAAAACACAAACAGAAATCTGGGAACAAAACAAAAACAGAAATATGGGAACAAAAACAAAAACAGAAATCTGGAAATAAAAACAGAAATATGGGAGCAAAACAAAAACAAAATTTTGGGAACAAAACAAAAACAGAAATATGGGAACAAAAACAGAAATCTGGGAACAAAAACAAAAACAAAAATCTGGGAACATATTTCTATTTTTGTTCCCATATTTCTGTTTTTGTTCCAAGAAAACCTGCAACATAAATATAAAACTCGGAATAAACAACTTTTCTCCCCATATGTTTATTTGTATTCTCAATTTTATGAGAACAGAAACTCTAAATAAGTGAGGCATAAGTAAGGTTTTGTGTTTCTATCTTAAGTTTGTTAACAAAATGATTGAAATCAGTAAAATAAGAGAAAATTTGTTATGTTTTATTCTCAGATTTTTACAACGAAATCTTGGAATCAGAACATAAGCAAATCATTTTTATTTTTTTTTAGTTATAAGTTTTTTTGGGAACAAAAAAAGAGAAATAGAAACACTAAAGTACTTTCAAGCCCTTTAGTTTGTCGGGTTAAAGGATAACTGGTAACGCGTAAATACGCCACTATTTTCACTCGCAAGTATACGAGGTCAAGTTTTAGTATAGATCGGGAGAGTTAGGGTTATCATGTCCACAAGAATTGGTTGTGATTATTATCGAGTATCGTAATTGTCACGACCTAACTTTATCTAGGCAAAAATAAATGTGTTTAATTAATTAATACTAATACTAAGTTAATTAATCTAATTAAATTAACTTATATTAATACTAATATGAGATGGTTAAGAGAAGATATTGCCTAGGGATTAACTTTATTTACAAAAACGTGATTGGTCTCGTTTTAGTTTACGTTAATGGCGTTCGGGTATCCGACAATCTCGATTCGTAAACTCACTCGCCACCTCTCCCGAATGTAAGACGAGTGAATATATGATTTCGCGTCAACGAAGAAGTCCCCCTCAATGTCTTAATGAAGCTAGATCATGTGAGTCTCACCCCAACGTCATTAATTGCACATTTTCTAACGCCCTCCCGGGTCGTTAGATTGTCGTGTTGTGTTTACCCTAATCCGAATCCCGGGTTACTTCTTCCGAGTGTCAAATCCCGTATTCTCTAATTATATAAACTAGCATAATATCTTGACAAACCAATAAACACAATCAAAATACGAAGAACATCCATTAAAGAAACACAAACTCAAACAAAACAACACTTTTATAAATTATATTAATCCCTAGACAAAAACTCATTTAGCTCGTGGCCATAGCCGGTTATACAATTAAAATAGAGCTAAACATGCTCAAACAACAATCCTAAGTTAAGAAATAAAGAAAGGAATGGGAGAAACTTAGCCAAGTCTGAAGATTTGTCGCTAAAAACGTTTCGAGATCGCTCTCCCTTATTTGTTTTGTGATCTTCTTCTTAGGATTTGAATGAGCACTCTCGAAACCTCTCTCTAAAATATCCCAGTCTAATGGATGGAGGATAGGATAGGAGGGGGTATAAATAGGAAAAATATCTAAAATAAATATCTAAATCTGTGCAGAGGTGACCGCCGCGGTGGTAAGGTAAGTCGGTTAGTGATCGCCGCAGCGGTGGAGGAGGCGGTAGAATTGGTGACCATCCTGTATTTTCACCGCTGCGGCGATGGGCGTTCATCAAGATAGGGTCTTCTCTGTATTTTCACCACCGCGGCAGTGGTCTGGACGCCGCGTCAGTGGGCTTCTTTCAGAATATTGCCTTCTTGCTCGTTTTCCCACCGTTCTCAATAGGATTTGATTGTTTATGCTCCATTTTTCTACCTTTTCACCCTACACACCTGTTTTAATACAAAAAGAATAAAAATATATTAAAACGTACTAAAACGTACTCGAAATCTAACAATGTTCGGTTTGAAAATAGATAAGTAATTCACACTTATCAAATATCCCCAAACTCAGAATTTTGCTAGTTCTCGAGCAAAACACCCACATAATAAAAGAAAATATAACAACTAAAAACTAAAAATAAAAAACACAAAAAACTAATATGTGCAAGTTTTGAGTATCATCTACCGGTCAAATGAAATATCCCTCATCGGCCCCCAATCCTATCGAGTTCAGGCATAAAAACATACCATGTAGTGTTATAGAATTTAAACATTTATAATAGTAAGCACTGTTATAGATCCTACTAAAGTGTGTGTGTGTTTAAAACTCAAATATATAACTGTCCGTTAATTGGATTGGATTATCCACCATATAAGCGCATGACAAAAAAAAAATCCGAAGGTATAGGGAATCCATAGGCTTGACCCGGGATCTATTCTCCATTAATGTAGGCTCAGAAGTTCAAAAAGATCAATAGGTCTTGGTTTGGTTTAGAACAAATAGCCAAGGGTAATTTTTAAAAGAGAAAATGGGTTAACGTTGTTAACTTGACGTTACCCAAGGCACATCGCTTGGCACTCTCATACTCGAAATCCCATAGTTAAATTAGAAATCACCCTGAACATACGTTAAGAACGACGCACTCACTTGTAAAAAACAAACGTAAATAAACCATATATACTTTTTTTTTTTCCAAACAAACACTCTCCCAAACTTATTTGATTTGTAAAATTTAAGGGGTGTGTGAAATATGAACGAAAAACAACAAGTGAGTACTCGAATACTGGTGGCCGCAAAGAAAGCGTTGTCACTTTCACCGCAAGTGTACGGATTAAGTTTTAGTATAGTGGACCTTTCGGTCGGGTGTCGTATCCACATGGATTGGTTGAGATTACTGTCGAGTATCGCGATTTTCATAACCTAATTTTATCTAGGCGCTAAAAATATAATATAATTTAATACTAATACTAAACTAAAATATTAATTAAGTTAACTATACTATAAATACTAATTTGAGATTGTTTAGGGGAGTAGATTGCCTAGGGACTAACTTTATTTACTTAAATGCATTTGATTTTATTTTAGTTAACATTAACGACGTTCGGCATATCCGACAATCTCGGTTCGTAAACTCCCTCGCCACCTCTTCCAAGTGTAAGACGGGGGAATACGTGACTTCGTGTCAACGCTGAAGTCCTCCTCAACATCTTAACGACTCTAGGTTATGTGAGTCTCGCCCCAACGTCATTGATTGCACACTTTCTAATACCCTCCCGGTTCATTAGATTGTCGTGTTGTGTTAACCCTAGTCCGAATTTGAGGGTTACCTCTCCCGAGTGTTAAACCATAAACGAAACACAAATTCAACCAAAACTACATTTTCATAAATAATACGTTAATCTCTATTACAATTCATATTTAACACATGTCCCTAACCATTTATACAATGTAAAACAAGTTAAACATGCTCAACAACTACCAAAATGAATAAAATAAAGAGAAGAAATGAGCGACTTAGTCGATATCCAAATATTTGCTGCTAGAAACGTCGATCAATCATTTCCTCGTTGATCCTCCACCTCGGGTTGAGAGATCTCCCTCAAAAATCCCTTATCCTAACCCTAAAATATGGCCTAAGGCCTTAGGGGCTCCAAGAGAGGGAAGAGAGGAGGAGAAAAGAGTATAAATAGGCAAAAAAAATATCTATTCTGTGTAGAGGTTTTTGCCTAGGCAAAGTTAGGTCAGTTAACTTTCTGCTGAATTTTCGCCTAGGCGAAGTTACTGCAGGTTTGAATTTTGTTTTGACTGTAACTTCTTCATCCAAACTCCGATTGAGGTGATTAAAAAATCTATGGAAATTTAAGAAAAATATATACAACTTCCATGTTTTGAGTGTTTCCAAAATCAAATTTCATCATAGTCCAAAATAGCCTTGAAGTTACAATACCTGTACCGACTTTGCAGGTTTAGTGACCGCCTAGGCGAAGAAGTAGGCAGTGGACTTGGAAATGTTCTTAGTATCTTCACAGCCTAGGCGGTGGGCTTATTTCACAATATTGCCTCCTTGCTCATTTATCCACTGTAACTTCATCCGCTTTGGTTTGATCATATCGTTTTCACTCCGATTTCATACATTTTTACCCCACGCATCTATTTTAATATAAAAAGTATAAAAACATATTAAAACATATAAAAATAACTATAAACATACTCGAAAACTAACAAATTCAGATTAAAAATATATAGGTAATTTACACCGATCAAATACCGAACCAATTAATAGGTCGTCCACAACCCAACCGCTCACTTTAAGTAGCATTTGCAATCTACTAGCTTGATTCTCTCAGATTGTGCCTTCAGTTTAGCGATGTAGGTTTGGACAAGGTTCAATCGGCTATCGTATTGGTTAAGTGTTCAGAATTGAAATGACATTTAGGCTTCGACAAGGTAATGAGGGGTAATGATATATCAGGGTAAGCTTAAAAGGCTTAAGCGAGAAAATGAATGCCTAAATCATGTCTTCCGAACTACCTCGCCTAGGATTTTGCCTCAAATTTCCCCCGAATCAATTTCTAGAAACCCTAATGTCATGAATTTAGGTGACAAATAATCGTTTTCAAATTAATTAGATGGTTATATAATGAGTTTTCGTGCTCGTGCAAGTTGGATTTATAATAACTTTTACTAAAACATAACGTTGAGCACACAGAACATACATGCATGAGTTTTACGCTCGACCTCAATAAACAATCAAGGGACAGACTCGTCATCGGGTAATGGCCCCAATGACATCAAAACTCAGCACATAACACAAAAACTATCCTAAACAGACATGCACATGTACAAACAGTGAAACATAAACTATAACTAAAACATAAATAAACATACTACACATCACACCCGACTCAAACAAGAAATGCCCAAAACGACCTAGTCAGCGATCCCAATGACATGATAAAGCATTATAATGAAGACTAGGGTTTAGAACACATACCTGGGAGGCGAGAAAATCTCGCCTCTGAATCAAATCGGTTGCGACGGATTTAAGTTATTTTTCCTTGGGTTGCCTTCCAAGAAGCCCTTGGTTTATGGTCGTCAGCCCGACACACCGAAGTGCTCATCAAAGAGCAATTTCCGCCCGTAGTAAGTGTCGTACAACACCACAAACGGGTCTTGGTTAAAAACGTCCTCAAGCTTGGCTCAATTTTGCTTTGGATGGCTCGATCTTTCAACGTCATACCTCACCGGCTCATGTACTTGGTGGGCATGAAAGGTCGTTGCTAACGGCGGAGAAGGACAAGTGAGCCACATCGAATCCTCGTAGATGTGATCGTCTTGGATCAACTGCGGCGTCACGAGTTGGAATTTAAACTGTGAAAATTCACAACGATTAATATGTGAATTTTCATCGCCGCTCCACACTTGAGGTGTTGCATCTTCATGATTTTATTTGATCTCATCTAAGTACCTCCTGCTTGTCTCCGATTCTTCCCGATAGCTTTCACAATCGGATTCGACTTGTTCACCTCTCAGTGCCACCCCTTCTGTCTCGGACTCAACAAAGCAAAGAAGATGACTGATTTGCATCGCAAAGACGTTACGATCTCATCGATGTCGACGCAGACTATCTCGATATGATCAAGACGATCCTCATGCTCGTTGATCCGGTCATGCATCTTCCTCAACAATCTTTGAGTCTCCCCCATAACAGTTGTGAGCATTTCTTCTAGATTGGGGGAAGACTCATCGTTGTGATCCAGAATGTCAATCTATACTGTTGTGGCGTTGGAAAAATGCCCCAAGTTTTGGTGACTCGGTGAATGATTCCAACTTTGATAATCATAGGCCGTCATTTCCTCCAACGAACAAATGGCTTCGTTCGCAGTTAGGTCGTAGAGAGAGGGGGTATCATTTTCTCCTTCCACCTATATTCTGGTTGCAGCTTGTAACCCGTCGAGGAAATTGAAGAGTTGACTTTCCGTTGGAAAATGATGGTTCGAAAACCGGAGTAACAAATCCTTAAATCGATCCCAAGTATAGTAAAATGGCTCAGAATCCAGTTGAAAGAACTGTAAGAGTAGCTGTTGATCTACCATCTTCAAGCACCCTGCAGAAAAACAAAAACAAAAACCACAAACAAAAAATTATAAACAAAAGAAATGCCTAAAGTAAAATCGGGTAATTTACTCACAATATCAATAATAATAAAAAACACAATCCCTGACAACGGTGTCAAAAACTTGGTAGCGCGTAAATACGCCATTACTTTCACTCACAAGTATACGAGATCAAGTTTTAGTATAGATCGGGAAAGTTAGGGTTATCGTGTCTACAGGGATTGGTTGTGATTATTATCGAGAACCGTAATTATCATGATCTAACTTTATCTAGGTGAAAATAAATGTGTTTAATTAATTAATACTAATATTAAGTTAATTAATCTAATTAAATTAACTTATACTAATACTAATATGAGATGGTTAAGGGACAATATTTCCTAGGGATTAACTTTGTTTACAAAAATGTGATTGGTCTCGTTTTAGTTTACATTAATGGCGATCGGGTATCCGACAATTTCGATTCGTAAACTCACTCGTCACCTCTCTCGAGTGTAAGACGACTGAATATATGACTTCACGTCAATGAAGAAGTCCCCCTCAACGTCTTAACGACGCTAGGTCACGTGAGTCTCGTCACAATGTTATTGATTGCACACTTTCTAACACCCTCCTAGGTTGTTAGATTATCATGTTGTGTTTACCCTAATCCGAATCTGGGGTTACCTCTCCCGAGTGTCAAACCCCGTATTCTCTAATTATCTAAACTAGCATAATATCATGACAAACCTATAAACACAATCAAAATACGAAGAACATTCATTAAAGAAACACAAATTCAAACAAAAGAACACTTTTATAAATTATATTAATCCCTAGACAAAAACCCATTTAACTCGTGGCCATAGCCGGTTATACAATTAAAATAGAGCTAAATATGCTCAAACAACAACCCTAAGTTAAGAAATAAAGAAAAGAACGAGAGAAACTTAGTCAAGTCCGAAGATTTATAGCTAAAAACGTTTCGAGATCCCTCCCTCTTCTTTGCTTTGTGATCTTTTCCTTAGGATTTGAATGAGCACTCCCAAAACTTCTCTCTAAAATATCCCTAGTCTAATGGGTCTCTAATGGCCGGAGGAGAGGAGGGGATGGGGTATAAATAGGGAAAATATCTAAAATAAATATCTAAATTTGTACAGAGGTGACCGCCGCGGCGGTGGGATTCACCACCGCTGCGGTGAGGTAAGTCAGTTAGTGATCACCGCAGCAGTGGAGGAGGCGGTGGAATTGGTGACTGTAAGACCCCGATTTTATGTTTGTGCGCCATTTAAGTGCATTTTGAAAAAAAAAAAAAAAAAAAAAAAAAGAAGATAAAAGTAAGAAAAATTAGAAGTTTAGGGGATGAAAGAGTATTTTTGACTAAAGATATTATATATATATATATATATACACACACACACATATAGTGTGCATGTGTGCTTGTGCCTTGAGACCACGACGAGAGAAATGGGAGAGAGAGAGAGAGAGGAAAAGGCAACGTGGCATGGTTTGCTCCACAAATCCATATATATATATACATAAATGTGGTAATGAATGATCACCATCATTCTAAAAGAAACAACCAAGAGAAAGAGAGAGAGAGAGAGAGAGAAAAGAGTGAAGGAGAAGAAGCCATTTGAGAAGCTGCCGGAGATCACTGGTGATGGTTCATGGTGTTTTCTCAGGGTTGATGGTCGTCTGGGCTGTAGGAGTATTTAAGTGTGACATTTTTTGGGGTCATATGGAAGCTGGTATGTGTGTGTGAAGGGTGTGTGCTCTGTTTTGCTGTTTGGGGTTGCAACCGGTGGGTTGGGGTGTTGTTTTTGTGGGTGTTTTAGTTAGGTTGAAGGGAATGAGGTTGGTAGTATCAGTTGTAAATTTGGGATGTTTGATCGTGGAGGTGGAGTGAGAAATTTAAGGGCCGGAGCTGGTGACGCGAAGGGATAATGTGTTGTTCTGTTCTGTTAGGGATGAAGCAATGATCGCTTAGGCAGTAAAAGAACAGAGAGCAAGAAATCGCAGGATCGCTTAGGCGGTGGAAGTTCGCTTAAGCGGTGGAAGTTTGCTTAGGCTGTAAAAGAACAGAGAGTAAGAAATCGCAGGATCGCTTAGGCGGTGGAAGTTCGTTTAAGCGGTAAAAGAACAAAGAGCAAGAAATTTCCTGTTCGCCTAGGCGGTGTATTTTCGCTTAGGTGGTGGGTAGCAGAATCATATTCTAAGGAATTTCTAAGAGAATTAACAACCGTTCCGAAGTAAGTAACGTCTCTTATTAGTTTTTATGATTCACTAAATTAGTTTTATAGCCTTAACATTTCAAATGACAAAATGTGGGGTTTGGGAAATTAATAAACGTATGGCTTGCATCACACGATTAGGTTGTTTTTTGCTACACTATTAATTTAGGTCCTGTCACAAATAGGTTCACAATTTTCGGAGACTTAGTAGCAGGGAGTCAGGGGAGCTTGCAAGTATGAATTTTCAGGTGAGTGTACTGTCTTCTTACTAAAATAGTTTTCTATGTACATATATGATGACTTAAGTGTTTATTTAAACTGCATGATTTTATAAATGTTGTGGATCGAGCAAGTTTTTGTACGAGTTGGTAAAATGAATTTCCGTTGAATTGTTAGGGTTTTAAAAATAAAGATATTATAAATAATTTTATTGGAAATTGACGGTAATTGATTTGACGATGGTGTTATTACTTTGATTAGTGTTGTTGGTTAGACTATGCCATAGTTTATGTCCTATCTGGAGGGTGGTCCGGCAGGTGATGATTCATATTGTGTCCTGTCCGGAGGGTGGTCCAACAGGTGGTTATTGATAATAACTGGTGGTTTATATTATGGCCTCCGGAGACGTCCGGCAGGCGGTGATCTGCGCGGTTAGGTCCGCTAGGAAGGCATGTCCTACGGATGGTTACGGTACTGTTGCAACTCCCGATCGTGAGGTTAAAACGATCACTATGGTTTAGTCGGTGTGTATGTGGGTGATAAGTAAACTTTGAAATGCAGTGTTTTACGAAGATTGATGATTTATTGCAATTAGTGATTGGTATGGTTTTACACTGAATGGATTGGAAAGATATTTATATATATTCGTTTATTTATTTTCACTGTTTGTTTTAAGAAGAGATGTTTATATTATGATATTCGTATAATTTCGCTTGATCCCTTTTTAGAAAGTATTGAGAATGTATTATTATCAAAAAAATATGTTTTAAATTACTAAGAAGGTAGTACACTCGCAGGTGCTGTAGAGAAACTTTTGTCCCCTACTGATAGTAGGTCAAATCCGGAAGGGCCGTAGTGAGGAGTATCTTGATAGTGATTTTTGGTTTTGTTTGTCTATGTTAGTTAGTGAAAATGAACTAATACTTTTGTTGTAAGATCAAGAGAATTCCCAAAAGAAGGGGTATATGTAATTTTGTTGGCCTTAGTAAATAATATTTTTATGTGTAAGTTATTTTAAATAGTGTTATTCATTTTTGGATAAGTTGTGTCATTGTCACACCGGCCCCTATGGATCGGGTAACCGGGGTGGGTTGTGACAGTGACTATCCTGCATTTTCACCGCTGCAGCAGTGGACGTTCAGCAAGATAGGGTCTTCTCTGCATTTTCACCACCGCGGCAATGGTCTGTACGCCACGGCGGTGGGCTTCTTTCAGAATATTGTCTCCTTGCTCATTTTCTCACCGTTCTTCCACCGTTCTCGATACGATTTGATCGTTTATGCTCCGTTTTTCTACCTTTATACCCCACATAATTGTTTTAATATAAAAAGAATAAAAACATATTAAAACGTATTCAACGTACTCGAAAACTAACAATGTTTGGTTTGAAAATAGATAGATAATTTACATCTATCAATAACCTAGGTGACATTTGTTTAGTGTCTCTGAATAATTCTGTTATGTTCCCAAAATTTTGTTCTAAAATTTTCAAATATTTAAGAATATTGTTTCATTTTTATTTATCGGTCATTCTAATACCATATTTAATGTATTTTGTAATCAAACGTAGGAACGACAATGACCATTCCAATACCATGTTTAATCATATTTGTCACTAAATATAGAAATGGTAATGGTCATTCCATTTTAATACCACACTCATTTTATTCTATTCCATTCTAGCGTATAAACGTAGCGAAAGAGTATAATATGCAGTTTTCTTAATTTTAATACCATAACAGCTATTCCATTCTTTATTCTTTTTGAATTTGATTAAGAACCCTAACAAAACATCTCACTATCTTTCCGTTTTCTGAATTCTAATTCAGTTATAGGATTAGCGATTTTGTTGCATTTTCTCTGGAAACTGGCAATTCACGACCAAAATGTCAATTTCTTCAACCAATATCTGTGGAAGACGAGTTATATAAATTGTTTTACTTCAGGAAAAATGAGTTGAAGCTCAGTTGGAGCAGATCCATGGTGAAATTCGTGCCGATAGGCGATCGTTAGGGAGAATCCGAAATTCCCGCCGATAGGCGATCATTAGGGAGCGAATTGGTGCGGATAACAATGGTGAATTCGGAGTTGCGGATGAGTCCTCAGTTGGAGCAGATCCATGGTGAAATTCGCGACAATTTTCGAGCCCTCGCGTATGTCTCCACCATATATCTGTACCCAATACGTTGTTACACACACACACACATACACACACATTCCTTTGATTATATATGTATATACGCATATGTGTATCAGTTTATGTGAATTTCTATTTTGTAAATTTGTCCATCCGAGATCACAGAATGCATGCTGACTAATGTAAAAGGGTGGCGATAATTATACATTGGATTAGGGTTGTTTGGATCTTTGTTGTTCATCACTTTATTATCCCTTACCTTTAATATGGATGGGACAGATAATAAGATACCATATAGATGTTGATATATGTTTTCCATTTCTATGCAGAAATGGCTTCCAAAAGCTTGACAAGATTAAAGATTCTAACCGACAAAGTAAACAGCTTGAGGAACTCACAGCGACGATGAGGGAGTGTAAAAGGTATGCACAATTTTTTTTGGGCTCTGTTTATGTAGTTATGACTTTTTGCATGGGTGTATTGAAATGCTTTTGTAGTCACGATGCTTGCTTATTTGCATAGAAATTTTCCAGTTAGCAACAGGAGTGTTCCATAGAGAAGTAATATTAAGAAGGAAAATCAATGGAGCGGATTTCTCAATGTGAATTGGTAAGCCCTGATGAAATCAGATGGCAGTATGTAACTTAGGGTGCATTTGGGTGAGGTATTGAAAGAAATCATTCAATTTCAAGATGGGATTTGTAGAATTTCCTTAGGCTCCATTTGAATGGAAGGATTTGAAATCAAGGGATTTGAGTATTAACCGTACAATAAAAATTAAGAAAAATACTCGTTTCATAGTGAAATTAGAGCTTTTGTTTGAAAAGCATGTTAATATGGCATCTTTGTTTAAGTAGAATTCATTTTGGATGAATTTTAGATAACTCCTATTACCATGTCATTTGAAATCATCTCGAATGTATTAATAAATCCAGTGTCAAAATACATATCTAAGTACCTAGCGCGCTAAGAAATGGCAAACTGTGCCCAAGGATGTGGGTCACACATCTAACTCGGCTTGTGCAAAAGCGAGCACGTAAAAGCTCATTTTAGTCTTTTAGTGGTGTTCGTCTTCACCTAAGGCTCAAAGTTTAAAACTAAAACTGTGTTTTCGTGAAGCAAAATACTGTTCATTTCAAATTATTCAATCCAACTGCAACCTTGAGAAATTTGTTGATAAAAATTAGCTTAAGAATATCGGGAAGAAATTTGACATTTTTATCATTTATTGTAGGTTAATCAAAGAGTTTGATCGTGAAGTCAAAGATGAGGAGAGTCGATATCCTCCAGAGGTTAGCAAGCAACTGAATGATGAGAAGCAATCCTTGGTAAGTGAAGTGATACCCTTTAAATTTTGAAATAATAGAACACTTGTAGCACATGGGATGTCAATCTTTATACAGACAAGAAGAAAATTCCACCATTTTCTCTGTCTTTGGAAACTTTGACTAGCTCCTTGGGGTTCGCTATTTCCTATACTTCTTACAATTAGTTGCAAGAGCACTTCCCTCCTTTCTTCACTTGAATCAAAATTACTATCCGAACGGAAAGGCAGATTGGTGTTGTGTTCGAAAAATATGCGAATCCAGATTTCCTTGTCGTAAGAAAACAAAGAATCGGAAAAAGGACCCTGAATTGGTTGAGGAAAAGGAAAGCCCAGCGACGAAGCACTCCCTCCCCCAAAAGCGGTTTGAGCTCAATACTGGATAGATCAAGATTGTATTGTATTTGTTTTGGATTCTTTCTTGTATACTGTAATACGTTTTTAGGGTTTCTTATTATGTAATCCTCTATTTTTGGTTTCAAATTTTTTTATCCTATTAATATTATTTTTTAGTCTCTACCAACTTATTTTTTTGTCATTACTCCTTACTAATATTTTAGTCCACCTTAACTATGATATCAAATACAAATTCAACAAGATAGATTCAATGTTCTTGATATTAACTAAAGGACTAAAAAAAAATTTTAAAAAAAATTATAAGTAAATTATTTCAAGGACAGTATAATGTTTTCCCTATTCTTTACTTGCCGACTTAATCTACTCCAGCACTTGTCCAATTTATTAAATACCTCTATCCTTTCTTTACTTTGATTTGCAAATACAGAAGAGGAGAGGAATTCTAACCACTAAAATTGCAAGACAGTGGCATAACCTTGAAAGCATGAAAGGGGGCTTCAAAAAATTACAAGAAACAATGCCCATGTATTAAGAATATTTGTTTGATATGATGCGCTTTTCTGCTATTTCGCCTTTTTTTTTCCTCTTTTTTCTTTTTCTTTCATCGCTTTCTATTAAATAGATTTTACAATGCAGATCAAAGAGCTTAATTCATATGTGGGCTTACGGAAAACGTAAGTTAACCTTTCATTTTATTCTTAAAACGTCAATGCGTTCTTTGAGTACTGCAATCCTTTCCCTTTTAATTTGAACCATGATGCTATGTTATATGGTTTCATTGCAGGTATACAAGTAGCCTTGGAAATAAGAGGGTTGAACTTTGTGATATGGGGGCAGGTTCTGGTGAACCTACAGCCGATGATAATGTTCTAATGACATCAGGTTAAATATCTTTATGTGACTGCTAAATTAGGGTTTGTTTGCGTGAAACATTTTAGGAGATGATTTGATTCTGATAATGGAATTTCAAAATCCGTAAGTTAAAATTCTTGTTTGACCACTTCAGAAAGCAATTTGTAAAATTCTCTGGAATTCTGAAGTGGGATTTGAGGGAGGTAAACTGACATCTGTGAAGGCTTCTAAAGAGTTTTTTTTTTTTTTTTTTTTAATCCTCTCATTGACGCATACCTTTCCATCTTGAGGTAAAATGTGAAATTTCAATTTAAAAAAATATATATACTCAAACCATGAATTTGCAAATGATGGGATTTTGAAATTTAAAAATTCAAAATTTCTTCTTTTCTAGATTCTGTGAATTTATCGATTTCCTTATCCAAAAGTAATCTTTTACTTTTTGCTTATTGGCAAAAATGTGTTTTTTGTTCAGTGAATTTCAAAAACATTTTGACCTTATTTTTTCTGACTAAACTAATGATTTGTTTTCCAGATCTCCTAGGTTAATTTGCGTCAGGACAGCCGTAGTTTACTTACTTTCATCATGTTGTTTTTTCTAAAGCAATGTCAAATCAGGAGCTTATTAATGCTGGAACGAATACAATGGATGAAACCGATCAAGCCATTGAACGCTCCAAACAGGTGAAGGGTTGAATTCAACATGTTAAAATTATCATTTACATGAACTATGAACTTGTGATTTACCTCAAACTAGGTTGTTCACCAAACAATTGAAGTGGGAACCCAAACTGCTACTACCTTAAAGGGCCAAGTAAGGTGTTTTTTTTTTTTTTTTCCCCATACTGGTCTACTCTCTTTGGGCTGTGCTAAATTCCAAATCCAATTAGACAGAACAAATGGGTCGTGTAGTTAACGATCTGGACACGATTCAGTTCTCTATCAAGAAGGCCTCCCAACTTGTGAAGGAGATCGGTAGACGGGTAATTTTCACGCGTTAATTGATATATTTTTAATTTTATTGATATATATATATATATATATATATAATTTACACTCTAAAACCGTATTTTTAACGACCAGGTGGCTACGGATAAATGCATAATGCTCTTTCTTCTTCTGATTGTATGCGGCATAATTGCAATTATTGTTGTGAAGGTAATTTTCTCCAAATTATTAATTGCTTTTTACCTCGCGTATTTTGATCTTATCTTGTACGCAGCCTTATCTTGCTTACAACGAGACAATAATATATATATTGTTAAGCTTAACGTAATATGTTAAAAATGGGTGGATTTTTCATCTAAATTTTACATGAAAACAACATAATTATTGAAAAATTTTGTCAGAACTTTTATGACATGAATCTGAATATATTAAACGTTGGGGCATTTCTTACTAACGACACACTACATTTGAACTTAACTGAGGGAATAACCATTGATCGATCACTATGGCGTAAACGAATTCATGTAGTCAACTCTAAATAAATGGGACAAAGACTTAGTTGTTGTTGTTGTTGTTGTATTTTTAGTTTGTCTTTACTAAAAAAAACAAAAAAGTAAGAAGGTGAAAATAGTAGTGGAGAGAGAAAATGTTAGTTTTTCTCTTTTACTACCTTTAAATATTATATTTAAATTAGAAAAATAAAGGAAAATTAAGTAATTTATATTTATTTTTTTGGGAATAAAATGTGAGTTTCTCTCTTTAGTCAAATAGTAGAAGGGGGTGATGTTTAGCTTTCTATAGCGGAGGGGTTAAACAAAAACAAGATCGAAGTACAAGGGAGTAAAAGCAATTAAGCATTATATACTCAATTTACTCGCATTTGTTTTTTCTCATTCTATATCATGCATCTACATGTTAGATTACTTTTGTTTAGGTGGCGTTTGTTTAGTGTTTTTGCTTTTCTATTTCTACTTCCAACAAATTGGGATAAGAATTTTGTTTCTGTTCTGGAGTATTCCAGAAATAGAAACATGGTTTGCAACGATCATTGTCCTTAAATTGTTTTTTTATTTTTAACTTGTGAGAGCAAAAATAAGAAACACATTTAGTTGTAACATTTCTTTTTCTTTTTTCTTTAAATGTATGTTGGTCGGTGGTGGTGATGGTGGTATTGGCAGGGTGGTGGTAGCTGGCGTGATAATAGTTGGAATAGTTGTGGGAATGAATAGGAATTAACATTTTTTGTTCATCAGGTTCTTAAAGAATTTAAGAATTACTCCCAAATTATTTCCAAAATTTTGAGAACAAAAACATATTTACTAAACGCATTTATGTACATTAATCTCAAAATTTTGAAAATGAGAACATAAATCAAGGAACAGAAACAGTAACCAAACATGGCATTAGTGTTTTTGTTCCCGATAGTATGTTCTAAAATACGCATTATTAGTTTTGTGTTCCCAAGTTTGTTCTAGAACACACATCGGTTTGTTCTATCTTGGAACATAAACACTAAAACACAAGGTGTATTTTACTATTTAGAGATGAGCTCTCTATTAAACCCTAAACCCTAACTTGTACTGTGTAAATTTTCAGATAGTGAATCCCAAGAATAGAAGTATAAGAGACATCCCAGGATTAGCTCCTCCAGCTCCGCCGGCTAGAAGACTGTTGTCTACAATCGAATGAAGCTGGAGAATAATTTATTTTTTCATTTTTTTTTCCATAACTCCGTAGTTAAGTATGCTTGAACGAGAGTAGTACTAGGATGGGTGACTCCCTGGGAAGTCATCGTGTTACACCTATTCTGCACCAGATTAACACGCAGAAGACTGTTGTCTACAATCGAATGAAGCTGGAGAATAATTTATTTTTTCATTTTTTTTTCCATAACTCCGTAGTTAAGTATGCTTGAACGAGAGTAGTACTAGGATGGGTGACTCCCTGGGAAGTCATCGTGTTACACCTATTCTGCACCAGATTAACACGCACACAGTTAGTCGGGTTGCTCACGCAATAGATCTCTCTAGATATCTATAGATAGAGAGAGAGGGAGATTCATTTTTCTTGAAATGGAGGCTAGTTTTTGGAACACTTTTGACTTTCTACTTTGTTTCCATTGGAATTGTTCTTGAAAATTCTTGTTGCTAGAAATAATATTTCAATGAAACTTCAAAGATAAATATATGAGTTACAACGGAAAAGAGAAACAGAAAAAAGATTCGAGTTTTGGTGTAACGACCTGTTTGGCGCGTGCTATTCTGGAGGTCCGAACCAGAGTTAAAAAAAACCCAGAATCAGTTCATATTGGGGCTCCAAAAAGGGCTATCAAAAGCTACTACGCGAACAAATACTTATGATTTTCAGGACAATCCAATGAAAGAATTTTAACTTGTGATTTTGGCTATGAATTTCCCCTTCTTTTTTCTCTCTCTCATTTTTAGCCTTCGCGGTTGTTCAGTTGAGAACGGCCAATATGAGAGAGTCTGGACGAAGCCAGTAGAGGCGCTTCTTCGTCTACGTTTATATCCGATCCAGCACCATTGCCTCTTCTGCTATCGTTCTCGTTGTTGGTAACAGGTGAATATACGTCTGAAGATTTTTTCTCCAATTTCCAATCCTATAATCGAAATCAAAACAAACCCTAAAAATTAGATCAATTTTGAAAAGAGATAGAGATGTCGGTGCCGTTTGTTTGGTGTTTTTATTAGATTTTTGCTTTTGTTCCCAAATTCTTGGGACCAACACAATGATAGAGACAATTTTGTTTTGTTCCCAAAAAATTGTTGTAAAAACTTGGGAGCAGCACAAAGAATAGATCTTTCGGGTTCCCATATTTTGTTTTTGTTCCTAGTTATTTGGGAACAAAAACAAATAACAAAGATTTAAACAAACAAAAAGGAAAAAAATATATATGAACAAGTGGCGTTTGTTTTAGTGTTTCTATTCACTGATATAGAAAATTATGTTCAGTTAAAAAAAATGTTCTAGACAATTGAAAGCAGAAGAAAACCACAGAATAATGTTATCATAATTCAGTTTTTGAGGCTCGTTATTTCGAAGCATGAACAGAAATCCGGAAGCAGAAACACTAGGAGCCTGTTTAGTTTTGTTTCCGGAAACAATTTTCAAAAAATTCAAAAACATTTTGAAAATTGTGAAAAGTTTTTTAGTTTAATTTTTATAAAGAGAATATTTATTAGTAACGTATCAAAAATTTGAGAAGTAAAAGTGACGCGATTGATTAACATATAATGTTGAAAAACAAAGGAAATGATAATATTTGTTGGGTTAATGTCTAGCAAAAAATTTGCTTAGAAATAAAAAAATAAAAATATAAAGAAAAAAATTGAACTGAATTTACAAAATACAAAAATATAACACTAAAAGTGAGAGATCGAGTATTGTAAAAATTATTTTGATTTTTTTTTTTAAATAGAAACAGTAATATTGAGTTTTTGAAAACTGAAAAACAATACCCGAAAAACTGACCTTAGCGATTCTTTCAGGAATACTTTCGTTAAGAAGCTGAGATGCTCGAACGTCCTTAACCTTCAAGTAATTATACAAAACGACGCCACATAATGCTGCACAAAACATGTTTAATCAAATGAAAATTCAATATTCCAAAAAAAAATAAAATAATAATAATAATACCTATTGCATAGCCGATGATATTCAATCCAGTAATCATTGATTCGGGGAAAATAATTGTCGAAAGCGCAATCAAGATCCAATCTTTTAAAACACCAGCAACTCGAATAGTAACTGCTCCTGTTCTACCAATTACTAAGAAAATCGAGAAATTCAAAGCCAAAGCGCACACAGCGTTGGAGAAAAATATCCAGAAATTGAATTGAATCTGTGAAACTTCCATTCCAGGCTTCTCCAAAAAATACCAAGGTACGAAAAGAAACATGAAGCTGTAAATAGAAAAATAAGCAAAAATGAAAAACAAAACAATAACCGATAATTTACCAGGGAAAAAAGAATTAGAATGATCATGAACATTATTGCTTTAAAATGTAAAATATAAGTCACCAAACCGTATAATTCTTTGTTGGGTTTATCCCACATCGGATATGGAAGAGGATGATGCTCAGGTTATAAGTATAAGGGAAAGTCTCATAAGCTAGCTTTTGGGGTTGAAAGAGACCCAAGACCACCTACACTGGTATCAGAGCCCAGGTTATAACAACTATGTCTTAATAGCCACAAAGGAAAAGACTAGTTGAGTGTTAGCTGACCAAAGACCCGATATGTGAGGAGAAGATTGTTGGGTTTATCCCACATCGGATGTGGAAGGAACTGGTGGTCAAATTATAAGCGTGAGGGAAAGTCTCACCATATGAACTAACTTTTGGAGTGAGAGAGGCCCAAGAGCACCCTACATTCTTGTGTAAGAAATGGTTTGAAATAACAATTTCACCAGACTTTTTGCAGGGAAATAAATGTCTTATTTTTCTAATTTGCCTTCTGATTTTGAAGATCTAAAATTGATTTTCATAATTCAAAGAAACTCTCTCTGGTTTTAGCTAGTTGAATGTAGCATTGCTTACATATTTGAAACGGAAATGCTATCGACACTCCATGCTATTCAATTACACTGCAAACATAATATTTCTATAATTGGGGAAACTAGCGAATTTGGAGTGCAATTTGGCATTTTGGGATTGCAAATACTGATTTTATAATTTGAGCAAACTACATTGGGTTTTAGCAATTTTAAGTGTAGGATACCTTACTTACAGATTAGCATCATTGCTCAAGGGAAAATGCTATTGCCACTCCACAATGTCCATTAGCACTCCAAATATACTACTTCCGTAATTGCATGAGACGGGTAAAATAGTGAAATTTGGAGTGCAACTGGATATTTTGGGAGTGCATATAGGGCATCCCATGCCTAAAAGGCTAGTATATAATCAGGAAAACAAATTATAAAACATATATATAGATGCGCACGCGCACGCGAGTGCATAGAAATCAGAAGGAAAAGCATAAAAATTAGGGTAGTACCTGCAAGGAGCAATATAGTATAAGCTTGTGATGGGATTTAGAGTCAATCCCTTCTTTTGGAGGAGGACTTGAGTTAAAACGAGCCTGAGAGCTTCAGCAAAGATGCCGGTAACCTGATAAACTGTACCGACAATATTAAAATGGATCTCCCCGTAAGAGGAAATTACAACTCCTACACTGACCAGCACCATGTTTAACAACACGTCCCACCTCAATCTATCAGTTCCACACAACACAGCCATCAGAAATGTTGCCACCGGCACTGTACCATCCACCATATATACATGTCAGTTAAAAAAAAGCGCGCGCACACACACACACACACACACATATTATATATATTCTATAAATCAAGACATATATTCTATAAATGAGGACATATTTTAATATTTAGACATTTTGAGCCATTGGATCGTTGGAGACATTCTGGACCTTTGATTTAGACTTTGTTGAAAAACTAAATAACAAACTCACAACAACAAAAAAAAAAAACATGATTAGTGTATTTTAACTAATTATAAGATATCAAATTAAAATCTTTATAATCTATTCTATAAATCACGACATTTATTCTATAAATCATAACATATTTTACATTTGCAACATTTTTTATCTTTGGAAGGTTATTGGAGACATTTTCAACCATGATTTAAAATTCAACAAAATAACAACCTCCAAATAAATTATTTTCATGACTAATGTATTTGAACTAACCACCGGATATTTAAGATTAACGTACTAAATTAAAATTATTGACTTTAGACACGAGGTATATACTAGTGTGTGTGTGTATAATTGCATGAATTAGGTAAAGACTAATTTTCACGTACTTAGGGCTTTGAGCATCTGAATGAAGGCCACGGAGATGTGCAAATAAGCAGTGTTCCCAAACCTACAGCAACCGGGAGAGAGAAATCATTAGGTTAAAACCAACATATACTTTAGAAGGTTCACAAAAATTTTCATTCCCTACCAATGTATAGTTCTAGCAAGAAACACAACATTTAGGTGGCATTTGTTTAAGTGGCGTTCGGTTGGTGTTCCCACTTTTTTCATCCCACTTGGGATGGGATGGGATGGGTTGAGTTGAAAATTTTGTTTTCTTCTTGGAACAGATTTGCATTTGGTAACGACAATTTTTTTATTTTTTTTTTGTTCTGGGAATAGAATTGCGTTTGGTAACGATATTATTCTAAAATTATTTCCTCACAATTGTTCTTTTTTTTTTTTTTTTTTTTTTTAATTTATTTCTTTAAACTTACACCGAAGAATAAGAAATCAAGAACACTAATTCTAAGAAATCATTGAGAAATAAAAAACGAACCCCAAACCAAAATCAAGAAATCGTCAAGAAATCAAACCCTAATTCTGAGAAATTAATTTCAGTAATCAAACCCAACCCTAAATCAAGAAGGAGAATTTCCTCTTTTCTTTCCAAAACAGAGAGCAAGAAGGAGATATCGATCATGAAGAACAAAAATCAGTTCAATTACAAACTTTACCCTTGATTGAATCGCAAATTTTACTCGGTAAATTTGAAAACCAACAAACTAAACACGCGATTAACCCGAAAATTCATGATCTTTAATAGTTGAATACCTTAGTCATTAACACTAGCTGTATCCGAGTACATTCGAAACACTCAGGCTTGAATCAACACCCTAGCTCATTGATGAAATCAATTTCCTGAACGAAATCGATTTCGTTGACGAGCAACAAAATCGATTTCGTTGACGAACCCTAGCTCGTTGACGAACACAAAGACGACGATGGGAGCAACAAAGATTTCGTTGACGAAGGGAGCAATGAACCCTAGCTCGATGGGAGTAACGAACCCTAGCTCGTTGACAAAGATGAAATCGATTTCGTTGACGAAGAGAGAGGACAACCGTGGGAGCAAATAAGACGAAGACGACGATGAAGACGAAGAGAAGACCACTGTGGGAGCGATGAAGGACGAGAAGATCACAGTAGCTATGGAGATGTCGACACTGGAGATGGAGAAGATGAAGACGCACAAAGAAGAGAAGGACGAAGGAAGAAATGATCGTGACATGAGCTTAACAAAAGTTGAAGAGGGGATCTCCTTAAACAAGTCTGGTAATTCCAAGCATGTCCCTGATTTAGGATGGGTTGGGTTGGGCACAAAAAAAAAAAAGCAACTTTTTTTTTATTCCCCTTTCTTTAGGTTTTGAAGAATCAATTCTCACTTTATGGGTTGAGTTGGGAACAAAATTGGGTTTGACATCCCAAACATCAATCCCAAAATTTTTGGGATGGGTTGGGTTGGGAACACTAACCAAACAAGCCCTTAGCGTTTCTGTTTTTCCATTCTGGGATTTTTGTTTCTGTTCCAAGTTTTAGGGGAATAGAAACATAAACAAACGCCACTTAATGCCCTAGGTCCTTTTAATGAAAGGAATGCCACATTAAATTTACATATCCACAAGATATATATCGCTTCATTCTAAGGCTTACCAAAGACTTGATGCAAAGAAGGCACTAATTGGAATCACACATGTTGCATATCTGCCATTAACAAGAAGATAACATACAAAAAAGAAGTTTATCAATTTCATACCACAAAAGAATCAGATTATTTGAAACACAAAGTAGGTCACTTACATTTCAATTGTCATTTTAACAGGAGAAACAACCTGCAACACATATTGTATCCTAAAAATTAGAATAAGAACAAAATTATAAAGAACTATGAAACTGAAAAGAAAAAGAAGTTACAAGAAAGATGTTCTGATGTTGATCTAGGATCCAATATTGCATGTAGTAGCTTGGAATACATAACAAGGGAATGGGGCAGTTGAAATATGTCAATATGTCTAGTACTCTAGTTGTAAAACGAGGTTAGTGGTTAAAAAATATTGTATAAGCAGCAAAGGAAGTGAAATATAACACATACGAGGCTAAAAAAATCAAGTGGAAAGACATACCTTGAAAACACGAACAAGAAAGAATGCTACCAATCCGGAAAATCCCATATGAATCATGGTAAGCGTTATTGGAAATGGAAAATTGAAGTAATTTTGAGAGAGAACCCACTGCAAATATACCCATCTTCATTAATGAGCATGTATTCAAGATATAAACAAACAGATAGATTAAACAGTCCCATTGTTCATCGTTATTCACCAAATAAGTTTAACTTTAAAAACTTCATAATCGAATGTATATGAGCATTTGACAGTCATACATCCATGACAGACAAGTGGATTAATTAATAACACTGGTGACTTGGACACACTCGACTTGTGTGGGACTTCCATAAATAACAAAATAAATTAAAGAGACATTGTAAATGTATTCCTAAGGGTTTATTGGTATTTTCATATTTTGTTACACCAAAAGATAACAACAATCCCTTACTCTCCCTTTATATATAGTATAGATGAGATGACACTTTAACGTATTAGAGGCTTTCACCAAGGATGAATATCATCCTCAAAGATTTAGTAAGCATTAATTGATGGTGCATAGTTTAAGATTTAGCTTAATATCATTGAAAGTCCGTAAAAAGGTAGAAAATTATAAGACATATGACAGCATATCATTACTATGCTAAACATAATTAGTATAAAAGATCAAATTCCATAAAGATAAACTCGGCATAAGTATGACCAAACTATACAAGACACCAAAAGTTATCTTCAGTATGTAAAGATGGAAAATTGACGTCATGCATTAGAATTCCAATGTATGAATAAATAATAAGATAATTATATAATTCAACAATAGTGTCTCGGACTGCAAGCATATCGTTTTACACATTCATGAGCTTTTATATGTTTGTGGACACTAAAATTTTTAGGAACAATTAACAATTAGCATTAACAAAAGACTATCCTTATTAGGGTTTATTAACTCAACCGTCTATAAAAGAAGTTATAAGCAAGCAAACATAAGTGAAATGAACAAATGAAACAAAGTTGATTTACCTTGTTGTACAAAATAACTCCGGATGAGAGCACAATGTATATAAACAGATATAAATAAGTCAACAACAGCGATTTGTCGATCATTTTTCCTGCTACTTTATTCACAAGTTCACCCTCCGAATCACAGCGAGTCTGATGATCTTTCCACCATAAACAAATATTTAATTTCTCGTACGCCTAACCATAATGAATCTAAAGGCAGTAAACTTGATGGAGATCCGGAATTCGCATCGCCAGACCTTGTAATGATCAAAGCATGATTTCTACTCTATTGAGTACATCCATATGTCAAAGTCTGAAATTAGAGAGAGGAGTAAATTACACTTTGTCATGGCTTGACTACATAAACTGTAACAACAAAAATAAAGTGGATAGATCAATCTTGCAGTCTCATAACCGTAGCATGTGAAAAAAATGCAGGAAATCAGTCAACAGAAGTGCCGAACTATGAGTTAATATAGCTCATTCTTTGAGCTAAAACATTTTCTATGAACAAACACACATACATAGCTCAAACGCCTGAATCTCCGCGTGTTTGTTTGTGTGCGGGCGTTTGCCTTTTCCGAATAGAAGAATGCGTATTCGAATAGGTACAATGCAAGGGCAAAACATACTCGATCTGAAATAAATCGCCATATGAATCCACCACGAAGAAACAGTAACAAGTTCTTACCTCGAGATCGATTTCAGCATCTTCGAATCGAGAAATGAACCAACGGCGGGATTCCGGAGATCTCCACACGCTGTGTCGGCGATTACAAGAACTTTTGGCGCAAAACAATTGCAGAGAAATGGACGGTTCCCTCAGGTGTGCGTGCGTGTGTGTCAGAGAGACGGGTTGAGAAATTAATGAACGCGTGCAGGGGTCGTTGAAAAGGGAATCGAGTTTATGGAAGATGGGGGATCGGTAGGGACAACAGGCAGGCGCAGAGCCTTCATTGAGGAGACGCGAATCGGGTTCGTACGACTTCGATGGACCCTTTTGCCCTCTTCCGTTGCTTTTCTTTTCCCCCCTGTTGAAAAACAAGAAGATGGAATAATATTGGGCTAATTATATTTTAGTCTCCAGGTGTAGCTCGTTTTACACTTTGTCTCTTTGTAGTATTTGCACTTCGTCTCTTTATGGTATTTATGTCACCACTTTATCCTTCATTGTTAAATTTTTGTTACACTTTACTTCCCTCGTTAACACTTTCTTTCTTGTGATTATGACTATATCAAGTGGTAAAGTGTAACAAAGTCTAATTATAGTGGTGACAAAAATATCACAGGACAAAGTACAAAACGGTCTAACTATATAGAGAGATAAAATGTAATTAACCCAGATAATATTTTGATGTATTTTTAGAAATCCTAAAAAAATATATTTTTATTTTTAAAAACTATAAGACTTGTTCAAAAGTATCAAAATAATTATCGTTCCAAATTTATCCCTCCTTTATATAAAAAAATTCCACTTAATTTTTACAGGGTATTAGGAGTCTGTGTAACTTTTCTTTTTTAAAAAAAGAAGTTATGAACAATATTTTATTGAAGAATTTATTATTTAGTCTTTTAAAGATGGTAAAATTATAAAATAGATTTTTTATTCAAATAATTAAGTTTATGGTCTTCACAAAAATTATAGAAAAAAATTATCAATAAATGCCCTCCCAATTTATTTTTATTTACGAAACATGTCATTAGAACCTCTATATGAATGTTCACTCAAATTTTCAGAACAAAAAATTTAATACACTCAATTTTTGCTCAAACAATGATTCACACGTTTTGTGTGAATATTCACTCAGTTTTTCAGAAATAATTATTTTATTTTACTTAAATATTTTCACTCAAACAATGGTTCACACTTTTTTGGGTGAATGTCCACTCAGTATTTCAAAACAATATTTCAGTTCACTCAAATATCACTCGACAATAATTTACACGTTTTGTGTAAACGTTCACTCAATATTTTAAAAATGATCAAAACATATCGTGAGTAAATAAAAACTCCACACAAATCAATAAAAAAATCACATAAACATTGTCTGGTCTTCAAATTCAAGGTACAATCTGAACATTCACGTAAAACAAAAAAAAAAAAAAAAAAAAAAAAAAAACTCAAATTTATTGATCTAAAACATTCACATGAACATTTATGTGAGCAAATGTTAATGCGTGAATATTAACGTAAATACCCACTCACAATCAATAAAGATAATCAAAAACAAATAAAAAATATAGAAAAAAACTAAGATTAACAAAAAATAAAACAGTAAATATTTCACCAAAACACGTGAACATTAATCAAAATACATATCAACATTAATATTCACAGAAAAACAAAAAGCTCACAACCAACAATAGTGGTGGCAAACATCAAAAGGCAAAAATCCATATCCAATTCTATATCTTTTGAGAGCATAAAAAAATAACAGCGTCAAACAAAAACAATCACAAACTAATAAACAAAACTCAAACAAAATAACAAGAAAATAAATCAAAATAAATCTAGAACAAATTGGACAAGATCTGGAATTTAATCGGACAAGATCTAGGATTTAAATTCCAAATCTGGAATTTAATTCTAGATATGATAATCCATATTTGATTGGTAAGTGAGAGCGAGAGAGAAAAAGGCATAAAAAAAAAAGAGAACAAATTGGGCAAATTTGGAACGGTGTCGGAAGAAGAACAAATCGGCATCGGAAGAACATTTACGAGATTTGAGGTGGTGGCAGACCTGGACGACGGGGGCAACAAACGGCAACTAACGAATTCCGACAGCGGTTCCCTTAATTTCATTCGTCTTCATTGGCGACAGTGAACGACAGTTCGCGAAACGTCGGTAGCGATTACAATAGTTGGTCCTTTTTCAACGAAATCGATGGCATTATGTCTTCATTGGCAACAACGAACAATGGAGAATGGAAAATGAAGAGAGGGGAAGAGAGCGATTGATCAAGTTCACGGTTTGTGATTTTGGAAATTGGAGATGAAATGAGCTTTAGGGTTTGGTCATTTTTCATTATATATAGAGGGCATAAATGTCTTTTTATAATTATTTTATAATTATTAAGAACTATAAATTAACTATATTTTCAAAACAAATTAAATAACACCATAATTATTTAAAAAGTTTTTTAATTAAAGTAACTCTTAAATAAGGGTAAAATAATAAAAACCTCTATTTTATTTGTGTGATTGTGAAAAAATTGTTTGGTTTTAAAATAAGAGTTGTGAAGAAAAAACTCTAATATTTTTATTATTATAAAAGGAAAATTATTTTCCGTAGTGTAGTTTGGTTAGGAAAGAGAAATGAAAGAAGAAAAAATAATTCACTTTTATATAATTTACTATTTTACCCTTATATATATTATAAAATAAAATTAAAAATTTTATTATTAATAGTATAATTGTAATTTTACTCATTCTTTCTCATTTTTTTGTTAAATTTGCTTTGAAAATTATGCATTTTCTTTCTTATTTTTTTTTTGAAAAATTTATTATTTGGTCTTTAAAAGAAATAGAAGTCAAAAAATAGATCCCCAATTACGATAATAAAGATTTTAGTCCCCAATTTTTTTTAGAAAATAGTCCTCTGTTATTTAATCATCATTTTTTTATAATTTACATAAAATTTCATTCTATAAAATATAGCAATACGTGAATATTCATATTTTTGTTTTGTTATTTTTAAATATTTTAAGACATGTTCATTGTTCTTATGCGAACAAAATTATGTTTTTCTTATGTTCACGTGTTCTTCCATTTTACGTCCTTTTATTATGTTCACAAAATCTACGCAAAACTAACATTCACGTTTTTTGTGTTATGGATTTATGATCGTTCGCACTACTATTTAAAAATACAACAAAAAATAACAAATTAAAAACATTGAAAATAAACCCTAAGATCAACCAAAATAATCCATGGTATGAACATTCATCGAAAACAAAACCGAATCAAAAAAATTGAAAAAAAAAAACTAAGATCAGTGAAAAACAAACCGGTATGAACATTTCACCATAACCACATAAACATTCACCAAAAAACAACCAAAAGAATAACAGATCAAGGCTTGAAAGTTCATAACCACAATGAACATTCACCAAACAACCAAATTGGACAGCGACAAATGACAAGGCAATGGCGAACGGTGTTTTACAAAACCAATATGAACATTCCCCAAAAACATATCCAGTATGAACATTTACACAAAACAAGATTTAGAATGAACATTCAATCTAGAAAACACAAACCACATACGAACAATTACCGTAATATCTGGAAATGAACATTCAATCTAGAATTTTCCAGATATAGGAAAGACAACAAGAAAGAGAGAGAGAGATCTGAAGCGTGGATGAGCGACGGTGGAGAACAACAGTGGCGAAGATAGGGTTGTCGTTCGTTGTTCGTCATTCTTGGCGGTTCCAAAATCTGGAACATTTCAAGCCAAGTCGTTCGCTTGTCTTCATTGTCCATTGAAGGTGGTGATGAATTTGTCGCGCTGTGTTTGTTGTCCGTTGGATACGGTGACGAATTTGTTGTTCGTCTTTCGTCGATTTGGAACTGTCGTGTCATTTCGTCGTGCTCGTGCTGTGCTTGCTAGATCTGGGATTTTCAAATTTGAAAAATTTCAGATCTGAAAATTCTAGATCTAGAATTTTTCAAATCTGAGATGGCAATGACGACGATGGTGTTTGCGGTTGAGAGAAGGCTTGTGGCTGAGCGATAGAAGAGAGAGATCGGTGGTGAATGCGGCAATGGTGACTAGAACGAGGCGGCAATTAGAACGTGACGGCAGCAACAAGAACAGACGGACGACGATGGCAACCAGACACGTGGCAGCGGTGACTAGAACGCGACAACAAGAACACAGCGACGACTTTCGGATGAGAAAAAGAAAGAGAGCAGCTGAGAAAAAATGGAGAGATGGATGGGCTGAACAAATGAAAAGAACACTAGGGTTAGGGTTAGGGTTCTTATATTTATATAGGGGTATAATTGTCTATTTGCTATGTTTTTAACTACCAAATGACTAAATACTAAATACTAATAGAGGAATTAAATAATATTTTTTTATTTAAAAGGCTCATTGAAAAAAGAGAAGGTAAAATTATTGTTAAACAATACAAAAAATTATTCCCAAATTACGAAATCAATTAATGTTGATTCTAGCACAAATTATATGAACGTGCTGAATATAACATGACTTACTGATAAAGATAATTTAGATGTTAAATGTAATACCAACTGTGTTTTGATAATGTATAAGATTGTGCTGTAACACAAATGTGAAAACTAAAAATTATGGAAGTACCATTTTGAATGAAACATGAATGTACGAATCTGAAACTAATAAAAATAATAATAAGTGTGATATCATTTTAAAGATCTTATTCAGATGAATCTGAATATATAATTAGATCGTATAAAAATGTGTACAACAATAGTGATTTTGATTTTAATAAAATGATTTTGATATGAAACCCTTAAATATGGAAAATCCAATCCCGTGGATCTTGTAAGGGCAAATTTGTGATGTAATTTTCATATTTTTTAAATTTGGGATTGGATGGTTCAAAAAATCTGTACATTAAGCATTGTTTCGTTCATTTTCAAACAGTTAGAATCAATTGTTAAATTCATACTTAAATTGGTATTACCTGATAATTTTTCCAAATAATAATGATAATATTTTTATTTATTATAAAAAAAATATTTTTTCTAGTGTTGTTTTGTTAGAAGGTTGTGCCCTATTTGTTTTCACTCCTTAATTTTGTTCCCGCTCCTAAAATTTTAAGAATAATGCACACAAACATGTTTGTTATATATGTTTCTATTTCCAAATATTCTAAAAAAATTGGAAATATTTTTGGAATTTCTTAAAATTTGAGAAATAAAAAATATTTTTTTCGTTTCACTCTCATAAAATTATTCCCAAACTATTTTTTAGGATAAATATTGAGAATCACCATCACGCCGGCCACCGTCATCCACGCCGACCACCATCATGTCAATCATACATTTAAATAAATTAAAAATAAATAAATGTGGAGTAAGAAATATGTATATTTATTGTCATACATTTAAAGAAAAAAAGAACAAATGTCCCAACCAATCGTGTTTCTTTGTTTATGCTCTCATAAACTAAATAAAACACTTTCAGAATAATGGTTGTTGTGAAACGCATTTCTATTCCTAGGTAGAGTATCTATGACCTTCTCTTGGTTGTGGTTTGTCTTTTACCCACTTATTTCTGAGAGCCCCTTGCGTATCAAGACTAAAGGGGAGGGGGATTCATAAATCAATCATTTCATGTATTGACAGATTGCACCCGCCTATGACGGCAAAAAACGCCTACCGAATGCTTGCTAAACTTGGGATGTGTTATGTTTATGGATTGATTCACCGTAAATTAGTAGGAATCAAATCCCAAAAATAATCCATACTAATTAATCGATGTATTTGGCAGAATCGACTGTGCATAGGAACTGATTCACCGTATATTAGGATCTGAATCCCAAAGATAATCTATATCAATTAAATAGTCATATTTTCGTTGTAATTTTTCTTATAGTAAAATTACATCATTATACACAGAACAAAACTAGATAAAGAAATAGAACGCATTGGAATAATCGAACAACCAAAACATGCCCCAACCTGAGCACTTATCATTATGTATTTTAATTTAATTATTTATAAAAAAATAGATAAAGACGTAAAACGCATTGGGATAATTGAAAAATAAATACATGGCCCCAACTAATCATTTATCACTTCATAATTTAATTTAATTATTTTTTATTTTTATAATTAAAAATCCAAAATCAACTTTCTTAAATTCAATTGAAAAAATAAGATCAAAATTAGTAATTACAATTCAATCCCTTTGATTCGACACCCATACTTAAACATACTATACTACGATATTCTATGCTTAAATTTGGGTAATAAATTTGAGCGATCAGATAACACTTGCAAAACCCTCTGATTTTTCTCCCTTTACGACAAAACATCATTTGATAGTGTAACGGAAGTAATTGATTTGAAATTCAAAATTGTAAAATTTTCAAAGGTTATAGCACAACAGATAATTATGATTTTGCTAATTTTTTGAAACAATCAAAATGGTGAAATTTTGAAAGGCAAACACCCACGAAACCCCCAGCTTTTGGTGCCAATACGAGAAAGCAACATTTGATAGGGTGATGAAAGTAATTGATCCAAAACTTCAAATCATGAAATATTCAAAAAGCTATAACATATCGAAAATCATTATTTTTTAGAAATATTCAAAATCATGAAATTTTGAAAGGCTACCAATCATGAAACCTCCTGATTTCGATACCATTGCAAGAAAACAACTTTTGATTGGGTAACAAAGAAATTCATTCAAAACTAAAAATCATGAAATTTTCAAAGAGTATATAGCAAACCAAAATCCCAATTTCATTATTTTTTTAAAAACTAAATATCTAAATTTTTTGAAAGGTTAACACTCGTAAAACCCTTTGATTTTGCTCCCATTACAACAAAACAGGGTTATAGAAGCAATTAATTCGAAACTCAAAATTATGAAATTTTCAAAGGTTATAGCACACTGAAAAAATCCCTATTTTGCTACTTTTTTCAAATACTCGAAATCGTGAAATTTTAAAAGGCTCACAAATCCTCCAATTTTTCTCCTGTCATGACAAGGCATTATTAGATAGGGTAACTGAAGCAATTGATTTGAAATTGAAAATCGTAAAATTTTCAAAAGTTATAACATTGAAAAATTTCGATTTTGCTAATTTTTTGAAACACTTGAAATTAAAAAAAAATTGAAAGACTAACACAAAAAAAAAAAGGAAAAAATACGATTTAGACCCTCTAACTATTGATACATTTCTAAGTAGTCCCTCTAAGTTTAAACGTTTCATTTTAAACCCTCTACGTATCATAACGTTTCAAATTCGTCCCTCCGTCAGAGATTCCGTTAAAACTAACAGAATCTCAAGGGCAAAATGGTCTTTTCACATTTTTTTAATTTTTTAATCATTTTTAGTTAATTTTTTTAAAAAAAAAAATTCTCTCTCTTCCTCCCCTTCCTCTCTCTCTCTCCCGCCACCTCCCTCTCCCTCTTCCTCCCCTTCCCCTCTCTCCCTCCCACCCCACCCCTTGGAGTGGGAGGGAGAGAGGGAGAGGGAGAGGGAGAGGGAGGTGGCGGGGAGAGGGAAATAGGGAGATGGAGGTAGCGGGAGAGAGAGAGGAAGGGGAGGAAGAGAGAGATTTTTTTTTTTAAAAATGTGAAAAGACCATTTTGCCCCTGAGATTCTGTTAGTTTTAACAGAATCTCTGACGGAGGGACGAATTTAAAACGTTATGATACGTAAATGGTTTAAAATGAAATGTTTAAATTTAGAGGGACTACTTAGAAATGTATCAATAGTTAGAGGGTCTAAATCGTACCTTTTTTTAAAAAAAAACCTCCTAATTTTAATACCATTATGAGAAAATAACATTTGATTGGGTAACAGAAGCAATTGATCCGAAACTCAAAATCGTTAAATTTTCAAAGATTATAGCACACCGAAAAATCTCAATTTCGCTACTTCAGAAAAAAATTCCAAATTTTGCAATGTTAGGACTCATAAAACTCTCTGATTTTGCTCCCATCATGGAAACAACTCATTTGAGAGAGTTACAGAAGCAATTAATCCAAAACTGAAAATCGAGAAATTTTCAAAAGTTATAGCACATCGAAAAAAGTCCAATTTTGCTACAATTTTTAAAAAACTCAAATCTTAAAATTTTGAAAGGTTAACACTTGTGAAATCTCTTATTTTTCTCCCATTACAAACAAATCTTCATTTGATAGAGTAACGAGAGCAATTGATCTGAAACTCAACATCGTAAAAAATTTTAAACACTCAAAATCGTGAATTTTTGAAAGTTTAACACTCGCAAAACTCTCGGATTTTCTCTCATTATGAAAAAACATCGTTTGATAGGGTAAGAGAAGTAATTAATTTAAAACTCAAAATTGTGAAATTTCCAAAAATTATGGCACACTAAAAAATTCTAATTTTGCTAATTTTTTGAAACATTCGAAATCGTGAAATTTTAAAAGGCAAACACTCATGAAACGCTTCGATTTCAATACCAATATGAGAAAGCAACATTTGATAGGGTAATACAAGTAATTGATCCAGAACTCAAAGTTGCGAAATTTTCAAAGGTTATATAGCCTTTGAAAATACTCAAAATCGTAAAATACTAAAATCATGACTAACACTCACGAAATTCCTCAATTTTGATACCTTTATAAGGAAACAACATTTGATAGGGTAACTGAAGCAATTAATCCGGAACTCAAAATCGTAAATTTTTCAAAGGTTATAACTAATCGAAAAATCCAAATTTCGCTAATTATTTGAAATACTCAAAGTCGTGAAATTTTAAAAAGCCAACACTCACGAAACCCCGCAATTTCTATACTATTATGAGAAATCATTATTTGATTTTTAATAGAAAAAATTCATCCATAACTCAAAATCGTGAAATTTCAAAGGCTATAGTACACAACAAAAAATCACGATTTTGATACTTTTCTGAAACGGTAGAAACGTGAAATTTTGAAATGTTAACACTCATGAAATACCCCGAATTAGATACTGTTACAAGAAAGCATCATTTAATTAGGTAATAGAAAAAATTCATGGCAAAATTAAAAATTGTGAAATTTTCAAAGGTAGTACATAGAAAAATCTTGATTTCGCTACTTTTTTTTAAATACTCAAAATCATGAAATTTTAAAAGTCTCACGAAACCCCATGTTTCAATACCATTACAAGAAAGAAAGATTTGATAGGGTAATGAAAGCAATTGATTCGAAACTCAAAATCATGAAATTTTCAAAGACTATACCGTATAAAAAAATCTTATTTCGCTAATTTTTTGAAACAGTTAAAATTATGAAATTTTGAAATGCTAATACTGACGAAACCCCCTGATTTCGATACTATTACGAGAAAGCATGACTTGATTGGATAACATAAGAAATTCATCTGAAACTCAAAATCACGAAAATTTGAATAGGTCTATCACACAAAAAATCTTGATTTCGCAAATTATTTGAAATACCTGAAATCATGCCTTTTTGAAAGGCAAACACTCGCAAAACCCTACAAGTTTTCTCCAATTAAGACAAAACATCATTTGATAGGGTAACAGAAGACATTGATCCAAAACTCAAAATCGTAAAATTTTCAAAGATTATAGCACAACGAAAAATCTCAATTTCGCTACTTTTTCTAAACACTCGAAGTGATATTTTTAGAGGCCTACACTCGCGAAACCTCCTAATGTTGATACAAATACAAGAAAGCATATTTTGATTGGTTAACATAAGAAATTATTTTGAAACTCAAAATCGTGAATTTTTCAAAGATTTGCGCCTAAAAATCTCAATTTCGCTTTTTTTTTTTAAAACTCGAAATCTTGAAAATTTTTATTGTTAACACTCGAAAAACCCTCTGATTTTTCTCCCATTATGATAAAACGTCATTTGATCAATTACAAAAAAAATTGATTCAAAAAAATCTCGATTTCGCTAGTTTTTTTAAACACTCAAAATCATAAAATTTTGAAAGGATGACACTCAAGAAGCCCACCGAGTATGATAACTGTATGACCTAAATCGTAGCACGTACATCATTTTAGTTGCATTTTAGAATAATTGAGAAATTTCGGGGTGAAGTTGGGTCAATTAAAAATTCAAATTAAAAAGTTTAAGGGGTCAATTTGCAAATTTAGAAAATTCGTCAATCCAAAATTGGCATTTAACTTTTTAATTAACACTTAAAGGGGTGAAATTTTAAATTTTAGAAACTTATAAATGGTGAATTGAACTCAAAAGAAAATTTTAAGAAATTAGGGGGAAGGGAAGAGTAATTAAGCTAATGAGTTTTCTAGACACATATAGATATACCTATATTTCGTGCGGACTGTTGCCGTGAGATCAGTCGATGAGCAGAGGGTTTGGGAAGTGGACGACGTGGCGTGAAGAAAGGGCATTCTGGGCCACTATATATATATATATATATATGCATGCAGTGCGTTTGAAGGGAAGAAAATCTGAGATCAAATATAAAAAATCTAGAGAGAGAGAGAATCGGAGGCGTTTGGTCGGCGGTGTGCTCCTTTGGATGTGGGTGTCCATTCGGTCAGTGATGTTTCGTCGTTACCGGCATATGTGGGTTGCGGTGTTCAGATGTGGGAGTGTGTGATCGTTCGGTAGCGAGTGTGTGTGTGTGTGTTGTGTTGGCGAGAACCCAGCCAAAACATAGACAGACAGAGAGAGAAGTCGATCGATCAACTGCGGTGGCGGTGGTGTGAGTTGGGTATGGCTAAGGTGTGCCGCTAAGTGTGTGTGTCATTGTTGGTAGTGGTCGTACAGTCCGGTGATGGATGGGGTGTCGATCGCCGGCGATGGGGGTGTGATCGGCGATGGTAAGGGGGTGTGTGTGTGTGTCATGTCGGTGGTAATTGTATGTGTGTGCAGACGATGGAGGTGATTGGTAATCGTCGAGGGGTGTGTCGTCGGTGGGTTGTCGTGTCCTGTTCATCGTGTGCATGTGTGTGGAATTGTCGTGCGTGCTCTGTTCTGTTTCAGCCTGGGGTGTGTGTGTGTGTGTGTTTTGTTATGTGCATGTGATCGGACCTATGTATGTGTGAGGTTCGTGGGTGTGTTCGATCGAGGGTGTATGCGTGTGCGATCATCGCCGTTTTTTCGGTGATTGCATGTGCAAGTCATCGTCGGCAGTGTACGTTGGTGAGAGTCGTCGGTCGGTTGGTGTTGTCTGTAGGAGTGGTTGCTGTTGTGAGCGTGTGCGTGTATGTTTGGCTGATTGGGTGTCGGCGGGGTATGTGGGTGTGAGGTCGCCGGTAGTCGGTGACAATAAGAAGAGAGATGAAGGGCCGGCTGGATTTGAAGTGGAGCAGAAAAATAAGAGACATAATAGAAAAAAGAAAAGAAAGAAGAAGGGGAAAAAAGAAGAAAAAAGAAAAAACTACACAAACAACCCCAACAAATTTAAAATTCGTCTCACGACCGGTGAATGATTCGGAATGGGTAACATTTTTCGTTAAGTTTATTTTAGTTTTGTTAAATTAAATTCTAACATAAAAATTTTTGTAACCAGAATAATAAATTTGGAACTGTTCGTATTACAAATTTTATCTAGTAATTTTCATCGAAAATGAAAGATTAACCGAATAATAATTTTACATAATAAAATGTGGAGACGGAGAAATAATGAAATGTAGGGTCTACATTTGCATGATTAAGTCATTTTTTTTTACCAAAAATATTAATTTAGACCCTGTCAATAATAGGTTCGCAGACACCCGAGGAACGATAGAATATAGTCGATAAAGGCTTTTGGGAGCGGATCACCAAGTGAGTCTACTGTCTTCTAGTAAATTACAAAACCTATTTTCATATATATGATGGAAAAATGTGTTTACTTAAAACTGGACGAATTTGTAACTTATATGGATCAAACGGTTTTGGGTGTTTGTGAAATTGTGGATTACGTTGGCTTTTACAAAAAAGATGGAAAAATGATATTTGGATTAAATCGGTTTTGGAGATAGAGGGTGTTTTTATTGATTGGACTATGCTATAGCTTATGCCTTGCTCGGAGGGGTAGTCCGGTAGATGATTATTGATATTATGTCCTATCCGGAAGGGTAGTCCGGCAGGTAGTTACTGATATTATGTCATGTCCGGAAGGATAGTCCGGCAGGTGGTTACTGATATTATGTCATGTCCGAAGGGTAGTCCGGCAGGTGGTTATTGATATTATGTCCTGTCCAGCAGATTAGCCCGGCAGGTGGTTGTTTGTCCCGTTTGGGAGCAAACCTTGCGGGTGGTACGGTACCGTTGTAACTCCCGATTGTGAGGTTAAAACGATCACATGGCTAGTCGGGGCGTGGCGTGGCATGGTGTGGTGTGGTGTGCTGTGTTGTGGTATGGTGTCGTATGTGGTGTTTTGTCGTATATGGTGATTGGGATTAGTACATTTATACATATTATTTTATATTGGATTAGTGTGTTCTGATTTTATTATACTATATGGTTAGTTGAATTATTCTGGTTGATTTTCACTGTTTAGTTGGGGTGCTATATATATATATAGACGTCGATTCTGTAGTGACAGGAAAAATGTGTTTTTCCTTGTGGTATGAGACGTCTATATATTATGAGATTTTTATTTGATTTTGATCCATCTAAAATATTTTTATTAAGAAGACAGTACACTCGCAAGTACAACAGCTAGAAGTCGGTCCTCTATATGCACTAGGTAGAGTCCGGCGATGCGGTAGTGAGGGAGTATTTTGGGAGGTGTTGGTTGAGGCGAACCTATGAGAGGTTCATGGTTGTTTTATCTTTGTTGTTATTATAATTTTGTAGAGACGGGTGTGTCTCCAATTAGATAGTGTGTGTGTGTATATATATATATATATATATGGTTTTGGAGATTGTGTATTTATGTATGCACTTGTCGTTTCCTAGTTGTTTTGGCGTGTATGTGATGTCATGTCGATGTCACGCCGGCCCCAAGGTGATAGGTGTCCGGGGTGGTGTGGGGTGTGACAATAACATTAAGAGAAAACATCATTTGATTGATTAAAAGAAGAAATTCATCCAAAATTGAAAATCGTGAAATTATCAAAGGCTATAGCACAATGAAAAATCTCGATTTCTCTACTTTTTTTAAACACTTGAAATTGTGAAATTTTAAAAGGTTAACATTCACGAGATCCCTCGATTTCGATACAATTACGATAAAACATCTTTTGATTGGTTAACAGAAGAAATTCATTTAAAACTCAAAATCGTTAAATTTTGAAAAACTAAAAAATTAAAATTTTGAAAGGGTAACATTCACGAGATCTCCCAATTTCGATACAATTACGAGAAAACATCTTTCGATTGGTTAACCGAATAAATTAATTTAAAATTCAAAATCATTAAAATTTCAAATGTTATAGCACACTAAAAAATTCCGATTTTGTTATTTTTTTGAGATACTCGAAATCATAAAATTTTGAAAAGCCAACACTCGTGAAATCCTTCGATTTCGGCACAATTACAAGAAAGCATTTTTTAATTGGTTAACAGAAGAAATTCATCTGAAATTCAAAATCGTTAAATTTTCAAAGGCTATAACACGCTGAAAAATCCCAATTCCACTTTCTTTTTTAAACACTCGAAAAAGTGAAATTTTGAAATGTCAACACTCAAAAAAGTGAAATTAAGAGAAAGCATCTTTTTATTGGTTAGTAGAAAAAGTTCATCCGAAACTCAAAATCGTTAAATTTTCTAAGCCTATAGCACACTAAAAAAATCCCGATTTTGTTAAAAATTTTAAACACTTGAAAAACTAAAATTTTGAGCTAACACTCACGAAATACTATGATTTACATACCATTATAAGAAAACATCATTTAATTGGGTAATAGAAGAAATTCATGGTAAAACTCAAAATTACGAAATTTTTAAAAGCTATAACACATCGAAAAGTCTTGATTTTGCTATTGTTTTTAAATACTCAAAATCATTGAACATGATTTTTCAAAGGCTAAGACGGCAAAGTATAGATACTCTACGGGAAACTCTAATAAATTTTCAAATGCTATATATAGATAAATTTGTTTTCCCTGACATTGCTAACCTTAGATTGCGCAGTTGTCATAACTCCTGTTCGTAAGGTGAAACGATTCTATAGCTAATATGAAAATATGTGTGTGGTATTTTATTCTATAATAATACATGAATCAATTAATTTAAACTCAGTTGTTTCAGTTTGATGATAATTGTGGGATTTTTATACTACTCAGTGTGTGGTTGTATTTTATTTTGGAAAGTGATTTTGATAAATGTACTCGATTCATAAATTATTTTTATACTACGAAGACAATACACATATAAAATATTTTATCTCAAGTACTCTAATTAGAGACGGATTCACTATTGGTGATAGATAGAGTCAAATGACAGTGCCTTCTTTTAGGTAATCAAAAAATATATTTGTATTAAAAGGTTGAACTTTTGTGATTTTGTCATAAAATAGTGGATATGTGTAATCGTTAAATTTTGAGTTATATAAATATTAAAAATTTAAGTCGATTGTATACATATCATGCATATTGCATTTGTTTCTAGTTGAGTAATATCAAGTCGATGTCACTCCTAACGTCGAGCATGGGGCCTGGGGTGGGGTGTTGCATTAAATATTTCAACACCTATAAATTAATTGATTTTAGAATAATATCAATGATTACATATATCATTACTTACAAATTTAAGTGGATTATTTTGAACTGTACAAATAATAATAAATACCAATTATTTCAAAATTAATTATGAATCCAAAAATACTTTCATTGTTTGTGGCGCGACCACAATTTTCATTGACCTTATATCAAATATTATGGGGTTGTGAGTCAAAATTCAGTAGAATTTTAACTCCTTTAATACATACATCCAACCAATCCAACAAATAACACGTTGACATGTATCTTACACAATTGCCACAAAATATATGATTATGAATATTTCATACAAATCAACAAATATAATTAAATAACAATTATTGCATAAATCATATAATAAATGAAGACGTTAAATACAAATATTAAAAGTATTAAGAACTCTACCTGAAATCAAGAATTGATAATCAATAATAGAAGAAACTATTTTTTCTTTATTTTATTTTCTTCTTTCTTCATATTATCTTCCTCTTTTTCTTTCTTCCTTCCTATTTTTTTCTCTTTTTCTCCTTTTTTTGTTTTTTCGTTTGCTCCTCCCAATTATAAAGGCAACCCCCTCTCAATTGTAAAAACAACACACATACACACACACACACACACACACACACAAAAGTAGATAGTGCACATGTCTTGGCATGAGAGCATAGAGTTCATTTGTTTTAATCCTACATGTGTACAATATGGTCACATGTCTTGTAATGCAAAGAAATAGGTATATGAATTAGACAAACATCACATGCTTATTATATTATACACCTTCCAAAATTTAGGATGCATATTGAACTAATCCCAAAATTACAGAATCAATCACTCTAAAAAATGAGAATTCCTATTCAATTCCAATAGAGTACTTGATTATCGTGAAATAATATTTAAATCACTATTAACTTACAATAAATTTCACTTACAACCTAAAATTTTTACGATATAAATTTTTAAAACTTTACAAACTCATGCTACATCAGAGTAGCACAATAGTTGTACTAAATATTACATGGCCAATCAAAATTACTAACTATACATAAGCAACTATTCTGTAATAAAATCACTAAAGAATGAACCTCTTATTACCTAACTACCCCCGATAGTGTCAACAATCACAACACACTTCGACTTTGCCTAATTGCCATTAGTAGACTAATCTCTACTTAGATTACTTGAGATAAAAAAAAAATATTGGTGTACTGTCTTCATAATATAAATATAATTTATGGATCAAGAATTTTTATTAGGATCTACTTTCTACCAAAATATACTCGCACACCGAGTAGTATAAAAATTTCACACATATCACCATAATAGAACAACTAAATTTAAATCAATTCATCATTTTTACTTTTATATAACAAAATACCACACATACTTCCTTACTCGCCATAAAATCGTTTTACCTCACTATTAGGAGTTATGGCAATACAATATTGTTACCTGCACATATGCGCAATCTAAGGTTGCCAGTGTCAGAGCCATTCAATATCTCTAATGGTAGGAGCACATACGTAGTATAAAATACCATATCATACTAGTAATCAACAACAATATATCAACCAATCAACAACAATACATCAACCACGTGGTACAAATCACCACATTATACTCATAGTCAACAACATATTCAACTACTTACAAGACTTACTCTCTTGTCTGGTCTTACCACATCATACTAATTAGTCAACAACATATTTAACCCCATCATTTTGATAGTCAATCAACATATTCAACTGCATCATACTAATAATTAACAACATATTCAACTACTTGCAGGACTTATTGTCCTGTCAGGTCTCAAGACAACGTCCTACATGATATGCTCTCATGTTAGAAGCAACAACATCAAAATCATGCCTTACTTTGTTTAAAAACTCAAAATCTTGAAATTTTGAAGGGTTAACACTTACAAAATCCTCAAATTTTTTCCATCACTACAAACCACCATTTGATAGGGTAACGGAAACATTTGTTCTAAAACTCAAAATCATAAAATTTTCAAAGGAAACTTTCGATTTTGCTATTTTTTTGAAACAATTAAAATCGTGAAATTTTAAAAGACTAACACTTAAAAAATCCTCCAATTTTTCTCCCATTACGATAAAACATTGTTTGATAGGGTAGCTGAAGAAATTGATTCGAATCTCAAAATCGTAAAATTTTCAGAGGCTATTGCACACAGAAAAACCTTGATTTCGCTACATTTTTTAAACACAAAAAATGTAAAATTTTAAAAGATTAACACTCATGAACCCCTCAATTTAGATACCATTGTGAGAAAGTATTATTTGATTGCATAATATATAAATCAAAATCGTGAAATTTTCAAAGGTTATAACACAAAAAAAAAAAAAAATGATTTCACAACTTTTTTGAAACATTCAAAATCGTGAAATTTTGAAATGATAACACTTGCAAAACTCTCCGATTTTTCTCACCTTACGACAAAACATCATTTGATAGGATAACAGAAACAATTTATCTGAAACTCAAAATCGCAAAATTTTGAAAGATTATAGCATACCGAAAAATCCTGATTTATTACTTTTAAAAAAACACTCAAAATAATGAAAGAGGGGCAGGGGAGGGGGTAGGAGGAGGATGGGAGAGGTGGAGGTAGGATGAGGGGCGGGGGTAAGGGGGAGGGATAGGCGGTAAGGGGAAGGGGTAGGTAGGGGGTTGGGATAAGAGGATGATGAGGTATGAGAAAGGTAGAGGTAGGGTAGGGTAGGGAGAGAGGATGAGGATGGGGTTAGGGTAGGGGATCGAATAAGTAGGAAAAATTAATGGAGGGGGTAGGGGTAAGATAAAAAAAAAGAAGGAAGTTGAGGGTAGGGGATGGGGGAGTAAGAAAGGAAGGGAGTAGAGGGTTGGATAAATAAGAAAAATAAATAGAGGGGGTAGGGGTAGGGGGTTGTATAAGTAAGGAAAATTAATGGTATTGAGGGTAAAGGTGGAGAGTAGGGGGTTGGATAAGTAAGAAAAATAAATAGAGGGAGTAGGAGTAGGATAAGAAAGAAAGAAAAGAAATTGAGGGTAGGGGTAGGATAAGAAAAAAGGAACGAGGGGTAGGGGTTTGTATAAGTAAGAAAAATGAATGGAAGAGGTGGGGGTAGGATAAGAAAGAAAGAAAGGAAGGGGTTAGAGGATGGGAAAGAAAGAAATAAAATAGGGGTAAGATAAGAAATAAATGAAGGAAGTTGGGGGTAAGGTAGGATAAGAAAGAAAAGAAGAAAGGGGTTAGGGGTGGGGTAGGGGGTCGCAGAAATAAGAAAAAAGAAGAGGGTGGGGGAAAGATGAGAAAGAAAGAAATGAAGGAGGGGAGTAAGGAAGGGGGAAGAAAGAAAAAAAATGAAAGAGTTGGAGATAGAGTGGGGGGTAAGATAAGCAAGAAAAATAAATGGAATGGTGGGGGTAGGATAAGAAAGAAAAAAGAATGAAAGATAGAAAAATGATGGATTGAATATTGCCCAAATAGCTAGATTTAGATTTTGCTATTGTTTTGTCAATTGCACCTGAAAGTAATGTTGTTGAACAATTTTGTTTGATGTCTTGAATTTTGAATGTTGCCATGTGAGTTTTATTGATTGAAGTAATGAATGGTGTTTCATGTTGTCTTTGTTATAAATGGAATCATATATAATCAATATTTTTCATTTAATTGTCACTAATAATCATGAATTCATAATATAGACTACTAGGATTCGAATAAGAGCAGAGTACGGTCTAGAAAGATATGAATTTGGCTATGCTGGTTAGACTGTTTTTTGTAGATAGGATGAAAATTGGAAAAAGGACATATAAATCATAGAAATGATGGACTATGAAATAAATAGTGTTAAATCCATGCTTGTGTTACTTAATTGATGATGAATTTCAAGGTTTCATATATTGGATGTCACATATACTTTCCAAAACGATTGTGGATTTGATTTTTGTCAATTTTTCCAGATTCTCGTGTGGATCCTGTCACAACTGAATTACAATTAACCTCATATAGGAAGCCAAAAGTCCTAGATATGATTGATTGATACCGTTTAAATATATTTATGCATTAGAAATCATAATTAACAACTTTTCAACACTACTCTTCACTTCACATTCATCGTAAGGCTTTTTCGTTTTTCAACACTGGAAGTGGGGATATTGATGCCTCGAGTGTGGTGAAGGCTGATGTTGATGGTTGTATTCGTGGAAAAATTCTTTTAGGTTTGGCTTCTCCTAATGTTTCATTCTTTTTAAATTTTTATTATTTGCGGTTTTTCCCCTCTTTCTTATACATATATGCATTTATACCTATTTAAACATGAAATAAATAGAGAGAATAATTTGATATATTTTTTTATTTACATGAATTCCTACTTATAGGAATTACAAGAAATCTAAACTAGGAAAAGAATAACTAATTAGTTTACCTAATAAAAATACATTCTTAATTTATAATCATTGACTAATTTCTTCTTCCTAATTTATTGCTAATTTATAGCTATTCAATCTTTGTAATTATTGTCAAATATCTTTCTGATTTTTTAACACTCTCCCTCAAGCTAGCTTGAAGATATCTTCCGCAGTCAGCTTGACCATTAAAACATCAAATTGCTTCTTGTGCAACCCCTTAGTAAATATATCAGCAATTTGTTCAGCAGTTGGGATGTATGGCATACAAATCAGCCAACTATCAAGTTTTTCCTTGATAAAGTGTTTATCTGTTTCTATATGCTTTGTTCTGTCATGAAGAACTGGATTATGAGCGATTGAAATTGTTGCCTTGTTATCGCAGTACAATTTCATGGGTTGTGCATTTGAAGCCTTCAATTCTTCTAACAATCTTTTAATCCACATAACTTCACAAATACCATGAGTCACTGCTCTAAATTCTGTCTCTGCACTGCTTCTAGCAACCATATTTTGTTTTTTACTTCGCCAAGTAACAAAGTTTTCTCCAACTAAGGAATAGTATCCAGATGTTGATCTCCTATCTGTTATACTCCCAACCTAGTTTACATCGGTATAGACTTCAATTTGTAGGTGTCCACGATTTTTAAAAAGTAGGTCTTTTCTAGGAGTCCCATTCAAATATCTCAGAATTCTATAAACTGCTTCAAAATGCTCTGGTCCAGGCGAATGCATGAATTGACTAACCATACTTACCGGAAAAGCTATATCCAGTCGTGTATGAGACAGATAAATCAACCTTCCAACAAGTCATTGATGTCGTTCCTAGTCCACTACTTTTTCAGTCTTAGCAGGTTGTAATTTTGTGTTGGGTTCCATTGGTGTTTCAACTATTTTACTGCCAAGCATACCCGTTTCTTCAAGCAAGTCCAATAAATACTTGCGTTGATTAACAAATATACCTTTCTTAGATCTTGAAAACTTCATTCTGAGAAAATACTTCAATGCCCCCAAGTCTTTAATCTCAAATTCATCAGCAAGAGTTTCGTTTAGTCATTTCAGTTTAGCACTATCATCACCTGTCAAGATAATATCATCTACATAAACAATCAAAATAACAATTTTACCTTCTGTTGAGTGTTTATAAAACATGATATGATCTGCTTGACTTTGACAATATCCTTAACATTTTACTGCTTTGGCAAAGCATTCAAACCAAGCCCTTGAGGACTGTTTGAGGCCATATAATGACTTCCTTAATTAGCAGACTTTATCTACACCAAATCTTTCTTGGAAAGCCAGTAGAAGACTCATAAAAACTTCATCTTCTAGGTCTCCATTAAGGAATGCATTTTTTACATCCAATTGGTGTAACAGTTAATGAAAATTCACGGCAAGGGACAATAATACTCAAATTGAGTTTATTTTGGCTGCAAGAGCGAACGTCTCTTGGTAGTCACTTCCGTATGTTTGTGTAAAACTTTTTGCAATAAGCCTTGTCTTGTACCCCTCTCTACTGCCATTAGCCCTGTATTTCACTGTAAAAATCCATTTGCACTCTACAGTTTTCTTGTCTCTTGGCAAATCAACTATCTCCCACGTGCCATTCTTCTTAAGAGCGTTCATTTCCTCAAGTACTGCCAATTTTCAATTCGAATCATCTAGTGCTTCCTGGATATTTCTTGGCACAACAAGTTGAGAAATATTTGAAGTAAACGCTCTATGATTATTGGAGAGTTTTTTGTAGGAAATTTATTTGCCAATAGGATATTTAGTGCATGTTCGGGTTCCTTTTCTTATGGCAATTGGAATATCAAGATTTGAGGTTTTATTTTTTGGAGGTACTATAAGGTCAGAATCTGAAATGGGAGCAGGAGATAAAATAGAAATAGAATTAGATAAAACAAGAATAGGGGAAGAGCTACCTGAAATATTCAAAGAGCCATTGTTCAGGGATTTTGATTGATCCTGCACTGGGATGATAGAAATATTTTTATTTCTTTCAAGGATCCTCTTTCTAGTATAAACTAGAAGCTCAGAATTCAGATTAAATTTATCCTTTTGTAGTATTTCCTTCTTTGTTGGTAAAAAATCGATTATGCCAACATCAACATTTTGAATATTGTTTTCTTTTCCTGAAATATTCCGGTGTTTAGAGAAGGAAATTCAATGATTGTATTGGGTAAAGGTGTAGATTTTTTCCAAAAATTATTTTCTTTACCTATTTTCTCCCCCTGAAGAAAACTTTTAGTAAAGAATGGAGTATTTTCCAAAAAAGAGACATCCATAGTAACATGTAATTTTTTTGTTTAAGGGTTAAAACATTTATACCCTTTTTGGTTAGGAGCATATCCTAAAAAAACACATTTTTCAACTCTCAAATCTAATTTAGACCGAGATTTATTTGGCATGCAAACAAAAATTGTGCAACCAATTTTTTTTATAGGTAATTCTGAATTAATTCGTGATTCTGGAAATTCCTTTTTTAAATAATCTAATGGAGTGATATATTGTAAAACTCG